>JAUTXW010005117.1:0-600000 GCA_030620095.1 Kuschelorhynchus macadamiae
TATTAAACCATTTGTAATTTCCTTGAATGCTAAATATTTTCCACATATTATTCTTTAAAGTCCTGTTCACTCTTTCTACTATACTCGCTTTCAAATTGGAAAACGTGCTATAATGGTTAATTCGAAATTGTTGCATCAAATTTTGAAAATTTACATTGAAAAACTCTCTCCCTCTGTCCGTTTGCAAGTTTTTTGGTGGAGTTTTTGCACTGATTAATATTTTTTTCATTGCCGCTGTTACGTCTTTTCCAGATTTAGATTTTAACGGTTCGGCCCAAACATACTTAGAAAATACATTTATGGTAATTAAGATATATTTAAATCCCTTATTAAATTTGGCATAGGGTAACATTTCAACCAAATCAGCTTGAAAAAGATCATTTAACCCTTTCACTACCACCCTTCTGCGTTTGTAGTTTTTTCTAGCAGGTTTATGTAATTCATTAACGACTTGTTGTTTAACGGTTGTCATGACAACAAACTTGTTTATTCAATTTTAAGGAAGTTCACTTTCTATGTTTTGTAATAATTCGAAATATAACTTTTATATGTTTTTTCCCATTCATTCAATTTATCAATTTGTATTGTATAACTTTTTTCATTTAAAATTTTACTAATTTTAGTAATCTCCTTTTCTAACGCATTAAAGGATTTTTTTATCTCTCCAGTTAAGAAAGTAGTTTATCTACTATCACTATTTTTGAATTCCTCCTCTGTTTTATTTAATTCTTGTTCTAATTTCTTAATTACACTGGCCATTATATTTTCCAAGGAAATATATTGTTGATTTTCTTCCAAAGTGAGTTGGTCAATTGTTCTACTGTTAAGAATGCTATTTTGATTTCTTTTTTTTTCATCATCTAACCTTTTTATAAAAGTTCTTAATTGTTTAATTTTTTCCTTGTGTTTTTCAATTATTACTTCTCTTATATTTGTTTCCATTATTTTATTAATTTTGTTGATATCATCACTTAATTTTTTGTCTTCCTTTTTAACATGTTTATTTAAAAATTGCAAATCTTTACTTATTTGATTTAGCGTTAGCAACTGTTTATTAACGTTTTCAATTGAGGTATAACATCCTTTAATCTGGTTTTCATACTTTAAAAAATTTTCATCAAAAACCTTAAGCTTTTTAGCAAAGATTTCATTATTTGTTTCATTTTCACCTAATCTCCTTTTTAAATTATTAATGTCACTTATTCTCTCTTGATTTTGTTTTGAAATATGGCGTCCAAATTTATCAACTGTCATGTTGAGCTTTCATTAAACAATAAATATGATTATATTTGATAGCTGTTATTTATAGTATTACTTTATCTTCTCTTAATTCTTCAATAATAGAGATAATCTCGTTACTATGAGCATTATTTCCCGCATCACTTGATGAAATTAATAAACGTAGCCTATCAACAATTTCGTTTACATTATTCCAGTATACATAGTCTGTATTTGATCTGTTTGTTTTCAAAATTAATCCCTTTCCTGTAGATTTGGCTCTAGTTGTTCTAAACGGAGGTTTTGGTTTGTTAAATGCTGTAACTAATCTTGGCAAGGTTTTTGTCTTTGTAATCCCCTTTCTTTGTAAATATGGTCCTATTATTGTAACATATTTGTGTGATGTATTTCCTTGAACTTGTTCATTTGAATCAAAATTCCTACGATATACATTTGTTTTAGCTAGAATGTTCATGTAATTATCTAAATCTTCCTTCTTATAACCTTTCGGTTCTTTTTTGAAAAGCAATTCGTATAAACCTGGCGTGCCTGTGTACGTTATTCCTCCCACTTTAATGTCTTTTCCAATAATTTCTACCGGTATCTGTGTTAAACCAAAAGAAAACTTATCCGTTTCGAGGTCATGAACTATTCCATAATAATGGTCAAATTTATGTTGTGTATCTTTCACACCCTCATCAATATATGATCTGGGTAATTCATGAAAATCTGCTAAGTAATCTTTATATGATGGTGTACCAACATAGGTTTGAATTGTTTTTCTAGTTTGTTCCAATATGTCTGACAAGTTTAAATTTGTTGTTGTGTCACTAGAAGGATCTGAAGTTTCTGCTATAACAGTTGATGACAATGGTTGTACTACAGGAGAGGAAGAAGTGATACTACTGTCATTTAAAAATGTTGGTAGTTCTGTAGGGAGTGACGGAGTTTTTCCTGTTTTCTGAATATTTTTCGTCGGAGTTGATGTTTTATAAAGCTTTGTAGGTGTTTTGAAATCTTCATACTTTGAAACTCTTTCTTCTTTTAAATCGAATGGTTCGGATTTACCAATACTTGAAATTAGCTGTTTAAGTGGTTGTGTTATTGGTCTATAAGTTTGTTCTAATTCGGACTGAGCAGTAGAAGTAGCTAATTTGAAGCTTTGATATTTCTGCTTCACGGCTTGTCTCGATCTTATTAATTCTCGAGCTAAACGTTTATCCATGCTGTACAAGTTTTAAATGAAATAAAACTGCAAATTTTTTACTTTTATAAATATATAAAGGAATCGAATTTACTCCTATATCTGCCGTGATTTACTTCACAATCTTTGTCAATTACAAGAAAGCCATATGTATCCATCCAACAGTTAGCACAAATATTTTTAAACTGATCAAATGTCATATCCAATATACAGTGGTCATTATATATATGTTTTAAACTCAAACAGTCCTGTTTAAATAAAATTAATAAGTTTGCATTTTCTCGAATTAGACGTTTAAGGATTGAGGAATATCCTTGAAAAATAAAAAAACAATCGGTGTTTCTATGCCTTCCATGTGTGAAATAGTCCCTAATAATAGATTGATTATGACAAAGAATATCATCAAAAATGATAACGGAATTTGGCTTTATCTCATGAGGTGAAATAATGTTCTCATCGCTATCATATTCAAAGTATCCAATTTCTTTCATAGGTTTTAACAACTTTCTTAAATATTCATATTTTGGTTGATCTAATGACTTTGAATAAACATAGACATTTTCAAACCTAATTCCATTAGGATGCTCGAGCAGTGTAAGCATAACGTTGGTTTTACCGCTACCACTGCAACCAACTATAAGCCCTCTTTTTGAACCACCGCAAAATAAGTCACCATGCTTTCTCAACTGTTTACTTAAAATTTTTTCGTCATGATTATTTACTGGTAATGAGAATTTTTGTTTTTCAATCCTCATTCTTAATCACACTAGTAAATATTTTTAGCTGTAAAAGTATTTATACCAGAAAAATGTCAATGTGCTTTTAGTATAAAAAGAACTTCAATGACTGTGGGTCGCCATAAGTTGAAAAAAACTATTAAAACACGTAATAGAAAAGGCTCTGGTTTAGTAAATAAATTAATTAGTAAACTACCTTTCGAAGTTCATATACCAGGATATAATTATTGTGGTCCCGGCACCAACTTGGAAAAAAGATTAACTAGAGGTGACGTTGGTATAAATCCATTGGATTCCGCTTGCAAAGAACATAATATATCTTACTCTCAGACTGAAGATTTATCAAAAAGACACATATCTGACCAAATATTAAAAAAAAAGCCTGGGATAGGGTAAAAGCTAAAGATTCTTCTATTGGTGAAAAAATTGCAGCTTTAAGTGTTGAAGGAATAATGAAGGGTAAAAGAAAGTTCGGTTTGGGATTAAAAAATACAAAAGGGGGTAAACTTAAATTGAGAAAAAAACGTATTATTCGAACACCCAAAAAAATTGGAGGATTTCTACCTCTTTTGTTTCCCATTCTTGGCGCCCTGGGTGCACTAGGTGGAGGCGCGGCAGGAATTGCTAAGGCAGTAAATGATGCTAAAGCAGCTAAACAGCAACTAGAAGAAATACACAGACATAATATTGCAATGGAAAATGCTTCTAAAGAAAGGAAAGGATTATATATTAGACCATATAAAGGAAAGGGACTATTTATTAGACCTTATAAAGGAGGATCCGTCAAAATGAAAGCAATCAGACAAAAAAAAAACTCAAAATAAGTTTTCCAAAAAGAGCACTTACGAACAATGATATTATTAAATATGTAAAGCTGTTAAAAATAACTGGCTTTAGAGGTGTTTTTATGCACGATGAACTTCCAAAAAAAATTAATCTGAAAGAATGTGGTATTGTAAATTTGGATAAAAAACAAAATAAAGGATCTCATTGGACTGCTTATATTAAAAATAACAAAAATGTAATATATTTTGATAGTTATGGAAATTTAAAACCACCTTTTGAACTTCTCAAATATTTTGATTCGAATGGCAAAGTGGATGTATTTTATACTTATGAAAATAAACAAAAATTTAATTCATATAACTGTGGTCAACTATCCCTAAAATTTTTGCAAAAAAATATATAAACTCATTATTTATTGTAATATCTCATTCATAAATAAACTGCAATGTCTACCACAATTGCCATATCAGGAAACAGTTCTGTTTTGTCTGCTGATTTTAATCCGCCCATATATTTAGAGGATGAAAAACAATATTACCTGGGTTTAGCTGATTTTGAAACGTTTATGACTATCCCCAATATAAAAGAAGGATATAATAAATTTTATATAGATAATAAAGTAATTGTTATTCCCGACGGAACTTATGACATTACAGATATAGAAACATACATAAGAGAAAGTATAGAAGATTTATTTCCGAATGAAAAAATTTTTTTTCTTTTAAAAGCAAATGTTAATACTCTAAAAACTTTTTTAATGTGTAGTAGAATAATTGATTTTACCAAGGAAGATTCGATAGGAAAAATGTTGGGTTTTAATAGTAAGATACTAGAAGCTATGAAAGAGGAAGAATCAGATAATGTTGCAAAAATAACTAAGGTGAATGCTATTTGTATTGACTGTAATATTTGTGTCGGTTCTTACAATAATGGTAAACCTGTTCATATTATTCACCAGTTTTATCCAACTGTAGCTCCAGGGTATAAAATAGTTGAATCTCCTTTGCCCATTTTGTATTTTCCAGTTAGCGTCAAAGCAATTAACAATATAACAGTTAAAATAGTTGATCAAGACGGAGAACTTATCAGTTTTAGAGGAGAAACTATAACAGTAAGGTTACATTTACAAACAAGTGAAATATAAAATGGTTGTTAGATATAATAGAGCCCTTGGGATGAGACTTGCCCCTACCACTATCAACAAAGTAAAAACTTATAAAAAGAAAAAGCCTAAACAACAGTTCAGTATCAAATCCAACACCAACAAGTTAAGATGAGATAATCGTAAATTTCTCACATCCTTGGGTTTCACTGTTTTAAAATAATGAACATATTAAACGTAAACGAAAAGCTTTATGTAGACAATTCCATCGTCAGTTCTGAGCTTCACACATATCAACCATATATTTCTTCAAAATTCGATTACAATGATGAAATAAGGATCCCAATTCAAGAACTCGATGCTTACACTCTACCATCAGATAGTTTACTTTATATCGAAGGAAAATTAACTAATACAGAAGGTAAATATAAGAAGGAATTGCTATTTATTAACAATGGTATAGCCTTTTTGTTCAGAGAAATCCGCTATGAACTAAACGGAATTACTATAGATTCAATAAGAAATGTTGGATTAGCATCAACCTTAAAAAGCTACCTTTCTCACAATACCAACGAAAGTTTAAAACTGGAAAATGCAGGTTGGTTTCCACATCGGAAAGAAGGTGATACAATTTTAGTTGATAATGATGGAAAATTCTCCGTATCCATACCACTAAAAATGCTTTTAGGATTTTTTGAAGATTACAGAAAAATTATTATGAATATGAAACAGGAATTGGTTCTTATTAGATCAACTGATGATTTAGATGGTGTTATTTTCAAAGAAGATCCGGCACACCTTGTTACTGCTCCTGACACTCCATTGGTTACTTTCGATAAAATTTATTGGAAAGTTCCTCACATTTTAGTTGATATGCCACAACAACTTGCTCTATCAAAAATATTAGAATTAAATAAAGATATATTGATAGGATTCAGGAGTTGGGAACTTGTTGAATATTCTTCTCTAACCGAAACAACCCGTCACACATGGCCGGTAAAAACAACTAGTAAACTAGAAGCTCCTCGTCATGTTGTGATTGGCTTTCAAGAAAACAGAAAAGGGAAAATTGTTAAAGATATGAGTAAATTTGACAATATTACCTTGTCAAATATTAGAGTATATTTAAATTCTGAAAGATATCCTTATCACGATTTGTACTTAAATTTCGAAGAAAACAAATTTTCTGCTTTATACGAAATGTTTGCCAACTTTAGACAGTCTTACTATGGTGTTCCAAATGAACCCATTTTTAATCCTGAACAATTCAAAAACATTAGTCCTATTACACATATTGATTGCTCCCATCAAAAAGAAACAATTCAAACGGGATCCGTAGTAATGAGAATTGAATTTGAGACACACAATGCAATTAAAAAAGATACTTCTGCTTATTGTCTTATTTTACATGACAAATTATTTAGCTACAACCCTCTTACTAAAATTGTGAAACAATTATAAACTTTATCCCCACTATTTTCATATTTCGATTTAATTTAAAGAAATTTTCAAAAGCTTTTAGTTTTAGTCATGACATCAAAACTACAACTACAAATTGAAAAATTTATTTTTAAAATTAATCAACTGAAAGAAGAAATTGCAAATTATTCAAGTAAAAAAAGTCTCATTAAAAAATTTGCTGCTTTGAAAATATGAGATTGGTTATAGATATTCAAGGATTCAAGGATGAAAAAAATAAATTTATACCGAAAGAGCTTGCAGCTTTTGATGGTTATGAAATGACTCATTACATTTTTAAAAAGCCTTTTCCAATGGAGTTTCTTTCACCTGATTGTCACAAGCAGGCGGTATGGTTAACGAAAAATTATCATTGTATACATTGGAATAATGGATTTACTCCATTACATCATTTCCCAAAAATAATTGAAACACTTAAGAAGAAAGCAGATTTTGTTTTTGTAAAAGGAAGCGAAAAAAAGGATTTTATACAGAAATATTCTAAAAAGCATGTGATTGAAATAGATGAACAACCAGCGCTAAAGCTAATGGAACCAAAATGCTTCTATCATTCAAAATCACCTTGTATGTGTGCTTTGACAAATGTGTTATTTTTATATGACAATTGTTTTATGAATGAATAAAAATATAATAAAAAACTTAATTACCTTTTTATTTTGCATTAAGCAACCATGATTGAATACAATTAATATGATACCTTAAATCTAATTTTCTAAATTCATTTAAAAGTTCATACTCATTTTTATATTTTAAATAATCATTACAAAATTTAGCGGCTAATTTACATTGTTCCATTCGATCTATATTATTAACATATGCTGACAAATCTTGTGCTTCTGCGTCTTCTTCGCCTACAATTGATAAATATTGGAAGTATGCAGCAGATATAATAAACTCTTCATACATTTCAGTAACCATTTGCTCCATTGTAAATATTATTAAATTTATTCTTCCTTTTCAATTTCTTGAAGAATAGTGTTCTCGTCAATAAATTGCTTCAAGTCTTTTAAATAGTAACCAAAGCCAATATCTTTTAGATCTTGAATAAGTTGAAAAAAATTTAATGTTTCAATGTATTTGTTGCAACAGAGGGCAGCCTTTACGAATTCCTCAGATTGATTACAATAAAAGTCTATCCACTCCGGACCACTTGCCATACAATATGAGAAATAGGTTTTTGAAAGATTACTAAATTTCTCCTCTAATAATTTAACTGCAATCAGCAACTCAGCCATTTCATTTATTTAACATAATATTTTAAATATGTAGGGGGACGTCTCTTGCGAATAGGATTAACTTTCTTTGATAATACCTGTTTTTTATCTTCGTATAATTGAAACCTCTTTTGGGTTGCAATAATAGCAGGTATAAATTGGCAATCTTCTCCTATAAATTCTATTAGGTGGCTTAATTCTCCTACAAAGTATGATTTCCCAAATGTATTGAAAAACGTAGTAAGGCTTATAATTCCTTCTAAATAATCATCACAACAGTCACGCAACAGTCAATTGCTTCCAAATAATCTCGTTTCAGTGGATAAAACAGCTTGGTGTATGCATCTTTCGAAATCACTGAAAGAAATTGAGATATTTAACTTTTAACTGTCTGATAGTTGTAGTTAATTTTTCGCGATTACACATAATTCACTTATTACTTGACACATTTTTTCTTTTTGTTTTATACAAAATTGGTGGAAAAATTCAAAAATAACTTTTTACGCAACTCGAGCACAGCTTAGTAAATGTGTCTCGGCATACTAAAATGATCATGATGCACCTATTTATAAGACTTAAGAATGCAAAATCAAATGTGGGAGAACAAAGAGAAAAAATTAAAAATATGATGCGAATGAGAATAAAAGGGGAGGAAGTTAAGAATGAGGGACATGAGAGAGAGGAAGAGGAGGAGGAGGAGGAGGCGCTCCCCTATTATAACTACTTTTATTTTATTTTATCAAATACAGTTATTAAATTTGTAGTTCTATAGAAGACTCCAGTGAAGTAAATATCACCAACCACAGAGCGAGCGACAACGGGACGAATGTATTCAGGCGCAGTTAAACTTTCTGGGCCCGTTCTGGGTATTATATTATAATTTTTTACGTAAAGAGGCACTATAAATTTTTAGAAAAATTTTAGAAAGTTTCTAAGATGCATAAACAATCAAGATTAAAATAGGTATGACTATCTTTTTGCAAATATCCATTTTAATTTCAAAATAAAATCGTCTTATAAAGTTTTTTAAAGGGGTTAAGGCAATTGAATTGTTAAAAAATTGATTTTTTTTTTGTTAACATCGGATGTTACACACAATTTAAGATAAGATTCCACAGTTTTTTTTAATAAATATATATATATATATATATATATATATATATATATATATATATATATATAATATTTTTGAAAGACCTAAATAAAATAGGCTAAATTGTATAAGCGAAACTTGCAAAACATTTGAGATTTATTGCAAATCGTCCAAAGATCATTTAGACTACCCGTGGCCCATTTTTCTTCTTGTAAACTTTAAGCATAAATTAACGTCAAAAAATAGTTTTTACTTCCCTCATAAAAGGAAAGTATTGTAATCGTCAAAAAATTACCGTTCGAGATTTTTTCAGATCTTCAGTATTCCTAGATGACGAAAAACATGTTTTCTCGATTCCGTCGGTCTGTCTGTCTTTTTGTAATCTGAAAAATCACCCTCTCAGGTCAGGACAAAAAATTAATGCCCATATGAGGATGACCTCGTAATATTTTTGTAGAAATCCAATATGCCGGAACAAGATGGCGGCCTAGCGAAACGTTCAAAAAACTATTACTAAAAAAACTAATTATCCAATTTACCTCAAATTTTACAAAAAATCAAGTGTTGTATAAGAATGAATTGACAACATTTTGGTATGAATATAAGATAGCAAAACAAAATGGTGGCCAATTAAGATATCTAAAAAATCAGGCTGAAAAAAAAAACTACTTTTTCGATTAATTTCAAATTTTGTGCAAACTTTAAGTGTGATATAGAGATAAGATAGTAAAGTTATGTTAGAAATTCAAGATAGCGGAATAAAATGCTGCCAAATAACATGTTAAATAGCGAAAAAAATCTTCTCATTCAATTGACTATATATTTTGGAGAAAAATTAAATATGATATAAGGATAAACTGGTGCAAATTCAACATGACGTAACAAAATAGCGGTGTTTGCAACGAATGTAAAAACTACTTATTGAATTAATTCTAAATTATGCCCAAAATCAAGTGTGACATAGGTAGAAACTGGTAAAATATTGGAAGGAATCCAATATATTGCAACAAAATGGCCTCCAAAATGTTTGAAAAGACAGTATATATGTGTTCCTAAATAACTATGTACTGAACTAAATTCCTTTACACTTCAGTATTCCTAATAAAAGGAAATATTCATAATGGAGGAAGTTCCGGGTAAAGGAAATTTACCGATTTTTTAATAATTTACTTTTTTAATTTCATACATTCCTACTATACATACAGTTTTATTGCACCCCTGGGAATTATTTTTATGGAAACGGTATTTCGATAATTTA
The DNA here is from genome assembly GCA_030620095.1 of Kuschelorhynchus macadamiae. Classification (NCBI taxonomy): domain Eukaryota; kingdom Metazoa; phylum Arthropoda; class Insecta; order Coleoptera; family Curculionidae; genus Kuschelorhynchus; species Kuschelorhynchus macadamiae. Next base: position 10,092 of record JAUTXW010005117.1, read on the forward strand.
CTCTTTTTAATTTCATATTTCACGTCATTTTCCATTGCACACCATGGAAAATATTTCTGGAGACGATATGGGGATATCATATTATAGAAACTGAAATAATTAATTCAAACATCTTTCTTTAGTCATCATATATTCCCAAGAGTCGACTAAAGATGTCATACATCGATTAGATAACCACAGATGAAACCTTTAGAGAAGATTGCGTTTCCACACTGTAACCATTTCGCAGCCGTACGCTGTTACACATGTCACCGTGGCCTGTGGTTTCGAATTTAATTTATGAAACGTAAATTTATTTGCCCATGTTTGTGATATTTGTTGTATATATAATGACCGATAAAATGACAAATTCTGTGCGGTTAACTGCCACAAAAGTGATATTTTATATAGAAGTGCGGAATACTCTTGGGAAGTTCAAGATTAAATAAAATTTATTTTTGACGTTTTTTTTTATACTCGTGACCAATTTACATTCATACACAAAAAGTATGGTTTATTTTATTTATATTAGATCTAACCTAACCATATTTTAGCTGTAGATAGCACCATTGAATTTTTTTCAAAACATAGAAAGGGGACGTATAAAAATAAAAAAAAAATGACAGGATTTCCACAAACGTTTCGTTTCCAAGATAAACGATATTCAAATGTTTAATTTTTTTTAAATGCTTCTGGCATTCCTAGAAATATTGAAATCAAGTTTGATATGTTATGGCGTAAAGTCTTTATGAACTTACCAATATGCTGCTGCGAACGGCAGCCAGTCTTCTTTTCGGAGAGCTGTGGGTTCCAAGTTCTCGGATACACCTTTAGAAATTAAAAGGGGCGCCACCTAATTGAATGTGACTCAATTATGAAAACATCTATATTGATATTTAAATACCGAAAAAATAAAGATTTGGAGGGATTTTCAATAAAACACTGTATAAAGTGCAGACTGTCAAATTTTAATGATTTCCTCTGTTTTTTTAAGAGTTTATAAAAAAAATTAAAATGTGAATTTTAGTTTACATTTTACAATCTAAGTGAAATTAAGAAATAAAAAATAAATACATCAATAAAACACTATGTAAAAATAAAAAATATATTAAACATCTGCCGAAATGTTATGACGCAAATATGTAAATATAAAAAATGAAATTAAATAGCGCTTCTATTACCACACTGCCGCAAGGAAAAAAGTTATAAAAATATAAAAGCCGACAAGGCTGTTTTACAAAAAAAAGGTTACTTACATTTCTTTCTGCCACCTTATGTAAAATTTATAAATATAGATAATTTACTTCTTAAAATCCTTGTAGTTTTACAGGAGGAAACTCCAAACCCATTGTAGAACTCTTGATTTATGTACCCCAAAAACCAAACAAAAACGGGACCAAAATTTAGAGCCAGATGATATACATAAATAGGCCTTAGGCTTTCAACGGCACTGAACTTTATTAATAGTAAGACATACTTTCAGTACTTTAAAAAGATCGGTCCATTAAGGCACTTTTATATATCCGGACACATGTTGCACCTCCAAGGAGAGCCTATAAAAAAAGAGAGAGAATCATCTCCAGAAAATTCTAAGAAGTTTGACATTCCCCTCCACTATTCTTCCTCATTTTAGAAGGAAGTTATGCCAACCTAGCGCCATGAAATAAAGTCATAATTACAGTGGTATTTACTGCTGGCACCACTAGTATAAGATAGTCAGAACCCGATAATGTTTGGTGTCCCCCCGAATAGAGCTGGCAAATTGCTTCCGAGCAGAACCAAAATTATAACTGAAATGAAAAATCAGACATTGTCAAAGCTGGCTGGATGCCGAAAAATAAGAAACCATCATGACAGAAGAGAGAGGCAGGCAAATTCCAAATATTTTCGTTTCAGATTACTACTGGCCTTAAAATAATAAAAACCCACTCTCTAAATGTTCGTTTAATATTTCATATAAAGCAAACACAAAGAAGAGCAGTTTTAATAAATAAAAACAACGAGCTATGTAAACTGAAACTTTCTACTAGTTCAAATGTTCTCAAAGTGTTAGACTGATATTTTATAAGAGTAAATAGGTTTATCATAATTTATGTGAGTAAAATGAACCCAAAGAAGAAACCAGAAAAACAAAATATTTTGTTGTAAATAAAAAAATTGTTGTTTTCATCAACAAAGAAGGCCAGCATCTCATTAACTAAAACTGATTATACATTTAACATATGTCACTTTCAATAGTATCACACAATCAATATAGACTCTATTAACTTTCTTTAATGGAGTGTATGATATGTAAATTTAGAAAATTTCAAATCGTAGAGTTATTCGACAGGATGGTGACGGAACACTCTGTAACTATATAATTAGTCAATTTTTGTTATTGCCTCAGTGTTACTATAAACTAAATATTTATACGTAAATTGCAAATGTTATAATGTGATGTACTATAATTAATGTTAATAAAAAAATAAATATGTTTCAGAAAAATCGGCAAAGTGTTTTTACTACGACGTCACATATCTTCCCGATATTGATCGGGTCCGGTTTTCGTCATGTCTATGGTAGGCGACCGAGTCTTAGTATGTCGGTATATGTTTAGCACGCAGTGCGATGTGAGAAAAGAATCAATAATACTTTAGACAACTTTGTGAACAAGTGGAAATGTCTGGATTTAAATGAGTTTGTGTGTGTTGTTCGTCAAGAACGGGAAAGGAAATTTCTTTTTTTTTTTTTTCATTTTCTAGTTAGAGACCCTTCGTGGTATGTAAGTTTTGTAAACTGTTTTGTTATTAGAGATAAATAATACAACAATTTACGGAGTCAGGAAAATTAAAAAGCATTTGGAACTGTGTTGCAAAATTTAATAGTAATTTTTGAATATTAAGAATTGGATTATTATTTTGATGCTTTTCTCTCTGACTACCTACTTATTTCTCAATTTTTCTCTTTGAACGTACATTTTTTTTACGTTTGGCCCTAATAGTTATTAAAAGGCAGCCTCACTGAATTAGACAAGTTTAAAATATGTATTTGAAAGATAAATTATTTTTAATGACTTCAACATACAAAAATGAATGGATGAAAATATCTTTTATTTTGAAAAAACAAACCACAAAAACTTTTGTAAATATTTTTAAAAAATAATCTTTAAATTGGTTTTATTTTTAGATGACATTTTTTTGTATAAAAAATAAATAAAATATATAAAAGATTGGCCATATGATGTTTTTTAACAAAAATATATATTAGTTATTACTTTCCTGGTAAATGGGAAGTATTGTAACCGTGAAAAAAATCACGCTGCGAGATTTTTTCAGATCTTTTCTTTTCAGGGTCCCTAGAGCCTTCTCAATTCCGTCCGTCGGTCTGCCTACCTGTTCGCGGCGTAGCTAAAATACTACTTACTTGATTGACTTGAAAATTTGGTCAAAAATGAAGGGTCATATGGGGATGATCTTTTGTTAAAAATTCAGTATAGGGAAACAAAATGGCGGCCTAGCCTAGCGAAATGTTTAAAAAATATTACTAAAAATTATTTATCCAATTTGGTTCGAATTTTGCACGAAAATCAAGTATTATATAGGAATTAACTGGTCAAATTTTGATTCGAAAGACGGAGGCTTAATAAAATATTTAAAAATTTACCCCGAAAAACTATTTAATACATTGATTTCAAATATTGTGCAAGAATTACTTTTGGTATAGAGATTGTGGTACGAATTCAAGGTAGCACCCTCCCAGGTTTTACATATTTTCACTTTTACCCTCTCTAGATGCCACGATGGCGTCGCATCTAAAAACTACTTACCCGATTGACTTTAAATATTGGTGATAAATTTAGAGTCATGTGGGGATGATTTTGGTAAAAATCCAATATGGCGGAACAACATGGCGACCTGGTAACTGGAACTGGTAACATTTTAGTTTAAAAAATCAGCCTGAAAAACTACTTCTTAGATTAATTTCAAATTTTGTACAAGCATTATGTAGAGATAAAATGGTATAGAGTGATACGAATTATAGATGGTCAAATAAAATGGCGGTCAAATAAGAGGACCCATCAACGTAAAAAAATTTGTTATTCAATATACTTGAATTAAATGTGATATAGGGATAAACTGGTACAAATTCAACACGACGGGACAAAATGGCGGTCTTAAAAAATTAGTGTAAAACAACTTTTCAATTTACTTTAAATGATGGCTAAAGATTAAGTTGTGGCATAGATAGAAACTGGGTAAAACATTGGTTCGAATCGAATATGCCCAATAAAAATATTTAAAAAGACAAAATAAGTATGTGTTACTAAATGACTATGTGCGAAATTATATTTTCTATTGCTCAGTGGCGTACTTAGAAGAGGCAAATGGTGCAAATGCCCCCGTCCAGAGCTAGTAACCCAAGTAAAATATTTGAAAGTAAAAATTATTTTACCACGATTATTATAAGTGAGAACTTATATTTGTTCTTCAGCACTGAATGGCGACTGTAGAATATGTCTTTGAGGAATAATCTTTGTGCTTGTGTCATGTCAGCTGGGCCACAGTAAAGTTTGTTTATGATTAAGGCACAAATATGCTCAAGAAAGCTCTAATAAGAATACACTAATCCGTAATAAACAACGTTTGACTTGTTAGAGCGTTGCATCATTTACTGCATTATAGAACTAAGCTGCATCGTGGTTAGGAATGTATACTACCAGGGGTGACATTGCACTATCGACATCGAAAGTAATAGAGATTTTTCTTAAATAGTCTATTTGAACCATAAATGAAAACCAACAAGGTCAATAATTTATTTAATTAAACCACTAATATATTGTGCCACCATTAAAACAACAGTATGATATATACAATTTTCCGATCAAACCTGAAATTTTACTACTATCTTATTGAAATGAGAAATTATTGTTACCTATCACAATAACTCAATACTAATAGAAAAAATGTGGTAGGCAAAATATTCGCTAAAGAAACAAAAAGCAACTAACAACTAGAGGAAAAAATTGGTGCGTTATCTATCAGTCAGTAGAATACACCATCCTAGCTTCGAGTTGTGTGACGTAATAAAATGTTTTATAAATACTGAAATTTAAATTTTTTTAAATTATAAATATATTAAATTGTTAAAGTGTAAAAGATCCAGGTAACGTAACTGTATTTAAATAGTATTAAAGGAACACCATTTATTTTTAGTTCATTTTGTTCTAAAGGCGTAATTTGGAAAATGCTTTTCAAATTATTACAATACTGTTCTTCCAACTCGCAACTGATTATTTTTTCAGCTAAGATCGGGTAAAATTGCCGTGATTTTTAGTAAACACTTTTTTGCTCCATCAGGAAGTTTGTTTGCTTTCCTGACAATACCTAATGTACTGAATAATCGCCAATTTCCTTAAAAGCATTATCCGAAGTGAGTTTTATTTCCGTGACCTAATTATCCCTCTCGGTGTAAATAAGGAAATAAAATGCTTCTCAATAACTTTCGAGTGAACGCAAACTAAGAATTTATTTTCAATCGCATGTCTATCATAGTTTATTGACATCTTTTTACGTGAACTTCAGCAACAATTAATTTTATATTTTCATCAACAGTATCTTCTTTTCTATTTTTACTTCCCCATATACCAGCCAATATATTGTAGTTTTAATACAATCTATAGGCTATATTTTGTTTCACGTTTAAGGTCCCTAGAATACGAAGAACTTATTTTTAGAAAAAATAAACTATAATGTCTGTACGGATGTGCGTGTAAACTGAATCTGAAACTGTTTTAGAGAAGGGTCCTTGTGAACAGATGTGCATTCAAAATGATTCTAAAAAATGTTTTTGCGATTACGAATTACATGGCTCCAATAATCACTTTTTCAAGGTAACATTTTTTTTAATTTACCTACCTGTTATTAAATAATTGTCTTAAGTTGAGCATTTAAAAAAAAACTGTTTTGGTTCCCTAGAGGTCTAAAATTTCAGGAAAATTAAGTGCCTGAAAAAAAAAACGGTTTTTTTTTTCAGAAAAAGATTGATTTTTTTTTTTCAGAAAAGAAAACGGAAAGATACGGAAACATTGAACTTTTCTTATAAACTAGAAACTAATTAACCAGTTTGCCGATATTTAATCATATATATTTTTTCAATAGACGTAAAAAATATTTTAAGAAAAACCGAGTAAAAGACATATGCTATGACAATGGCTACCGCGCCGGGTATTTCCGCCGCACCAGTTCCATCGGTACTACACAATGTTTCTGCAACATAATGTTTTTAACTTCATTTGTTTTAACTTGTGTTTAGTTATAAATTCCGCTAAAAATACTCGAAACGTTTTTACTCCCCTTTTAAAAGAGATTGTAATTGTATTGTACGCGGCATAGCTCAAAAACTACTTATCCGATTGACTTCAAATGTTCAAAATCAAGGGTCATCTGGGGATGGAATGGTAATATTTGAATAAAAATTCAGTATGGCGAAACAGAAAGGGGGCCTCATGAAATGTATAAACAATCATTATTAAGAAACTACTTATCGGATGGACTTGCACAGAAATAAAGTGTGATATGGGGGTAATTTGGTAAAATTGTTGTGTTAATTCATTATGGGGCACCAAAATGGCGGCCTAACGAAATATTTAAAATTTCAGCATTAAAACAACTATTTATCCAATTGATTTTAAATTTTGCACAAAAATCAAGTGTGAACATCCTAAAAACGCACAAAACCAAAATGTAGTTTATTATTTCTTGGGCACATAGCAAAATAGGTAGGTACCCCTTTTATCGTTGCTTGACTATCATACAAATAACGCTATTAACAGCAATCCGTAGGCCACCGTCCACAATTCTTCTAATATATTTGTTATATAGGCGGTGGCTCGGCCAGCCGATTCCATCATCTCACATGCTAGACTTCAGCTACTTATTCACGCGGCATGTATATGCTATAACATTCGTCGTAGCTTACATCACAACACCGGCCCGTCTCGATGTGGCCGTACCCCCGGAGCTTTTCCCATTTGAATACTACCATGTTTCAGGTATTAGTTGTACTTATTATAAAATGATACTAATTAATTAAATTAATTTGTTAGTTCTTTACATTAGTAATGGTTAATATATTATATTAGTAATTTTCACTCCATATTACATGTCTAAATGTGGTGACGAAATGTGAAGTGAATATTTTAAAATATCATTTGCAATATGTTTTATAAGTCGGCCGGCCGCATCGTGGTTGTTGCTGGACAATATACTTTTTTGATTGTGTATGTAGCTTTCACTTTGGCATCCATTTTATTTTCCTCTTGAGGCAAGATACATTAAAATATCAATTAATTAAATTGACTGACTAGAGCGTTTTACTAACATTTATTTCTTATTTATTAAAGTTATACTCTAGCCTAGATCTGCTATATGTAGGTTAGTGCCTACCTAATTATCATTGAAGAAATAAACGGAAAATAATAAGACTAGTATTTGACCATATTTGGACGCGACACCAACTAACACCACATTGGCCTCAAGGGCGATTTTAGGAAATCTTTCTGGGGGGGAAGTGTTAATTTACAAAAAAGAGTTTAGTAATATATTTTATTGTAAATGGTATAAGAACAACATAATTTTTTATAATACTTGTTTTGGCATAATTAAAAAAAAACAGCCTCTAATAAATAGTTATAGAATATCGTCCAATTTTTTTCCTACAGCAAATTTAATAATTACATTGTTTATATTTACATCAATACTCTATCTATGGATATGCAAGAGACCCAATCCGACAGGTCGCTCTTGTGCTATAGTGTTTCCTAGCCAAGTTTTTAATCTTAATTTTCACATAAAAATATGTAAAATACACATGATATTTGACCGGTCTGGGGAGAGGAGATAGATCATTAAGGGAGTACGAGCCGTCATTGATGGCAAAATGAAGTGGCGGCCTAATAAAATCTTCCTGGAATAAAACCTTTCTTTGTATTGAGGAAAATAATAAAAGATATAATTTATTTGTTATAGACTATGTAAATAAGTTTATGAAAAATAAATAATAATACTAATAATAATAATAAATATATTAAGAACTAAAAAAAATGATATAAATTATAGTTTGTAGGATTTTTATAGAGTTGTGGAAAAAAGCGAATTTACCGAGTATTAGTTATGGAATACAGAATACTAAATTTAATATTATTTTTTCTGTTTCATTTTATTTAGGTATATAGAAACCAGGATTATAGGGCTCTACACATATTAATTAAATACCAGTGTTCTAAACGTTTTAAAATACCATTATTTGTCATAAACTGTTTTGTTTTTAACATTTTTCATTTAAAATGGAAGTTTTAAACGCATTTACTGGATTATTTAAACTTTCAAAAAACTATTTAAAATCAAAATTATAATAACAGAACATTAATCTAATAAAACACCATAGTTATAGAGAGAATACATTAAGGTAATAATAATAAATAAAGCAGAAATACATATGTTGAACTATAAAAACAGAGCTTAAAACACGCAGGTAGTATTTTAAGCATCACTTTGGAAATAAAAACATGTTAAAAAAACTACTGAAGGAAAAACACACGTTTTGTTCAAAAATAAACAAAAACTAGTATGCAATTTCATTCAAGCCTGATAGAAACAGAGATTTTGTCTCCTTACTGAGCCTTTATTTTTTGTTCTAGGCTTATTCAAATTTATTGTAAAAATATATTTGATCTCTTCATAACACTATCTATTTTTTATGTTTAAAACATAAGTATACGAATTTATTTCGATTTTTAATGTTTCCCAATTTTTCCAATGTGTGAGAAAAAAACGAAAAAAAAAACACGTTTCTTCCCAATTTTTCTCATTTTTGTCCGAACTGTTAAATCTCTATAATGTATTGATTTCTATCTTATCTAAGATTACGACGGGATTCTTTGTTTATTTTATTAGTGTATATGTTACCGGCAATGTTCGTTGTGCAGTCATACCTAAGTTTGCCTAGTCAAAGTGCATATATATATATATATATATATATATATATATATATATATATATATATTAAAAAGTCGTTTACATCACACTTATTTTTGGTGCAAAATTGGGTTTTTATCAAAATATTACTACTATATTCCCATATTATGTCTTTCAATGTTTGACTAAAATTTGAAGTCAATCGGATAAGTAGTTTTTGAGCTATACCACGTACAAGCAGATCGACAGACCCAAGCAAATGTGAGAGCATGTTTTTTTAGATCAGAAATTCAAAACTTTCGTAGGGTAATTTTCCCACGATTACAATACTTCTCTCTGACAAGAGAAATAAAAAGAAATTCATTGGGATGACTCTAAAGCATAAAGCTATTTTTTCACCATAGATACAAATGTTAGTTTTTTGTTCATATTGATGCATTTGGTCTGGCTTTGTGTGTATTGTTGGTGCTAGTCTTCTTTATCTTAGTAGGTATTTTACTTAGACGGTACTGATGAAGGTTTATGAGTCAGGAAAACATGTCTATGACTGTTAAATTCTTGTTGCTTCGGCTTGCTATCGGTTATCTCTATTATTATGTTTACGGTTCGACGTTGACTGACTTTGGTCCCATCATTGATAATAATAAATGTAAAGCATCATGTACCGTTCTCATACGGGCTGCTAATAATTTATAGTTTCTGTAGTAGTACTAGCTATCAGTGGCGGCTCGTGGGTAAAAAAATAGGGGACGTGTTAGTGACAGAAAAGTAGGACAGACAAGGTCTACACCACCGCATTCAAAACATTTTTTGCAAATATCCACTGCTATACAGCCACTTAAATTCAGAAAACCAAGAATTTTTGAAATGAATATTGTAGGATTTACCCGAATTTTTAATATCTTTTTTAGCACTAATTTTCAACAAACTTGTTTGTCGACCCGTAATTAAAAGTTTCTTTTTGTCATCCTCTTTCCAACGGGAAAATGGAGTTTCTAACAAACTGCAACCAATGTCGTTAACGGGCCCAAACGAATTATTTTTCAACCACACACACGCGCCACTCCTCCAAACAATAAAATAAAAGACGGCCGATAAAATATAGAATAAAGCGCAATCGCCACGATCCACTTTACGTACAATACGAACGGAAGCGCTCAACTGCGGCTCTTCTCTTTGCGGCGTGGTTTTCGTACATGTCATACTCTCGTTGCTATAGCAACGCATTATTTTCGGACATTGGTTTCGTTTCAGCAGATTTTTATGAGGCTCGCACGTGGCTCTTCCGTTGGTGGATCGACACAAACGAGTTTGCTACCGGTGCGGTGGGCGCACATACGCGTTAGCTTAATACGCGCCAGTATATCATTTCGTTTTGTGTGTTGCCTCTAGGTTTCTGACGAGCGGCCAGCGGCAATACTATACGAATGCACTAAATTTAACATTGCAATTATTGATATTTTTTAATGAAATTAATTAGATTTGATATTGAAAAGATTTAATATTGAAAATTAGTCTGTTGTATTGATTTTTAAAGTGTGTTTAAAAATAATTTGCTAGGTTTTTTTTGGGGAACAGGCACTTCCTCTTCCGAATAGCCCCCACTGCTAGCTGTCGTCGCACTATTATCGCGCTGTCTATAAAGGTACTGTAAAGTACGAATGCATGTTTCTGAAATTATGACTCCATACTCTGTAAGAACAAATCAGGATATAAAGAGGAAAGCATGATATTAGTGTAACGGTATATTATATTTATATTATATTTGAAATTTCGACAAGCAAATCGTTGCACTAAAATAGATATTTCCAGAGTTTCCTGGTACAATTCCCACTTGGATGAACTTTATATGACTTATAAATGAGGGTTCAACTTATAACCACCGATATTTGTGCTTCCCATATACAAAGTTTCTATAACAAATTTCGCTGCAACCGATAACACTTAGTAAGTTTCTTGTTACTGAAAGTTAAAGTTTATCCTCCAGACAAAGTAAATAAATTATCAACACTGATTCCATTTAGACTGTCTATCTCGCCCAGTTTCGGAATAGTAAATTATTTATCTATGTACTAGCAAATGTGATACTAAAGGCCGCTACTCACTATGTGGTGCGATGCGTCGGTGCAATTCGTTAATGAGATTCATCACTTCACATGCATTAACGCATTGGCGCACAACTAATAGATGAATATTTCATCCTCACTGTGCATCAATTTTTATTCAATTCGTTCTCATGAAATTTAAGTTCTGTTTAAATCTCAACATAACTGCGAGGAAGATCGCTTGCTATTTCTCGCGGCGGCAAATGCATATTATAGAATAATTTCGAACGATAGAAAAATTTAAAAAAAAACATGATCGTGGGTATATATATATTTATCCCGTATAAAGCAGATCTAGGTTAGTACTGGTGGACTTAAGCAATTTCTATTCATATTTGATTTAATATTTTTTGGGTCACATTATATATATATATATATATATATATATATATATATATATATATATATATATATATATATATATATATATATATATATATATATATATATATATATATATATATATATATATATATATATATAGGTTGTTGATTCATGGGACATGGTCCTCGATTTTGAAAAATACTATTTAATGGTCATGTATTATTAATGTAATGACCTTTTTCAAAACTACAAAAGAAACAATACCAGTAAAAATATCAATTTTTACACAATAATTAAAAATATAACTTACATGGTTAGTCGGAAATACGGGACATAAAAACACAATTACATGAAGTTCTAGCTCTTATTAGAGCTCATCGGGACGCCATAGACTAGCAAGCCCCGTGTAGGGCAAAGGCACCAAATTGAATCACAAAAACAACTACTCCGCTGGCTAATACCATGACAGGGATTGAATTACCCTGTGACTCCTGGCTTTCGTTGGGAGTATTAAATGATTGTATATTCTTATTCCACGTACACCAACGTCAATACGAGGATATGATCCTTGTTTGGAACATGTTCTGCATCACAGCTGACACAATGATCCATTTTGGTCAAACGACGATCTCGATTTCGCTCTTATTAGAGCTCATAAGGCCATTATAGACTAGCGAGCCCCGTGTAGGGAAAAGGCACAAAATGGAATCACAAAAACAACTACTCCTCTGGCTAATACCACGACCGGCACTGAATTACACTGTGACTTTGGCTTTCGTTGGGAGTATTAAATGATAGTATATTCTTATTCCACGTACACCAACGTCATAGCAAGGATATGATCCTTGTTTGGAACATTTTCTGCAACACGCAGACACAATGATCCATTTTGGTCAAACGACGATCGAGATTTCACTCTTATTAGGGCTCAACAGGCCGTCATAGACTAGGGAGCCCCGTGTAGGGCGAAGGTACACAATGGAATCACAAAAACAACTACTCCGCTAGCTAATACTATGACCGGTATTGAATTACTCTGTGACTCCTGGCTTTCGTTGGGAATATTAAATGATAGTATATTCTTATTCCACGTACACCAACGTATAACATCGATATAACACGATCCTTCAAATAACCCTACAAGAGGTCCAGTGGAGTCATATCAGGGAATCGAGGTGGCCACTCTAATGCACTACGACTTCCAATCAGCCTCCCTGGCAATTGGTTGTTTAGAAACTGCTTGGCTTCCTTTGAATAATGCGGTGAAGCACCATCATGTTGGTACCAGATTTCACCCATATTTCCAATTTCTTGAACGGCAGGAACTAAATGTTCTCTAAGGAGCTCTAAATACTTCTGTTCAGTTAATACACCTTCTATAGACTATAATATTGTTACCCAGTATCCCCGCTAATACATTAATTTTCTGAGGATGTTGTGTATGAAGTTTTTTCAGCCAATGAGGATCATCTCTAGACCAAATTCGATAATTGCGCCTATTAACTTGGCCGTTCAAGCAAAAACTACCCTCGTCGCTGAATACAATTTTGTGCTCAAAATAAGGATCTCGGTTAATATTTTCCATCATAATTTAGGCGAATTCAGTGCGGCGCGCGGTATCATCCTCTAAAAGCTCTCGGGTACAATGGATCTTGTACGGCATCAATTTATTTTCCTTTAAGATAGTCACTACAGATTTTTGACATATTTCGGCATTTATAGCTAACTGGTTGGTGCTTACTTTTGGATTTTCCTGTATTTGTAATAAAACGTTTAATTTATTTTCATTACTTGTATCAGTTTGGGTTGGGTGTCCGGTTTTAGGTAAAGATTTTATGGACCTGTTTCCTAATAGCGTCGACAAGTTCTGTAGATGGTTGAATTTTTTATTAGTTTGTTAGGATAATAAGCAAATCACAAACTTCTTGATAGGTTCTAGTTTTATTTCCATATGCGCGAAAAATCAAAATATCAATACGTCGAGTCTCTGACTAACTGACAGTGATGATGCGTTTAATTTGACATTGTTGTAGCATGGCAAGGCAAGTGCTTCAAAAACAACTGTTACAGCGCTTACTTGTTACAATAGCCGCACGGAGCTATTATTACGATACGCGCATTTTTCTGTCTGGATCAGAAAATCTTGAAGTTTGTTTTTTTAACCTTATACACGTTTCAGCCCGATGACGGTACGTCGCGCGTCGGGAGAATATGCTTCAATGTAGTGGATCGTTGAGGATGAATACATTGAAATAAATCAAGTAAATACACGAGGAAACATCTACATTTTCTATAAGATTAGTTTAAAAATCAAGTCGATCAGTTATGAGAGTGAATTTAGAGAAATTTGAAACTTAAAACAATTTTTATCCGCGTATTAACTAGATTATCTTATAAGTATTTTTTATAAATAAAATACATATGTATATTATACTGGTTGTAGAAAAATTAGGTACTATTATGACATTAAGGAGAAAAAGGGACGCCATTTAATTATAACTTTTATTCAAGTGTGGTTAAGATTAATAAAAATATAACGTATGGGTAAAATTTATTTATTAAGAATATAATGTTTATAAAAATTAATGCAGAAGACGAATAATACATGTGAAGATTACTTTAAATTACTTTTAAAATTAAAGTACCTACGCATATTTATTTTTTTATTTAATAAGGGATTCTCCCTTTTAGGTAATAATAAGCTATGTTTTGTTCTTCCAGAATGAACGGCTGGTAATGCAGGTTTGAAATAATTGCTTTGTTTAATGTATGTAAGACTAAGTAGTAATTATACGTTTTTTTTTCTTTGTAGAAAGCCACCTATATCGGCCTATCCGAAACATTTGGTGTCGCTAGTCTAATTAGGATCCAACTGAAGCTAAAGAATTAAGAAATAGGGTTTACTAGCAATAATCATGGCAGCATATTTTAATTATTTGATGAATTTGATTATTGCAATGCAAAATGACATACAGAAAAACCAAGAAGACATGAAGAGAAGTCAAGAAGACATAAAGAGGAGCGAAGAAGACATGAAGCAAGGAATAAAAGAAGACATGAAGAAGAACCAAGAAAACGTAAAGCAATAAATTCAATACATAAGAAAACTAACAAGAAATAACTAGAACAATGTTACTTGAATTGACAATGTCCAAGGAAGGTGTAAATGAAGTGGTAAGAGAAATGGAGAAGAAGGTACAAAAGTAAGTTAAGGAGGTTAATGACCAAATGGAGCAGGAAGTCTAAAGTCTACGATCTTAGATACTGAAGTTTGCGAGTTAAAGTCCAACTTTTCGTCACATGTGATGAAACCAATTACGTTTGATGGTATGTGAAATGAGTTTCCTTACCTGAAGTAATTTGACGCTGCCGTAACTTGATATAGTTGAGATTCCGCCGAAAAGGCACCAAGGTGCTAAGGAACACATCCGCCGATAAATAAAATGACTTTTACTGAAGGCCTTCTTGATCCTGATGCCAACCAATGATCTCGACACGAATGGCTAAATTAAAGAGGACATGTGAAGCCCTCATATATGCCCTTCAGTATAAAACTGCTAAGCAAACATCCAAAAGTCCAGTAAAATTACGAAGTCGACAATTATCACAAAGAGTTCTCCGCACAAAAAATAAAGAAATAGTAATGAATATGCCTCGAGGAAATTGTTCTACTATACAAGAAGTTATTTTGATAAAAGATGATCATTACCTCAGAGTTCGGAATTTGTAGTGAAAGCAACGATGGATGACTTAAGTGGAAAGAAATAATTTTGTTCAAACCAGTTCAAGATTGCACACTACATACAAAGAGAATTTTACCAGAAATAACATTAACCCGAAGTAGGGAAACACAATATTTATCAAAATGTTGAGCGGTAAATATTATTTTCAGGAATGACGTCAAAAAGAGAGATAGCTTTCACGTACCAAGAAATGACGATACCTTGGAAATTTAACAGGATCAAAATAGTTCTCAACCCTGGAACTAAAAAGTGGTTATAAAGAAAATACAGCGTTTTCTACGGAAAGTGGAATGTGGCAATATAAAGTCATACCTCTTGCATTATGCAACGTCCCAGCCACTTTGGAACCTTTAGTCGAACTGACAGTACATGGAATAACATGGGAAACATTGCTAGAATTTTTAGATGACATCATTATTCTTGAAAAAACTTTTGACGGTAATTTGAAGAATATTGAAGCTGTTTTCCAGAAACTGAGAATGGCTGGCTTAAAATTCCCTAGAAATGCCAGTTTCCCAAAAAGAAGTGAGATATCTAGGACATGTTATTACCGAATATGAGGTAGAAACTGATCCAGAGAAGATTGAAGCCACTCAAAACTGGACAATAGCGAAAGACAGACATTAACTAAACAATTTTCTGGGACTTTGCACATACTACAGACGAGTCATAAAAGATTTTACTAATTTTGCTGGTCCGTTACATCGACTTACTGAAAGCAATCACAGCTATGTACGGGCAGAAAAATGTGGAGAAGCATTAATAATCCCCCTGTGCGGAGCAATGCCGATATTGGTGGCGAAAGAAAAATAACAGCCTATTTCAGTGAGGTTCTTTCAAAACCTGAGCGGGTACTGTGTGATAAGGAAAGAACTACTAACTATTGTTTAAACATTGGAGCACTATCATAAGTAATTGTACGGCCAAATATTCCTTTTAAGAACCCACCACTTAAATTGTTGCTAGAATTTAAGAATCCTGAATTACTGCAGCGCCTAAAGGAATATTACTTTAGGGTTGAAGATCGCACACGGTTAAACTATAAAATGTTCCAGAAAGTTGCAAACAATGCAGCAGACACGAGGAAAAAGAAAATTCTGATGGTTTTGATTGCCGAAAAACAGCAGTTCAAAACTCTCAAGAGTAGTACCAAAAAGTTTTATCCAAAGATCAGCAAGAAACACTTTGAAATTAAAGAATCCACCAAGACCTTGTTACCAAAAAACTACAGCCAAGTCCTAAAAATTTTAAGGATATTGAGCTTTATGCGCCTTTTTGCTGATAAAAGACGGTCTGGTGAAAAAAAATCTGGGAATGTCCTGTCGGCATGTTATTAAGACCTTTAAACGAATGTTCATAGATATAGTAGAACGATTTTCGTTTAGTAAGTCCAGGAATCACTTTGTGCTTTTAGCGATGAAATATAGCAATGGATTATTTCAATAAATGACCAAAAGTTTATGCAATACCCAATCAAGAAGCCATCACCGTTGCCGACGCACTATTTTGAAAATGGATTTGCCGATATGAAATACCAAGGATAATGCACTCGGACCAAGGCAGAAACTTTGAATATAACGTATACAAAAGCATGTGCAGTCTTAAGGAATCCATAAGACAGATGCAACACCTCTTCATCCACAGTTAGATGGAATAGTTAGAAGATTTAACAGACCTTTGGGGAACTAACTGAAAATCCAAGTAAATGAACAACAAAGTGACTAGGATAATAAAATACCATTTTTACTGGCTTATCACTCTGAAGTTCATGAATCAACTGGAAAAATATTTACCAGTACAATATTTGAATCCGATTTGCAGGTTCTAGTGGACTTTCTGACTGGACGCTTCCCTGACAATAAGATAACTATCACGGATTATGGCAGCCAGTTTAGAAAGCGCCTCAGAGAAATCCGAGAGCTGCCGTAATTTCAGATAGAAGGAGGTAAAAAAAAGCTAGTTTGTGAGCTGAGGGCCAAACATAGTGGATTCACAATCTTGAGCAATACTTTTCAATTCATCCCTTATCGCATTTGATTTGTGCGCAAAGCTTGAAGTCAGTTTGATAAATGATGTTTTGAAACATTTTATTAGGCCGCCGTTTAATTTTAAAATAAGTAGTTTTTGTTGCCCGACGAGAGAAAAAATTAAAAGCGCTTGTATTAACAGCAAATGTATTATATTGTTTAAAACAACATTACACTTTTTTTATTAAAATATATTTTTAATAACAAAATTTTTTTTTAGTTCCTATCCAGACATATCAAATTGTTCTACAAAAGATATAATTTAAACCTAATATTTATAATAAATTGTGCGCCGAAAATTCAGATCAATGCAGCATTTGATTCTTGAATGGCACTTCCAATATATATGAAGATTTTTAATTTTTATCAGGAATTTTAATTACTTTTACTTAAAAGAAACTTATACCTAAATTTAATTTTTTTTGCATTCTGTACTGATGGTGATAGACGCTTTTTTAATTTGATTCCTTAAACGTTATTTTTTTAATGTCGTAAGGGAAAAGAACCAAATGGTTTAAGATTTAAGAACAGCCTAGGCACTGAATATAAATCATATCTGGCAATATACAGTAATTTATGGATATAATAAGGCCTTTGTTATATAATTCCCACCAGATATTTATTCGAAGTTGATTTAAGGCGGCGGTTTGTTTTAAATATACACAAGCAGCATTTGAAAAAAGCGGTAAATTCCTTTACCCGGATCTTCCCTCATTATGAATTATTACTTTTATTGGGAAGAGTGGAGTGTGATCCAAGTTAATTCAGTACATATTCCTAGTTTATATGTGTTACATATACTGTCTCTTCATTTTTATTGGGTGCCATTTTGTTCCATAATATTGGATTCCTACCAATAGGTTTATCATTTCCTTTCTACCTATGCCACGCTTGACTTTTTAATTTTTCTATAAAATATAAAATCAATTGAACAAGATTTTTTTACGTTGATTATTTCAAAATTTTATTTGGCCATCATTTTGTTTCGTCATCTTAAATTGAAACCCATAGTCTTTACCTACTCCGTTGGGCCGCAGATATCCCAGATATTAAGTTTCTGAATGATTTTCATTAACGATCCTCTTGTTGTTATGTTAGAGTAGTGTATTATTTGGGGTTAGGATCCAGTAAAAAAAACAAAGGCCCTTTTTTAAATTGCCTACGCTTCGCCAATTTAGTATTCCATTCATATATTTTATATCCTGCATGAAACCCATATTAGACTTTACCTATTCCATTGGTCCGCAGATATTTCCAAACCCCAAATAATACACTCCAACAACAACAAGAAAATCCTTAACGCAAATCATTTAGAAATTTAATATCTGGGAAATATCTGCGAACCAACGGAGTAGGTAGAGACTGCTAATATAGTTGCGAAACGTCGAATATTTAAAAATAGTCCTTTGTTTTTTTACTGGATCCTAACCCCAAATAATACACTACTCTAACATAACAACAAAAGGATTGTTAACGAAAACCATTTAAAACTTAATACTTGGGTAATATATGCGGAATCTAGGGACCCTGAAAGATCGGAAAGAATCTCGGAGAGTGATTTTTTCACTATTACAATACTTCTCTTTTACGAGGGAAGTAAAAAGGTAATTTTAGTTTCCATTCTATCCGGAAACTTGTCTTAACATATAACTAAGGCGCACTGTAAAGTCTTACGTCAATGTTTATCTTGATGTTTTGATGTTTTGCCTCTTCTCAACATAACGTGCTTAGCATTCAATTCAATTTCGTTTGTTTCATCATTATAAACCACCACAAATCCCGCTCCGCAACAAATCACGTAATGTTTTTACCTTTCCTAAATACAAAGTGCAGCTCTAATTACTGTTGATGCGCGTATATATTTCAGGGCGAAATTAAAGTATAAAGCTGCTTTTTAATCAGAACCAGCAAATTGCTTTAACGACCTACTCTAAAATTACGTTACTTTTGTTTGTCAAAAACGAAAAATGTTTTAGACGGCTGAACCTGCTCAAACTGGGTCAGTTGTAATCCTAATGCTGTTTTCTAATTTTACATGCTTACTTAATTTAAATATATTGGATTGGATTAATAAAGTTAAGGATTTGCTTGGAAGAAAATGCTTTTTGGTGAAATAAAATAAAGTTTTATTATTAGTATTTACTTTGAGGTTAAAGTTTAATAATGCCGACACAGTTCGGTATCAGTAATATCTGTTATATATCAGTATGTTTATGAAGCAAACAATGAAGCTAAAAGAAAGTCACTGTGCCAGACGTGTGTGAAAGTTTTCATTTAAATTATATGCAGTTATATCTTTTGTTTACTGATACTGATACATCGTTAAGTAATGAAGCACACACGTCACTGATATATAAATAAACTTTTTAAGGCTCAGCTAGAAAGTTTTAGGTGGTGTGAATAATAATTTCTTAAGTCTAACAGCCGGTTGCACAAAACTTAATTGCTGTTTAGAATATGTAACCGAACTTTCGGATTTGACAACCTGCTTATAGAAATCTAGGAACTCGCTGTCAAATTTGATATTTCGTCAAACATTCTAAACTTTAATTGAGCTTTCTGCAACTGGCTGTAAGTCTTATATTATGCCGCAAAAATTGGAAAAATATGCCTTTGTTGCTCTTGAATTTATCCTAATGTCCTAATTTATATGTTTAATGATCTATGTTCGATTCAAATTTATTTTTGTTTCATGTATGTTTTTTATTCTTTTATGAAAAAATATGAGCAAAGCCCCAACAGTAACTTATTCTTTGAAAATCACCTTAGAGTGTAAAATGAGTTATTCTAAACCGTCTTCGGAAAATGACCTGAAAACCTGTTGTAATATTTATACCCAAAGATCTATTATAGGTTACGCTATATATATAACTCATTTAATTGGGACGCGACGCCTTGAATCGGACCGGAGACATCAATGCTCGCCGAGACGCCGCGTTTCCAGTCACTAAATATTAGAAGAGATCTTTTAGTTAAAAGAGGAATATTGAATTTGGCTGTTAATCTTTGGGGTTGAAATTTGATACAGGTTACATTAGCTTGACATAAAGTTTCTAGGAGTAAGCATACGCTTTAGTAGAAAACCAACTTATTCCTACAAAAACATGAATAACTGAATCAAAGAAACGCTAAATATTATTTTAATCAAGTAGCAGTTTTAAGCCTATTAACTAGTACAGGAAAAGAAACATTTTTTGTTTTTTGAGATACTTGTATGTACGGGGTGAGTTATTATGACACCCACCTACAGGGTTATTTATTAACAAAGATAGAGAGAAAGTGTAAATATAAAATATGTAGGATAAGAAATACATTTTTTGATGAAATACCCTGTATATTGTTTATTTTTATGAAAGGTCATTCTCTACTGATTTCAAAAATATATAATTTGATTATCTTGGCCCGAAGAGTTTATTAATTATTTTTAGTTTAACTGCGACATTACTTGCCATATAATTCTAAGGTAATATTATAATATAACGCAAACCTTGTTATAGTTAAACCAAAATATTTGAAAAACTGGTTGCGCAAAAGTAGTCAAACTATATATTTTTGAATTCAGAAAAAACGAACATTTCTTTATATTTTTTAGATCATATAGATAGTCACGCGATAGTCGTTTGTTTTCTTCGTAACAGATTCTGCTGGGTTAAAAGAAATCCTAAAGCTTTTATATTTACACTTTTTCTCTATCTTCGTTAATAAACCTTGTAGGTAGGTATCAAATATAATGACTCGCCCTGTGCATTTTTCAAACAAGTCAAAAAGTCACTTTATTATATTAGGTAATAAAAAACAAACTAAATAACTTTCTTCTTGCTAAACACATCGTAAATAAGACAAGCGGATTTTTCGTAATCAACAAAATTTGGCGAAAACAATATAAGTAGCAAAATAATTTTTTTTGGAGCAAGTAACTAAAATCTTTTTTTTTCGGGACGAATCGTTGCCGTTTCAAGAGATTAATAAGGGTTAATATAGCCGCCATAGAAAAACGTATACGTCGGGGACTAGCCACAAATTATCTTTGGCAA
This sequence comes from Kuschelorhynchus macadamiae, assembly GCA_030620095.1. Classification (NCBI taxonomy): domain Eukaryota; kingdom Metazoa; phylum Arthropoda; class Insecta; order Coleoptera; family Curculionidae; genus Kuschelorhynchus; species Kuschelorhynchus macadamiae. Next base: position 31,261 of record JAUTXW010005117.1, read on the forward strand.
AAGTCTCCCATTGCTACTCTCGGCAATGCATCATATCAACATATTACTACTATCCCCTAATAGGTTCCCCTATCCACGTTTAAATTGACCACTCTAAAATAATAATTTCTTTTTGGAGTAAGTTGTTATACGTAATTCTCTAGGTTAAATGTATATAATATATTAACAAACAAATATAAGTAGTTTTTGAGGGTTCATACAGACAGATCGACAGTGTGACAGACTCTTACAGGGAAAGTACATTGCAGTTTTAATTAACATATTTCTCAAAACTGGTCTTAATATATAAATGCATTATCTAATTAAGACGTACTGTAAAATCTTACGCCAACATTTAACTTGATGTTTTTTGTCCTCCCAATATAATCTGCTTAGCATCCAAATCAATTTTACCTTACTTTTGTTTGTCAAAAAACGAAAACTGTTTTAGACGGCTGAACCTTCTCAAACTGGGCCAGTTGTACTCTCAATGATGTTTTCTAAGTTTACATGTTTACTCAATTTAAATATATTGTTTGTTTTACTATTAGTAATTGAGTCCTAACACTGGCAACATGGCTTCACGGTCAACAGAACAAAACCTTTATTATAAGTACTGTACTAACATTAGGTTAACAGCAGCAGATATTTGGTTTCTAAAATCAGGCAAGTCTTTCTAAGTTTTCCCTAAATACATTTCAGTCAAGATCCCTAAGCAATCACCCATTACTGGGAAGGTTGTTGCGAAACAAAAGCGGCTAGATTTAGAAAATAAAAATCTATATAGCAAACGAATTATGCTTGAAATTGAAGCATACGGATTATTTAAAAAACTCACTTATAAGCTTAGTAATTTAGAACTTGAACAATGGTAGATTTCCGAAGAGAATGTTCGTAGTTATCGATGCCAAATTTTTGAAGAAAATTTGTTCACTTAAAAACAATCTGAGAAAGTTGAAACCACAAAAACAAATTCCTTCAGAAGTCGAGAACACTGTAGAAAACCTTTCTTCTCAGTCCTTTGATAATAGATAAATCGCCCTTTTGAATAAAGGTTTGAATTTTGCACAGCATCCAGTAAAAAATAGTTTACCAACCATTATAGCGAATATCGAAAGTTCTATTCAATACGTGCCAGAATCAATTAAGGGATTAGAGAGGCTTGCAGAAATCAAATCTCAAAAAACGTTGTTAACAAGTCAAAATATGTTTCTCGTAAAAACACTGAATTTATCCAGGGGCTGAAGAAAAAAGAATGTTTTTATTTAAAAACTGGCAAAGGAAATAAGGTTGTTATACTAGATAAAACAAATTATTTTGGAAGAGTAGACAATTTGATTCAAACTGGTCCTTATGATTTAATTGAGAAAAACCCTTTATCAAAAATGATAACAGGAGTAAAAAGTACCTTAAAACAGTGTAAAAACCTTGTGTCCGATAAACTAAAATTCAAACACGTAGTAACCCACATTTATCTAAATTGTATTGCCTTCCCAAGTCCATGAGACTTGTTTCAGCTGTTGGATCACCAACGTACAATATTTCAAAATGGTTAGTAGAAGAATTCATCAAATGAATTATCTCGTACGATAGCTTTGAGGTTACTAACTCTTTCTTAGATAAAATTAAGAATGTTAACTTAAAAGAAGGTGAAATTTTAATATGTTTTGATGTAAGCTCATTGTTTCCTAGTGTACCCATACCACTAGCTTTAGAGTACCTAAAGGAACTACTTGAATTCAACAATTTGAAGAAAGAAATTATTGATGAATATTTTGATTCTCACAAAATTATGTATGAATCAAATTTTTTTTCAGTTTAACAATAAATATTATAAACAACTTGAGGGAACTGCAATGGGTAATTGCTTATCTCCGTTCCTTGGAAATTTGATTATGGGTAGATTAGAAACCCAATTCAGAAAAGAACTCAAGTATTTCCCAAGGGTGTGGTATAGATACGTAGACGATATATTTGCAATTTTTGATACTAAAACAGAAAATTTGGACACTTTCTTAGAAGCATTAAACAACAAAATATCCTTCCATTAATTTTACATACGAAATGGAGAACAATGGGCAATTACCTTTTGTCGACAAGTTAGTTATTAGAAATAACGATAAATTAGAATTTGATATTTATAGAAAATTTACTAATACTGATAAGTATATAACATCCGACTAATTTTATTGCCGTCAAAACAAAATTACAGCATTTTATTTCTTAACTCACATGTTAGTCAATTTTCCATTAAGTAAAGAAAGTGAAATGAATCGGATTAAAAATATAGCAAAAAGTAATGGACATAATGATAATTTTTTACATAAATTAGTAAATAGACATAAACATAAGAAAATATTAAAAGATATCACTACTCCTCAAGCAGCTGAGGCTCCCAATAGGTTCATAGTAATGCCATATGATCCCAGATATACGAGAAGTCTAGAAAAAGTATTTGAAAATCTCCTTGGAAACCCTAAAGACAAAGTCGTCTTGAAGGAGAGAGGTGGCATCTATGAAATTAGCTGTAATGACTGCGATCTAAAATATGTTGGACAAACTAAACGCCCCATAAACATTCGTTTTAAAGAACACATGGCACATTTAAGATACGAAAGAACAGAAAAGTCAAGCGTTGCCCAACATACTTTTGGAAAACAATCACCAAATGGGAATAAATAATCTTAAGTTAATTAAAAATGTATCTAATAATAAATTATTGGATGCATTTGAGCGTATAGAAATAGATAAATGTGGTAAGAAAGCACTTACTTGAGAACGGTGCAGTCGGGTGCAACTAAGTGTGACCACATTTACCTATAAATAGTCTCGGTTAGGATAAGTTCCCTTATTTTATATCATCTGCTGATGAAGCCAAATTTGTTAGCGAAACGCGCGTCCAGAACGTAACAAGTTGTAGTGTAATGTGGTTAGAACTCTTGTATTTTGGTATTAGTAATTGAGGTTAAGTTCTATTAGTGTAATATTCGTCATATATCAGCTTATGAAGCGAACATTGACGGTAATATTTCATAGATAACCAATTTGAAAAAATAAAGAAAAAATAGTTAACGCCTTGGAAATGTATATAGCTATCTATTCATTCGCTACTACTATTTCCTAATATGGGAAATCGACCTTAAAATTGACCACTCTAAAATGTTGTATATAATATATTGTATATAATATATTAAAAAACAATGTTTTCAATATAAGTAGTTTTTAGCTAAGCAGCGAACAAACAAACAGGCCCACAGATAAACTGACGGAAATGGGGTCCCTGGACGTACTTAGCATTCAATTAAGATTAGTTTGTGTTATCATTATAAACCACCACAAGTCTCGCTCAGCAACCAATCGCGTAATGTTTTTACCTTAAGCAAAGATCAGCTCAAATTACTGTTGATGCGCGAATATATTTCAAAGCGAAATTAAAGTATAAGGCCGGTTTTTTATCAAAACCAGCAAATTGCTCTAACGATTTACTCTAAAATAACGTTACTTTTCTTTTTCAGAAAACGAAAATTGTTTTAAACGGCTGAACCTGTTCAAACTGGGTCAGTTGTAAACGGAATGGTGTTTTTTAATTTAACATGTTTACTTAATTTAGATATATTGGGTGGGATTACTAACATTAAGGATTGGCTTAGAAGAAAATGCTTTTTGTCAAAATGAAATAAAGTTTTACTATTAGATTTACTCTAAGGTTAAGGTCTATTAGTGAATCTATAATGAATGAACTACGAAGCGAACATTGAGGCTAAAAGACGTCACGGTGCCAAACGTGTGTAAATGTTTTCATCTAAATAATAACAGGGACATATTTTGTTTTTGTTTACTGACACGGATTCATCGTTACGAAACTGAACACTCATGTTCCTAATATATACATGGGCCTTAAAATTCATCTAAAATATTTTAGTTGGTGTAAAAAAAAATTAATTAGATTTAAGTCTTATACTATGCCACAAAAATAACACTATCTTTTTGGAATATGTTGTTTTACGTAGTTCTTTGATTTAAATATTGTATATTATATAGTAACAACGTTTTGAACATCAGTTGTTTTTGAGTTATGCCGCGTGCAGACAGACAGTTACACAGACAGACCGACAGACTCTTACGGGGGAAGTAAATTGCAGTTTTGGTTTCCATACTTCTCAAATTGGTTTTAATATATAAAGGCATTGTCTAATACATACGTACTATAAAGTCTTACGTCAAAGTTTAACTTGATGGCGAAATTAAAGTATAAAGCCGCTTTTTAATCAGAACCAGCATATTGCTTTAACGACCTACTCTAAAATTACGTTAATTTTGTTTGACAAAAAACGAAAACTGTTTTAGACGACTGAACCTGCTCAAACTGGGTCAGTTGTACTCTCAACCCTTAAGTACTAATACACCGTCTCGCAGACGGCATCTCCTCGTTCGAAATAAGCTACCTCCCCATCCAAATTAATCTCACGGTTGTCCATCCTTGTATTTTACAATTTAAGCGAATAAAGATCAGTACTCATCCAGCAGTTAACAAGCTTGCGTTGTTTTTGAAATATTTTATGCTAATGTACGTATTCCGTCTGCCTTACGGGGTGTCAGTGTTCGCGGTAGATGATTGTTTGTTACTTAAAAATGTCTGCGGGACCTGGTACATCAAAAAAGATTACATTTTTTGATCCGGATTTTGAGGTGGAATAGAGAAATGAAATGTGAAGGTAGTGATGTAGAGTTAACATGTGATGAAAATTTTCCTTAGAGAGTGATCATAACTCGGAATCGGAACTAGAAGGTAAACATAGTTTATTGTAAAAATAATTGGTATTTGCAATATTTTTTTGTTGTCTTAGGAGATACAGATCATGCTGAGGCCACTGAACCCAGTGCTAGCTCTAGTGAGAATGAGTATGCAGGCGAGCAAGACGCAGAAAACCGATTTAATTATTTATTTGGTAGAAATAGATTTAAATAGTCTAAAAACCTCCTACATTTAATAGAGGCCGAAGACCAATGCATAATGTAGTCTTACAGTTACCCGGTTTGCGCCCTGCAGGTCACAATTGGAGACACTGCTGAACCTTTGGATGTTTGGAAGCTCATATTCAATGATGAAATGTAATTCTAAAGTGGGCAAATGTGAGGATATCCAAACAAAAAGCAAAGTATAAAACCAAAATTCATCTACTCTGTACGACCTCCATATAACAGAACTCTATGCTTTTCTGGGATTTTTGGCATTTATATCTCTGTTCAAGCCTAACAATAAAAACTTAGATATTATATTTGCCACTAACGGGACTGGTAGGGAAATAATCAGATGCATTATGTCAAAAGAAAGATGCGCATTTCTGCTTGTGTGTTTGAGGTTTGATAACCCAGAAACTAGAAATGAAAGAAGAATACTGAATCCAGCAACCCCGATTTCAGAAGATTTTGTACTGTTTATTCAAAACTGCCAAGCTTGCTACACAATAGGGAAGTCAGCTTGTATCGACGAAATGCTAATGGGATTCAGGGGCCTATGTCCCTTCAAGATAACAAACCTGTAAAGTACGGCCTAAAGATCATGTATTGCACAGATGCCCGATCTAGTTATTTGTTGAACGCATATTTATATACCGGCAAAGATTCCGACGGCAATATACCAAACCAACACAGTCCGTATTGCGTTTGACAAAGCCCCTCTATAATACAAATAGATCTGTTACTTTTGACAATTGGTTTACGAGTGTAGAACTTGTAGAGGTAATGAAAAAAAATGGCCTGACATGTATTGGAACTTTACCAAAAATCGAAAATAAATCCCCCCTTCTTGCCTACAAAAAATCGAGAGGTAGGAACTGCCCTACATGGTTTTACAAAAGAGCTAACTTTATTTTTATACATAACAAACAAAAATAAAGCTGTGATTTTGGTGTCGTCTTCTCACCAACATGCTAGCTTGGACCCTGTAACTGAGAAGCCAGATATAATTGCTGACTACAACTGTACAAAAGGTGGAGTCGACTCCACCTTTTGTACATGTACTAAATTTACATGCAGCCGTCAAACTCGCCACTGGCCAATGGCTATATTTTTTTTACAGACGTAATGTTCATCTTCAACGGTCCAAATTTCTGGAAAAATTGACTTTTCAACTTGTTGAGCCACATCTAAAAAGGAGATTGGGAAAGCGCATTTCTACCAAGAAAACTAAAGCTTAGTATTTCCGGGCATAAACGTAACAAAAAATCTAACTAAGAAACTAAGGTTCAAAACTAGAAAAAGGAAAGGATTGCAGTCTTTGTCATTATAAGAAAAAAAGGACAGCTTATGTTTGCTTTCACTGTCAAAGGTCAATTTGTCTGGAATGCGCAAAAATAGGTTGTGGCGAGTGCGCTGAAATTAACTAACTTTAGGGCATGTCATTTTCATTTAGTTTGTATTTTTTTATAGTTTTTGACCTTGTTTATCTATTTTACTATGTTCTCAGTCGAAATATAAAATTTTATTGGTAGATTTCACTTTGATTTTTTTTACCTAACGCAATTCTGGGAACGGCTAAAAATAAATGGTTTCTGCAACACTCACATTACTAACCTAATATACTGTGTCTTTTTTGGTAGCTTAGATGTCAATGAAAACAATAAAATGGTAAAATCACATAATGGAAAAAAAATACAACACTTTTTTTTTCAAACGTCTCCTTAAGGGTTAATAATGTTTTCTGAGTTTACATGTTTACTCAATTTTGATATATTGTCTGGTTGTGAAAATGAAATACAGATTTTCTATTAGTAGTTGAGGTTAAGGTCTATTAGTGTCAACACAGTTCAGGATTAGTAATATTTGTCATATATCAGCTTATAAAGCTGATATTGACGGTGATATTTCATAAACAACCAATTTGAAAAAATAAAGAAAGAAATAGTTAACGCCTTGGAAATGTATCATAGCTACCTATTCATTCGCTACTACTACTCCCTAATATGGAAAATCGACGTTTAAATAGACCACTTTAAAATAATACTTTGTTGTTATGCGTAATTGTTTGGTTTAAAGGTTGTCCTTGGACGTGCTTAGCATTCAATTCAAATTCGTTTGTGTCATGATTATAAACCACCACAAGTACCGCTCCGGAACAAATCGCGTAATGTTTTTACCTTTTCTAAACACAAAGATCAGCTCAAATTACTGTTGGTGCGCGAATATATTTCAGAGCGAAATTAAAGTATAAAGCCACTTTTTAATCAAAAGCAGCAAATTTCTCTACCACCTACTCTAAAATTACGTCACTTTTGTTTTTAAAAAATGAAAACTGTTTTAGACGGCTGAACCTGTTCAAACTGGGTCAGTTGTAAACGTAATGGTATTTTTCAATTTAACATGTTTGCTTTATATAGATATATTGGGTGGGATTAATAAAATTAAGGATTGGCTTGGAAGAAAATGCTTTGTGCCAAAATGAAATAAAGTTTTACTATTAGTATTTTCTCTAAGGTTAAGGTCTATTAGGGCCGACCCAGTTCACTACCAGTAATATCCGTTATATATATATATAAGTATGCTTATTAGCAAGCGTTAGAGCTTAAGGACGTCACTGTGTCGGACGCGTGTAAATGTTTTTAATTAAATAATACCACCGAACATTAACCAGAAAAGAAGGATCACCGGAAGCTCCTCCCCTTATTATAAAACCTTGATCAGGATTGCCTAGAGTTTTTTTTGGCCTGATTTGGCCAATCTTGTAAGGCATTCAAGAAATTATTTACTCAAAAATATTTTAATTAGATGCAAATTGTATCCAAAATATTAATAAAGTTTTGCTACTCCTGATATGGACGAAGTGTAGTGTTTACATTACAGGCTATCGATTAAAAAATCGGTAAATTTTCTTTACCCGGAACTTCCCTCGTTATGAATATTTTCTTTTACTAGTAATAGTGAAGAGTGGCCCAATTTAGTACAGTGCAATAGTCATTACTATCTTTAAAACATTTTTATTGGGCGCCATTTTGTTTCATCATATTGAATTCCTATTAATGTTTTACCGATTTCTACCTATGCCACACTTGATTTTTGGGCATAATTAAAAATAAATTCAAGAAGTACTTTTTACATTGACACACACCGCCATTTTGTTACGTCGTGTTGAATTCGTACCAGTTTAGCCCTATATCAAATTTAATTTTTCTACAAAATTTAAAGACAATTGAATAATTCAGTTGATTTAAAAAAAATTATTAGCCTCCATTTTGTTCCACCATCTTTAATTCGTGCCACAATTTTACCAGCTTATCTCTATATCACACTTAATGCTTGCACAAAATTTGAAATTAATAAGTAGTATTTTTAAAATATTTTATTAGATCACCATTTTGTTTTGCTATCTTATATTCATACCAAAATATTACCAGTTCATTCCTAACACTCGATTTTCACGCAAAATTTGAGGAAATTGGACAATTAGCTTTTTAGTAACAGTCATTTTTAACGTTTCACTAGTCCGCCATCTTATTCCGGAATATTGGATTTCTACCAAAATATAACCAAATCGTCCTCACATGACCCTTAATGTTTAGTAGCTTTTAAGCTATGTCGCGAACTGACAGACAGACAGAGAGAGAATTGATTGAATTGAATTTGAATTTGAAAATTGATGAAACATATTTTTTGGCATCTAGGGACGCTAAAACTTAAAAATATGTAAAACCTGAGAAAGTGATTTTTTCAAGAGTTACAAATATATACTTTATTAAGCTGCAATCTTGGATTAAAATTTTTAACAATTGATTTCATTTTTTTATTAATTTTTACAAACAGCACTTTTTATATTTATATTAAATTAAACAACTTGACGTTTTCCCCTTTTTTCTTTTAATACATTCAAAGCAAAATAGGTCGTCATAACAATTATGGCTAGCTAAATTTAAACCCGTTTTTAAATCACCCCGGTAAGCGAACGTTTATTCATATTCATTTTAATCGCTAGCAATTTGCATCAACCTCATAAAAGCACGGGCACGGGCACAGCTGCATGAATTTCTCGGATTCGTCGGCGCGTTCTTGTAAGTACAACATAAAAGTTCCGACTGACTGTGCTTCTTCTTGTCTTGCTTACTGACACGGATATATCGTTATGAAACTGGGACACACGACCCGGATATATAAATAGGCCTTAGGACTCGGCTAGAAAGTTTTAGTTGGTGTGAAAAATAATTTAATGTCTAAGCCTTACACTATGCCGCAAAAATAACACTATGTTTTGGGATATGTTGTTATACGTAATTCTTTAGTTTAAATGTTGCATATAACAAACAATGCTGTAGATACAAGTTGTTTTTGAGTTATGCCACGTAGGGAACTCTTATGGGGGAAGTAAATTACAGTTTTGGTTTCCATACTTGTCAAATCTGGTCTTAATATATAAAAGTATTATCTAATTAAGACATACTATAAAGTCTTATGTCAAAGTTTAACTTGATGTTTTCCTTTTTCTCAACATAACGCGCTTAACATTCAAATCAATTTCCTTTGCATCATCATTATAAAACACACAAGTCCTGCTGCGCAACACATCGTGAAATGTTTTTACCTTTTCTAAACACAAAGGGCAGCTCAAATTACTGTTGATGCGCGTATATATTTCAGAGCGAAATTAAAGTATAAAGCCGCTTTTTAATCAGGACCAACAAATTGTATTAACAACCTACTCTAAAATTATGTTGTTTTTGTTTGTCAAAAAACTATAACTGTTTTAGACTGCTGAACCTGCTCAAACTGGGTCAATTGTAATGGTCTTTTCTAATTTTACATGCTGACTTAATTTGGGTGCGAATAATAAAAATTAATGATTTGCTGCGAAGAAAATGCATTTTGTCGAAATGAAATAAAGTTTTACTATTAGTATTTACTTTGAAGTTAAGGTCTATTAGTGCCGCCACAGTTAAGTATCAGTAATATTCATCATATGTCAGTATGCTTATGAAACAAACAATGAGGGTCAAAGACGACACTGTGCCGGATTCGTGTATATGTTTTCATTTAAATCATAAACACCGATATATTTTTCACTGACAGTGATACATTGTTTCCTACGTAGCTAACCCAATACGTCACTGATATATATAAACAGACTTTAAGGGTCAGCTAGGAATTTTAATTAGTTTGAGAAATAATGTACTACTTACTTTGTTGGTTATGGTCTTATCCTAATATATATGGTTAATGATATATATTCGACTCAAATGTATATTATTTCATGTATATTTTTTTACGAAAAAATACAAGCAAAGGCTCAACAAAAACTTATTCTACAGAAATCACTTTAATGTGTTAAACGGGCGATTCTAAACCGTGTACTGATACTGACTTAAAAATCTGATGTAATATTTTATAAATAAGCAAGTTGAGAAAATAAAGATAGAAATAGCTAACGCCCTGGAAATGTATCATATATACTACTTATTCATTCGTTACTACTATTCCCTAATATGGGAAACCGATGTTGAAATTGATAACTCTAAAATAACACTTTTTATTTTTGAGTAAGTTATACTTACAGTGGTCGCGTTTTGAGATTACCCGTGCGTCACATAAACTACGGCATCAAATCCGTATGAATCGAATCAAAATGTTGTGGGTGAAAGAATCAAAAAAGGTTCTGTGTTCATATGCGCTAACGGGCGAGTTCGAAAATACGTTGGGTGTACAGCCTTAGAGGTTCGCCGCTTGGAATTGTTATTCCGTAATTTAAACTACGTGTTCTGCGTGAAATTTAGTCTCAATAGAAAAAGCTTAACACAATTAGTTTTTACATTATACTGAATATTTGATTGACTTATTAAGTCAAAACAAATCAGTAAAATACAAAATATACACAAATTATACTGAATCATAAACATCATCATATTCTAAATCTGAAGCTTCTTTAGTATTTATTATAAGTGGTTCAACTTCAATGTCAATTATAAACTCTCTCTTTCATACCAGTTTTTATTTAGTTTTTCAGTGTGTCTCACACAGTTTTCCCATACTTCTGCAGTATATTGTCTCAATGCCTCGTCCCACCTACCAAGAACTTTTTCAACGCCATAACCATCTCTACCAATATGTTTAGTGTAATACGACTTAGCATGGACCCAGATTAGATCAATGGCATAAAAGTCACAATGTTATGGTGGAAGACCATGTTGTCTTAGTAATTGTTCAATTGGATAAACATTCTCTTTTCTATTATTTTTCCTACTTGTAACAACTCGGGTTTCAAAAGATTCGTAACAAATGTGGTATTGTTTTTTTACCAATTTATTATGTCTACTGTTGTAGTGGCAGATGAAGGTTGTTTCTCTATAAGAACACTATGATATGGTGCATTGTCCATTACTATTAAAGACAGCTCTTTTAAATTTGGAATTAACTGAGTCGAGACTCATTTAGTAAATATTCTATTATTCATTTTACCAGTGGCAGTTTTATCATAAGGGTAAATAGGCAATGCTCCTCCAAAAAAATACACATTATAAATTAACAAAAACAATTGCAAACAAAATTCGCTTAAACATTATACCTTATTTTTTAATATTTTCGGGCGATACCTCTATTACTTTTTACCGAAATACACTAAGGTTTGGGCAAAACCGAGCAATATCAAAAAATTAGATAGCGGTCGCCATAACGCAGCAAAGATATCTTAACAAGCCAGCGGAAGAGAAAAAGAATTTGCTATGGGCGATATACCTATGTGGGAGCGAGATAAAGCGAGAGCCTGGGCAATACCCACTGGCCAATCAAAGCCTACCGCATCGCATTACTTGTCAAACACGTGTAGTAGCGATAGGCAGCTTTAGGGACTATATTGCTAACCGTGGATGGTGAACAGAAAATCTCTACAAAAACTAAAAACAATTATATTCCTTCGATATTGTTTCAAGAAGTATTTTGTGAATGAAACATACTAAAAAATTTGGCCTTTTCAAGCATTGAAAAGAAAGTAATTAAAAATATTCAAAATTTTAATTAATAGATAATTGATCATTTTGCCAGTTCTAAGAAACGTTAAATGAGTTTTAAATACATAGGACTTTAAAAATGTATTTACTTATAAACATATCTACCCGAGAATATATATACCTTCCTATAAATAATATTTTTCACAATTAGTTTCTCAGTTTTTATACCTGTTTGAAAATCAGTTATATAAGCATCGCAAAAAAATGCCCCACCATATTCTTTTTACTGGAGCCGCCAGTGCATTTCACCATGGTAATCCATTTTCATTGAGTTTGAACAGAACGATAAGCTGGCATTCTGAACAAAACCTTTTGAAGATTCACCATGAAGGATGATAAAACGCTTACCATCATACACTTCTGGCTTTCGTACACTTTTTATATTTTGATCTTGGCATAAATCCATTGTCGCTGATATACACTACAAATATTCATATATTTACGTAAAAAACAAGCTCTAAGAGAAAAAATATGGGTTTTTTCAATTAATGCCCTTCTATTATCATCCTTTCTAAATTTAAAACGCAATTCATTTCGCAGAATACGCACAGAGGTATCACCAATGTATACAATTTCTTTAATTTTTGGCTCTTCATTTAGGCTCTTAATAGTTGCATGTTTTCCTAAAAAGAAAAGAATGTGTTACGAATATCGTTAAAATAAAAATCATATTTGATAAGAAATTCATTATCAGCCCCGTCATTTAAATTGGGTTCGTTAGAAGAAATATTAGTCACTGCCTAAAAGAAACTTACTGTCTTTGTACATGTCATATAATGTATTTCGAACATCCATTTTGGTGCTTTCGAGTAAATCAGTTGTCATTGGCTCTTAGGTAACGTTTGATTTTAGACTTTCGAGGTGAAAAAAGAACTGGATTGTTTTCTTTCCTTTTTCGAATGGAATAAACAGTCTTGCGAGAAATTATAAAGCAGCTACGGCCCTCTAAAATTCAATAATTTATTAACAAAAGTATTTCGTCTTTTGTATCTTGAAAAAAGTTATTTACCTCTTGACCAGATATTACAGGTTCTAAAGGTCCTCCATGGCTGTTCTCCAACTTAAAATATTTATAGAGGTGAAGTACCAATTCCTCGGCTTGCCTATACAGAATTTTCTCAGGCACTTCCTACAAAATTATCTTAATAAAGTAAATGAAAATACAAAATATGATAAGGTGTCATTATATGAAATTGCTTGCAGGTTAGAAATTGATTGGTTAGATAAAAACAGATAATAAAAAGAGTACTTACCGATGTTTCGCAATTATAAATTTAGAGCAGAAAACTCAAAAAAATTCGATGGCAAAAAATACAAATTCAAATCCACTGACAAATATTAATATTGACAATCGCACTAGTCAAGCAAATGCTTTTATTGCGGTAGACATTCATTTACAGAATTACAGGTGTTTAATACTTGTAATAGACAAAGATGAACTTAATAAGGCCTGCGTGTATTGTTTTGGTAAATGATGACTCACGGGTAATCTCAAAAAGCGACAACTGTAATTCTTTAATTTGAAGGTTCTATATAATATAATAAGGATGTTTTTGATACTTCCAATAGTAAAATCGTTTGGCCTGCAAATTCTCCAGACGTTTCGTCAAAATATCGCCGGGCACTTTCCGTGTTCTACTGTCTTTCGTGGGTAAATACAGGATAAGTTAGGTCTAGTAGACGGTATTAATTGCCCTTCCGATTTGCCTTTGGCTGTTTTCATCAGGCTTTTTTTTTGTTGTCCGTTAGCGCTAGTTTGTTTGGTCTATTCATTAAGAATTTCCAGGGAAGGTTTATTACATCTTTTTTTTGATTACTTCCCACATTATTCTAGTTTTTTAATAATTCGGGTTTGTCATTTGCTTCTGGCTGTTAAAAGTAATCTTATGTTTAGTCCCTAATTGATGCTAAAGAAGCAAAGGTTTGTTTTACCTGACACCTAATTTAAGTTTGTCCTACAAGCTAGTAAGGTTTTGGCCGCGACTTCGTACGCGTAGTTGATGAAATATAATATAAATATTTTGCTTTAAAAATCAGATTGCGTTTTGGTTAATCCTGGTTAAATGTTTTTCTTTTTGATGATGTAAAAAGTGAATCTGTATTAAAACAAGGAGCCAGGCTTTTTTGTGTGACATCACCGTAACTTAAAAGAAATTCTTCATAAACACCCCTCTTCACCCTTTTGCGAATGGAATTTTGTAAAATCCCTCCTCAGTTCACCCCTAAGATACTCAAAAAAAATATTTCCTGCAAATTTCAAATCTCTGTCTACCGGTTTAGGCTGTGTGTCAATCAGTCACGGTAATCTTTTGTCACCCTCGTTGACTCTCCTAGTGGAATTTTCAAAAATAATGGTGTTACTTAATTTCTTTTCAAGACTATATTGGCAAAGTGTCATCATCCTAACTTTTTTTTCTTAATACAAACTTTAACACCCCAATTCACTCCTTTACGAACGCATTTTCGCAAAATTCCTCCTTACTACTCCACCCCTAGGATGCTCAAGGAATATACCTTTCCAAGAAATTTCTAATGACATACTCAATTACACCGCCGCTAATGACCAACAGAAACAAAACCTAACCGAGGTGGATGACAGCAGGGGGTCAAAACCGACAACACGACGCTACAACCTACGACCACGAAATCACTTAAATATCAACAAAAACCCTCTCGTCTTTCAGTTTATCAAAGAATGTTCTTGATTTGTATAATATATACCTCTACGGGAAGGAATCCTTTAAAACCATCAATATTTACGAAAAAGTGAAGAAGAAGAAATGTAGTCTCCATTGTTACAATTTATTTCTAAAAGAAGATGCCTTACAACCAACATTTACAAGATTTCTTACCACACAAGTAGGTGCCAAAAGGATACAGAACCCATTTAACAGGGCCTGAACCGGCTCGCTAACGAATTAGCTAGACATTTAAAAACTAAACTGAATATAACAGAAACTCTTCATACTTCGCTGAACAACAATAATATTGTCTGCGAGCATGTAGTAGTTAACCCAAGCAACATTTTTTGCTAAAACATACAATTCTAATTAATTAATAAATTAATCACAAGATAATCAGCAACTTTCAATGCTTAACATTTATTAAACCGTCACTAATATCTTAAACTATTATCTTTCTGATGTCGAGAACCAAACTTTTAAGTCCGAGTTTTTATTATATCAGAGCACGTAAAATGGTCCCTCTGGAAGAACTAGATTTCAGCGTAAAGTCGACATTATCACAAGTTAATGAAGAGGTCTCCGAATAGTCATGACTGGATGTAAACAGAATTTTATAAACTTTTAGGCTACCTGAAGCCAGTTTTCTTTTCCAGTGAAGTCGGGGCTTCAAAAATGTAAACTAAACTGTTACCTGTAGACAAAGACAATGTATCTGCCGTTATTAACACAGAAAATTGAACCTCGAAGAAGAAAAAGCTACTCAAAAATCCATGTTACAATCAAGTTAACTACGATCTTAATACATAGCTACACCTTTTGCTGACAGGACCAGGATAAGAATTGCGCTGTCGTACAAGTGAAATTTAGACAGTGTAGGGTCTGTGTGTAAATGCCCTTCAGCCGTTCTGAGACAAACAAGCTTCCCAAATTGAACAGATGCCAACATTCGGGGTTCTAATTGAACACCGAATGATAAATATCACCTAGATAAAACTGAATTAGACAACGATCTATAATGCAGGTTTTGTGGAAATATAGACGAAACTACCATTTGTGTCGTTTTGTTCAACGCCATACTGCTTTAGTTCTGCCCCTGCCTAAAACCAACATAGCGTCGATTAATATATAGTTCCGGTTTGGGTGAAAATACTTTACCGTTTTTCTTTCTCGATATAACATTTGCCACACAAATTTGGTTTTGTATTTTTGCTTCTTAATATTGCACATATTTGATATCGTCTTTCTTTTCTGGGTTGTAACTGGAACCAGGACTCGGATCCTGTGTTCTGTCGCTTAGAACATGTCGAATTCTAGTGTCGATTTCCACATGTTGAATCAAGGCGTCACGAAAAACTTATTCCGTGTACCCCTTGATACTGATTCGGGCGAAGTCGGGTTTTGTCAACACGTCGAATATCCAGTACTATGCATTCTAAAAATGTATTGAGAAATTTTGTTGATTTTATTATTTTTCCTAGATGTTTTAGGGATATTATATGTTTATAACGAATTTTGTTTTTTTGATTTGATTTTTACTTTGGTTTAGCTGTTTGGTTTTGATTAACTTCCAACTCTACTTTGACGTTTTAAAGGCAAATTATTATTGATAACTGATTCTTATTTAAAGAAGAATAATTATACCTACTCGTATTAATTATGATAGGGACACATTAGCATTGGGAAGGGTTTTTAAATATGTGCCAAAGTCATCCAAGTCTTATAACTTCCAAATTTAGTGGGGCTTAGGGAAAGGCAGAAGGTAATGCTTTGTGGGGAGTAAGTAGCATAACTAATTTTATGTTACTCTATATTCTTATTACGACCAATTATTGGTTATTTAGTTTTTACTAGCTTAAAAAAGCTAAGTTAAAATACAAGATTTATCTTTTTTAAGTGTTACTAAAATACTCTGTAAAATCTCAATGGTCTGTTTATGTTAATATTTTACAAACTTACACCTAATTATGATGATTTTTGGGCAGTTACGGACTGGAAGAGTTATGTAAAAGCCAAGGCCTCCAAGATACACCAGGCTGCAAGCCAAACTGGTGGAGGCACTTTAACTACACCTCCACTGACTCCTTTGGAGGAGAGCCTAATAATGCTAATGGGGAGAAAAGGTTTTGAGGGAGATAAAGGTACGAGCATAATGAAAAGTATGTATATTTTTTATAAAAAATGGGCTGTGTGACTTGAAAACCAAAAAATTAACTGCTCAAACCATACATACGCCGCAAAATTTTTAAATTTTAAATTTCCAAAATGCATGTAAACATAAGCAACTGTCCAATGTTTATTTTCAACCATTAACTATCCTAAGAGAATCGCGAAATTTCTTTGGCACTAAAGTCACACAGCCCATTTTATAATAAAATATATATATAATTTTCATTAAGCTCTTACCTTTATTTTTTGTTGATTTATTGTACTAATTTAGATATTGGAATAATTTAAATTAAAAATTAAAAATGGTGATAAAACTCGGAACCACTGACCACTGAAAATAATATCTCCCTGAAATCACCACGACTTGACGTGTCGTCTATGTCACAGGGCGGGGAAATCGTGTAGAAAACGGTACGCGGAATACGAGATATCGAAAGCGACATGTCGCTATAGAATTCCACAGTGCACGGAATCCGCGTCCAGAGCATTTTTAGTAGGTATTAAAAAGGCAGATGATTATACTATCTTCATACTTTCATCGTGCATTTAAAATACAAAAAACGCTCAATTTTTGTAAAAAAAGGTACCGATATTGATGATCTCCTCCTTCGCACCATTTACAATTTGCTATATTTATCTCAATGCTGCAGCAGCTTCAATATAGATACTTGTATATCTTTAAAATATAACAAGGAGTATCCAGTCTACTTCAAGCATAATCATGAATTAATTTAGAAGAAATAATGAAAAAAAATTGATTTTCTGTTAATGCAACGAAAAATAAATAGCGCTTAAAAGAATAGTTCGAGCAAGAATATTGTTTACTAAATTTATAGAATGTTAGAAAAATCTGTTGGCAAAATAATCTAATTCTTTTGCAAAAATGATTTTGTATAAATACAAATCGCACAAAAAGACAACATACGGTACCTCTTTTGTAAACAAAGGTAAGTAAAGTTTGTTCCTGTGCAATTTATGGATGCAAAAAGGAAGCTAAAATATATGTCTTTAACAATTTGAGGAATATCCTGTTTTACTAAAACAAAAGGATTTTCTTCCAAACATAAATATCATATCCGTATCAGATACCCTTTGGCAATCAAGCCAGTCGAGCGTTTTAGTTTACAATTGCAGCCGGTAATCCGAAAGGAAAAGAAAATGCAAACTGCCTTCTTCGGAGAAAGGTTCTCATTTTAATAACTAATGAACCATTTGACAAGGTAAACTTAAAATTTTTTGAGTTTCACTTGTTTTTGTTTTAAAATAATACTTAGAAGTACAACAATTTGTAGGCGTGTTCTTTTTAACATAATATATTCTCTAGATAAAGAATTATACTTAAACAAAAACTTAAAATAAAAATTATTAAACTTTAGATATCCTTTTTAATTTGTTTTTACTCCATTAAACATGCCTTGATTGCAAATGATGCACCATTTCTGAAAATAATTCATTTGGCGGCAGTTTAGTTTTAAATAACATTTTTTAAAAAATGTATTGTTACTTTTTGTAATTTCCTCGTTCGAGGGAAATATTGTAATCGTGAAAAAATCTGAAATCACCCTCACAGATTTTTTCAGATCTTGAAATATTGGTTCCAATCCAAAATGGTAGAACAGAACGGCAAGAATACAAGTGTGTTATTTTTAACTTTTCTAGACAAAATTAAGGACTGATCTGTAACAAAAGCAAAGTTCCCTCTTGAATCTTTCCTTTTGTCTACTAAAAACACAATTTAACTAAAAAAGGTCATACTTCCTAATTAAAGAAAAGATTTATAACGAAGGAAGTTCCGGGTAAAGACATTTTTTCGATTTTTTTCTATATGCATTTGTGGGGAAAATGAACTTGGTGATGGGCGTTTTATCGATATATCAATAGTAATCGATAGGTCAGCGACATACCGAATAACAATAGGTAAATAACAAAGGCGAGCGTGGCGCCGATGGCTGTGTGTTTGCTGTTCGGCGCCCAAGGTCCCTGGCTCGATTCTGAGCTGAGGCAGACATTTGTTAAGAATACATAATGCGCTCACCTTCTGATGGGTTAGTGGTTGCGCGCTCCATCAGTAATACGCTAAATTCACCTCTCACAAATAGCGTCGTTCGGATTCGACGATAAACTGTAGGTCCCATATACCTGTGTAAATCACAGCTAAGACACACAGCATAGGTATATGCGAGAGGAAGCCGATATAGAGCAGTGGATGAAAACGCTGTTGATGATGAAATAACAAAATATCGATATTTATATATCGATAAGTGCCGATAGGTGTGCAATAATGCCGATAGGTATCCAGTTATATCGATAGGTAGCCGAGGTCATCGATAATTATGGGTAAACGGATTATATATTTACAAAAAAATTACATTTTTTGCTCTCTAATGTCTTTGCGAACAAATTATGCACTGTACTACAATAATTTGAGGTTCCCTTTTTTATGGGAGTAAATACTAAATAAGATAACTTGTTTTTTAGGAACTATGTAAATTAAGTTACAAAAACTAAATATTAATAATAATAAAAATAATAATATAAAAATTAAGTTGACCCAACTTAATTCCTAAAATAGTCATTAAATAACACATCTACTGTCTTTTCAAACATTTTTATTAGGCCCCATTTTGTGCCACCATACTGGATTTGTACCAAACAGTTTCTACCTATGCCACACTTCTTTTTTGATCACAATCACTGCGCCCGGTGTTGGTTTGACCAGACCGCTATGACTGATTTGACGTCTCTCCCTTTTGAGAATGATTAAAATGTTCTTTGACTCTCAAACTAAGAGGGCGTTTTGTCTCTCCAATATACGAGTCACCACATTCACAGTGGATTTGGTAAATGCATATTTTTTTCTTA
The DNA here is from genome assembly GCA_030620095.1 of Kuschelorhynchus macadamiae. Lineage (NCBI taxonomy): Eukaryota > Metazoa > Arthropoda > Insecta > Coleoptera > Curculionidae > Kuschelorhynchus > Kuschelorhynchus macadamiae. Next base: position 50,939 of record JAUTXW010005117.1, read on the forward strand.
TCGATGTCCTTTGACTTAATTTTCGTCAGAAGGCTTCATTGCATATTTCCCGATGTAAAAGAGGTTTTGATGTTGAATGCCATGGCTATCCACCGAATCTCATCAGAGGTTCCCTTAATGTAGGGTATTGTGAGAAATAGTGTTGTTTTTTCTAGATCGGAATGTGTCGTAATATGATGATCATATTGTCCAGTGTGTGTAGGTTTTAGGTATCTCTGCAGATCGCTTAACGAGAACGTCAAAAAAAGGCAAAGAAAAATTTCTCCATTGTAAACTTAATACATGGACTTATGCTACTTAACTGATTAAAGAATTCTGTCAAATGATTGTCATTTGCAGTCCATATAATAAAGTTATCATTCAGTTTAACCTAAACATTGGCTTCGGTATGTATCATTTGACAGAGTTTTTGAATCACTTAAATAGCATAAGACCATGTATAAGGTTTACAATGAAGAAATTTTTCTTTGCGTTTTCATGACGTTCTTGTTAAGCAATCTGCAGAGGTACCTAAAACTCACACACACTGGACAATATCTCAATCAGGGTTCTAACTCTTGTGCAGCATAAGAACACTTTACAGCAGAGTTGTAATAACTTAAGAGAATCTCTGAAAAAATTTGGAGGACACCCAGGGATTACGTTAAGAAGCCTTCTGACGAAAACTAAAAAGGATATCGATAAGAAAAAAAGAATTCATTTACCAAATCGACTGCGAATTAGAGTTAGCATTCAGTTTACACTTGAAAACGATTGTAGATAAATACCATTTGCAACTTGAAACTGAAATAATAAAGAAAATATAAGTCTGACAGAACGAGTTTAGTAAACATTCTACGTTGTCACCTTCAAAGATTTTCAGTTATACCATATATCACTAGTATAACAAATAAACAAACTATATTTGTTTAGTAATTTCCACTAATTTATTTCCATTTGGCAGCTGTTTTGACACACTGTGTCTTTTTCAAAAATCGACTTAAGACCGATACTAAAACTAGATTTTTTAACAATAATAAAAGAGTCTACCCTTAGAGCCAGAATTAAAGTAGAGATCACAATTCATTCATAAATCACGTTAGGCGTATGCGCCAATATGGTTCCCCTATTTTTCACATTCTATCGACCAATGTTTACGATAAAACAAGAAGTGGGAATGGCCCATGTTCAAGCCGTGGCCATTTCATGAGGAAATATCATTAATCGTGAAAAAATCATCGTTCCGTGTTTTTACAGATCTTCGTGTTTTTCCATTACTGTAGGTCGGTCGGTCTGTTCTGGAATAGCTAAAAATTCCACTTACTCGTTTAACTTTAATTTTATTTAATTTTCCACAAAAATTATGTCTGATACAAAAAAATATTGGTATGAATTCAATATGGCGAAAGAAAATGACGACCTGTTAAAATATTTGATATACGAAAATGAAGAAATGGGCCATGCTTTATTATTGTTGACGAAAAGAAGGATTCTTACTTATTCCTTACTGAGGCACATAGGTACTTTTACAAATATCAAAGAAATAATCGTTCCCTACTTCACTATTAAAATCAAACCGATAAGTTAAGTAAGTTTAAAAGGAAATTAGTTATTTATATATTATCAAACTTTAGATTTTAGTTGTGTTTGCCTTATGTCACTGTCATTTTGTAATTGTGACATTTAGAAAAATTATTTGTTCAGTTGTTAAAAATGTCATCTTAAACCTGTAACTGTCAAGTTAGACCTCTTCAGTGAATACTATTGTTAGAGTTTTAAACTATAATCAACGCTTTTAACGCGCTTTTATTGGCTTCCTACTCATCTGATTGTATGTTTGTATGTCTGGTTCAAATCTTGTAATGGATTTTTCACCCCTTCCATTACCGATTATTTTTAAATTTGACATGCATACACTTTCTGATATAAAAAATCCGATTTTTTTTTAGTCAACGGTTAGAAATCCAAAATGGCGGCGCCAATACGGCTGACGAATTTTGTTACTTGTGTAGATTAAACTGAAAATTGGTGCCTAGGAAAATTTAAGAGTGTCAGCATTTAAAAATTCAAAATAGCGGTGCCAAAATGACGATGTCAACAAGTCGGATGGATGATTTTAACATTTGTGGGAATTATTTAAGAATGCACAACTAAAATCAAAATGGTGGCGCCAATATAGCAAACGAATTTTGTCATTTGTATAGATTCGGTTGAAATATCAGTATCTAGAAATATTTAAGAATGAAAGTTATGAAATTTTTTGTTAATATTTGAGAATTAAAAACGGTGGCACTGCATATCATGAATTTTTGTCACCATTTTAAAAATTCGAGATTGTAATGCCAGCAGGGCGACGAATTTTAACATTTGTACAGATTTGAGAATGCATATCATACCTTTTTGGTAAATATTTAAAACATTTAACTAGGCCACCGTTTTGTTTCCCCCATTTTGAATTTGTCTCAACATTTTTACCAGCTCATCTTTATATAATATTTGATTTTTGAGCAAAATTTGAACATAATCGATGCAGTAGTTTTCTGCATTGACTTTTAAAACATTTTATTAGGCCGCCATTTTGACAACACTTATATACAAAATTGGCCCAACTTAAGTGGAAATTAAAAAAAGGCGCGAAATCATCCGAAACTTTATTATTTCCCCAGATTTCATCCAAAATCTAGTGATTTTCGAAATCGCAGTACGTTTTTTTGAGCATGAGACCCCCTTTCACTATTTTAATATAGTATAGATATATTCTATAATTATTTTAATTATCTGATAAGAAAAACTATTGCAATCATAAAAAAATCACCTCAGCGTCTTTCTTGTATCATTTTGCTTCCGAGGATTCTCACATGACCCCCGTCGAAATAAACGTTCTATTATACTGAACCGGATTGGTCAATATGTCATGTGACCCAAAATAAGTGAATAAGGTATTGTGGCGACTGAATGTCTCCCACATTTGTCTGCCAAAGTTAAAATTTGCGCATATCACACTGTATATATTTGTTTTTCTTTTCATTGTTACTGCATAACATATTGTACATATTTATTTTATTTTACATTTACTTTTTTAATCTAGGCTAATTATCTATTGCTATTGAGAAATGTAACAATTTGTAGGTACTTAGTTTTCTGTACATAATTGTGGGAATTTCCATCGGCATTTAGAGTCTAATTTAGTTTTAAGGTTTTTGTATGCTATCCGTTAATTTTTATTTTTACAACACTTCTTTGTACGATTTTTAAATATGTTGTTGCACGTTTGAACCATCACCGATAGTAAACTGTTTATTGCATTTAGGGTTTATGATAGGAAAATACCGAAACGACCCTTCTTAGTAAACTTTCTCCAAATTCCCATTTTACTATCTGTAATGAATGTTTTTATTTTGACCATGGGAAAGTTTACGAAGATAGAAAAAAACCCCTTTTGCCAACGAATAGGACCAATCAAACCGAGGAATTTTGGCACAGGGGGTGGAACTTTATGTTTCTTGAGATTTGTATTAATATTAGAGGAAGACTTGCAAGAAGTCGGATGTGAATTTTGTTGTTCTAGTTCAATAGACTTATTTTATTTCGTTTTAACAGTGTTTCAATAAACTCTCACAGTTCATATAAAGAAGGAATGTATTGGATACATAGCTAATCAAGCACACACATAGGTTCCTAAAGTGGTGACCCCGACGTGATTTGTTTTGTGAGAGCAAGTAGTGTAATTAGTGCTTCAGTGTTTTAGTGATAAATTGAACAATCAACGTAAGTACCTAGTATTACAGTGAACTTTTTATCATTCGTTTTGTGGTAGATTGTGTTTTAGTCAATACAACAGTCCCTAAGCTATCGTGAGTTTATTTGTAACAAATATTTCGCGGTATACCATGCCTAACCCTGCGGCAGAAACCAACAGTGCCATCCCTATCGCGAACGCTGTCGCGATAAATTCCGCGCCGCGACTTCCAGACTTTGACCCGTCGGATCCAGAACTTTGGTTTGTAATCGTAAAAGCTTGCTTTAATAGATCTAAAATCACAAACACCGAGCAAAAATATTTGGACATTCTCGCGAAACTTCCGCCGTGATATATCAGCGAACTGCGCGACATTGTGACGAAACCATTAGATTCTAATTCCTATTCCGAGCTAAAAGAACAACTCATAAAGCGGTTAAGTGCGAGCCAAGAACAGAAGACCAGGCAACTGCTAGAAAACGAAGCTATGGGTGACGAAAAACCTTCCCAATTCCTTCGAAAACTGCAGGCATTAGCAGGATCAGTAGTCCCGGAGACATTAGTGAGGAGTATTTGGGTAAGACGCTTACCAGCCAATCTACAACCTATACTAGCTACGCAATCATGTCAAACACTAAGTGAAACTGCGGACTTGGCTGACAATATATTTACTGCTCTGCCTGTGAGCCCTTCCGTAGCGGCAATCACCCCTAAGCATTCGCAAGAATACCAGATTCTCCATTCCCTCTCGCAACAACTAACACAGCAACTTTCAGAGGTCAAGGGTGAGCTAGCTAGTGTCGAGCAGGGCGTGCATGCTTCAAGAGAAATGCGAAATTCCTGCACGCATTTTCGATCCCGATCCCAGACGCGGCATCGCTCGCCATCTACACCTAGGGAAGCGCCCCCAGCCGGATTATGCTGGTACCACTGGCGCTACAAGCAGGAAGCCCAGAAATGCACTATGCCCTGTTCATGGAATCAAGGAAACTAACCGGGAAGCCACTGATGGCGGCAAATGACACCTGCCTTAATAAATCACCCCGCCATTTATCTACGATCGTGAAACCGGACTTCGATTTCTCATCGACACCGGTGCCGATCTAAGCGTAATCCCGAGACTCCGAGTGGATGGTGCTCATACCAAATTAACCTACGCACTTTCAGCTGCCAATGGTTCGTCTATAACCACATACGGAATAGTAGCGCGTACCCTCAACCTAGGACTCCGCCGAGATTTTCCATGGAGATTCAGCATAGCTGACGTATCTCAACCTATCCTAGGAGCAGACTTCCTCGCACACTATGGACTGCTCCCGGATCTGCAGCAAGGCAAACTCTTGGACTCCACAACACAACTGGCATCACGTGGTGAGGTTTTGGAATGGACCGCTCCGACCGTCAAAGTAATTAATGGTGCTTCCGCTTTTCATGTGCTTCTGGAAAGGTTCCCGGAAATTACCAGACCAAACGGTGCTCCCAAACACATTAAACACAAAACTCAGCATCATATTATTACCACGCCTGTCGCCCAGAAACCACGTCGCCTAGCTCCGGACAAACTAAAAACAGCAAGGAAGGAATTCGACACCATGGTGAAACTCGGACTTGCCAGACCATCTAAAAGTCCTTGGTCCTCGCCGTTGCACCTAGTACCAAAAAACAACGGCGATTGGAGGCCCTGTGGGGATTATAGAGCTCTGAATAGCAGAACCTGTCCTGACCAATATGGCGTCCGCCATATCCAGGATTTCGCACAAGAGCTCCAAGGAAAATCGATTTTTTCAACCATCGACTTAATCCGTGCGTTCAACCAAATCCCAGTAGCTGAGGAGGACATCGCGAAAACAGCCATCACCACACCATTCGGATTGTTCGAATTTCCATTTATGACGTTTGGATTTCGAAACGCAGTACAAACTTTTCAGCGTTTCATGGATGAAGTTACTCGAGGGTTGGACTATTGTTATGTGTACCTAGACGACATCCTTGTTGCCTCAACGACGCCCGAAGAACAACTCCACCACATGGAAACACTGTTTCAGCGGCTTCAGCAATACGGCATCGTCATTAACCCAAGTAAATGTGTTTTTGGCCAGTCCCAAGTCAAATTCCTAGGATATTGCGTCTCAAACGCAAGCACCCAACCACTGCCAGAAAAGGTCGAAACTATTCTGGCCTACCCAAAACCTGAAACGGCCAAGCAACTTCGTCGCTTCCTGGGTATGGTGAATTTCTACCGGATATTCATACCCAAAGCTGCCGAGATTCAAGCATCACTGAACACACTCCTCAAGAAAAAAATCAAAAGAAGAACCCCGTTACACTGGACCACAGAAGGTCTAGCCTCGTTCGAAGCCAGCAAGCACTAGCCCAGGCTACCTTGTTGTCGCACCCTTGCTATATTCTGTGACGCTTCAGACTCTGCCATTGGCGCTGCATTGCAGCAGTGGGTAAATGATCAGTGGCAACCACTTAGCTTTTTCTCCAAGAAGCTCAGTCCTACAGAGTGCAAATATGGCGCTTATGACCGTGAGCTACTGGCCGCATACCTATCCGTCAAATATTTCAGACACATGGTGGAGGCAAGAAATTTTAGTATTTTCACGGACCATAAACCACTGATATATGCATTTCGTCGTAAGAAAAGCCAAGTATCACCTTGACAGTTCCGGTACCTGGATTTTATCGGTCAATTCACGATAGACTTTCGGCATATAGCAGGGAGCGATAATGTGATTGCAGATGCCTTATCTAGGATTGATGAAGTTCATAAGTCAATCGACTACGACGCTCTAGCAACATCCCAGAACAGTGACGAGGAACTGACCAGATTTTGTCAAGACGATTCGGTCTTGAAAATGAGACAAATCCAAATTCCTTTCACTAACAACACAATCTGGTGCGATATGTCAACTTCAATAGCTAGACCATTTATTACGAAGCCATTCAGGAAACCAGTTTTTGACAGCATACACCAACTAAGCCACCCCGGCGTCAGAGCCACAGTGAAGCTAGCAACTCAGCGCTACGTTTGGCCATCTATGAAAAGTGACTGCAGGAAGTGGGCCCAATCCTGTCCTGAATGTCAGCGTTCGAAGGTCTAGCGTCATGTCATTAGTCCAGTCGGAACGTTTGCGCCGCCCTCTAGCCGTTTTGAGCATGTTCACCTTGACATAGTGATAATGCCGTTATCTGAGGGATACAGATATTGTCTGACCATGATAGACAGATTTTCCAGGTGGCCTGAAGTAATACCACTGAAAGATCAGGAAGCAACCACCATTGCACGAGCCTTTTATGACAACTGGGTGTGCAGGTTTGGCGTTCCACTACGAGTCACCACCGATCAGGGCCGGCAATTTGAGTCTTGCCTGTTCAAGCAAATTAATTGCCTAATGGGCACCAATCATATTCGTACAACGGAATACCACCCCGCAGCTAATGGCATGATCGAAAGGTTTCATCGCCAACTTAAGGCTTCCCTTCGATGTCATAAGTCCCGCTGGACCGAGAGCCTACCCACAGTTTTGTTCGGTATCCGAATGGCTTGGAAAGAGGACCTCCACGCTACAGCTGCAGAGATGATATACGGTCAACCCATTCGCCTGCCTGGAGAGTTCTTAGCATCCCGCTCACTGAATATCCAAGATGATGGCTCCAGCAACTTCGCCACTGAACTAAGTACACATTTTCTTGAGCTAGGCCACATCAATGGATCTAACCACGATGCAAAGAGAAAAACGTTTATTTTTAAAGATCTTCAAACAGCCAATCATGTTTTTGTTCGCCATGACGCTCAGAAGAAGCCTCTGCAACATCCTTACGATGGCCCGTACCGCGTCGTTAGCCGAGAGATTAAGGCGTTCGTCGTTGACATAAGGGGACGCCACGTCACCGTCAGTATCGATCGACCCAAGCCAGCGTATATCTTGAACAAGGACCCAGAGGACATGCCACTGTCACAAGATATGGAGACGGAATACGTCATTCACCTAGCAGGAATCCCTAGAAACGATCAAGTCACTCTGCAACCCGCAGAAATTACCAGAACCAGATGTGTCTCGCAACGAGAAGAAGAAGCACACCAGCCACCAGATGGGAACCATGATCCCGCATCAGACCCCATCAGCAGGTCACCAGAGCGACAGACCAGATCGGGCAGACATGTCCGGTTTCCCAACCGCTTCCAGGCTGGATTGTCGTGAATCTCAATCACTGGCAGGGGGGTGTTGTGGCGACTGAATGTCTCCCACATTTGTCTGCCAAAGTTAAAATTTGCGAATATCACACTGTATATATTTGTTTTTCTTTTCATTGTTACTGCATAACATACTGTACATATTTATTTTATTTTACATTTACTTTTTTAATCTAGGCTAATTATCTATTGCTATTGAGAAATGTAACAATTTGTAGGTACTTAGTTTTCTGTACATAATTGTGGGAATTTCCATCGGCATTTAGAGTCTAATTTAGTTTTAAGGTTTTTATATGCTATCCGTTAATTTTTATTTTTACAACACTTCTTTGTACGATTTTAAAATATGTTGTTGCACGTTCGATAGTAGGAACCATTACCGATAGTAAACTGTTTATTGCATTTAGGGTTTATGATAGGAAAATACCGAAACGACCTTTCTTAGTAAAGCTTTCTCCAAATTCCCATTTTACTATCTGTAATGAATGTTTTTATTTTGACCATGGAAAAGTTTACAAAGATAGAAAAAATCCCCTTTTGCTAACGAATAGGACCAATCAAAGCGAGGAATTTTGGCACAGGGGGTGGAACTTTACGTTTCTTGAGATTTGTATTAATATTAGAGGAAGACTCTGTTTTTGTCGGAAGTCGGATGTGAATTTTGTTCTGGTTCTAGTTCAATAGACTTATTTTATTTCATTTTAACAGTGTTTCAATAAACTCTTACAGTTCATATAAAAAAGGAATGTATTGGATATATAGCTAATCAAGCACACACATACGTTCCTAAAGTATCTTCCATTAGACATGTCTCCTGGAAAAGGAAATCTTGCTGTTCACTTAGTGATTAAAGGAAAATTCCAAACTTAAACGACCATTTTTTTACAAACTCACATTGCCGCACAATAGTTAGGTCAACTAAAGGTCCTAGTTTCGCAATGTCCAAGATAAAGTAAATAAAACTTATTTATTAAACATTTAAAAAAATCAATGTTTTTCTAATGTCACCGCACCTTTAGAACGCCGCTTCTTGAAGTAAGGCAGCATATAATTAGAAGATTTCAACCATATCAACAAATACACAATAATACATAAAACACATGCAGTAGTGACGCTAAGAAAAGCTTGATATCTAATAAAATATTGTTTAGCAAAGTAATTTTTTTAATGTTAAAATTTATTGTAGTTCCACGACCCGCTATTGGTTTTTAGGCCACGCCGGTCACGTGATCCTGTAACAATCTTTACTGTAGACTATTATACTTTTTTACTATAAGGATCCCTTGTCAATGAAAGTGGGATGGTCTAATACCACAGTAGGATGATCTAATACGTGGAACTGTCGATCGGGTTTGCCATATCTAACTAAAACTCATGTTACTGGTATATTCTGATCGGAAGCTTTGAGTATTTTAGTTTGTATTTTACTATTTTGCAATAAAAGTAATTTCTTTATACTGCTTATAAACTAATACTGGAAACACATTCTTTGTATGACATTTTTATTGCATCATGTTTAAACATATTCACTGTAATATGAATTCGTATAAACACTGTTGTTCCTGGCTAGGGTTGGCATCGTCGTACGATCGACCTTATACTGTGAGGTAATCTTGCAGTGGCTAAATATGTAAATAATGAACACTATTTTTATTCTTACTTTAAGAGTCTACCTACCTAACCCTAGCAGATATTAGCTATAAAGATTTAACAGTGGGGGACCGTTTAGGTCCATTTGATCGTTCAATCAAATATTATGGTTTTTCCTCTTATTAATTTCTATACTTTGTAACTTGTAAATTTTATTGGATGCATGCAACGTTTTAAATTAATTATTAACTTTATGATTTGTTTCTGTAAATGTTTTGCATAATTAGAATCAGTTTTTTATTTAATATATGTTTTGTGTTCTTTGATACGTTTATAAAAAGATCTGCCCATTTGAACAAGATATGCTTTTTCGCAAGAACCACATTTTAATTCATATACCCCTGGTTTTGTATCCTTATTTATATTAGACTTGTTATTCTTAATATATCTATCTACCTAAAGTTTTGTTGATACAAAAAGCTACTTTATGATTTGTTTTTATAAGATATTTCACTTTTTTAGTGCTAATGTGTGGGTGGTTTGATGTATTATGTATTGTTATATCTGTATGGGATGGTTTATAATAAATTTCCAAATCGTGTTTTTTATTATTGTTCCTGATTTTTAAATCTAAAAAGTGTATGGACTTATTTTGTTTTAATTCTAAAGTATATCTTATATTTTTATGTAATTTATTAATAGAATTTAGAAAGAGGTTAAGTTGTCTCTCTGTGTCTGTGAAACAAGCCAAAATATCGTCAATGTATCTGTACCAATAAATAAACTTGTCTCGTACAGGGTGGTTATCTATCGTTTGTTCTAAGTTATCAAGAAATATTTGAGCTAGAATAGGACTTAACGGGTCACCCATTATTAAACATTCTTTACTTAAATAGACAACTTAACCTCTTTCTAAATTCTATTAATAAATTACATAAAAATATAAGATTTACTTTAGAATTAGAACAAAATAAGTCCATAAACTTTTTAGATTTAAAAATCAGGACCAATAATAATAAACGCGATTTTGACATTTATCATAAACCATCCTATACAGATATAACAATACATAATACATCAAACCACCCATTCACACATGAGATGGAAGCTTTTCATAGTTTTGTACATCGTTTAATTAATGTACCTCTGTCAACAGGAAATTTTAACAAGGAACTTAATATTATAAAACAGATTGCAGGTAATAATAGTTATGACGCAACCATAATAGACAAAATCGTAAATAAAAAACAATATAAAAAAGCATTTCGTTTATCCTAATTTCTATACAAAAGACAATATTAAGTTTAACACATTAACATATACCGGAAAAATTAGCACTAAAATAGAGAAATGTCTAAAAAAACAAATCATAAAGTAGCTTTTTGTACCAATAATACTTTAGGTAGACATATTAAGAATAACAAGTCTAATACAAATAAGGATCAAAAATCAGGGGTATATGAATTAAAATGTGATTCTTGCGAAAAAACATGTATTGATCAAACTGGTAGATCTTTTTCTAAACGTATCAAAGAACACAAAACATCATATATTAAACAAAAAACTGATTCTAATTATGCAAAACATTTACTGAAAACAAATCATAATTTTAATAAAGAATTTAAAACGTTGGATTCAGCATATAAAAATAATAAGTTAAATTACTTGGACAGTATATAAATTAATAAGAGGAAAAACCATAATATTTTATTGAATGACCAAATGGACCTTAACGGTTCCCCACTGTCAAATCTTTATAACTAATATCTGCTAGGGTTAGGGAGGTAGGTATCATGTATATTCGTTAATAAAGTTGGTAGATAGTCCATACGAACAACCAACAAAGATGGGGCAATCTGTATACTAAAACAAATTACTATCCATAAATAATTCTTTATAAAAATGTTTGGCAAATTTTAATACAATGTCAAACTTTTTATAATGGTATTATGGAAAAAAGATTTTATATTTCTCTTACTCTTCAATGTCTGAATAAATAACATAATTATGTTTAAGCAATATAAATATTTAAACTCCCCCACCAGAATGTTTCTGATTTTAAGCAATATATAAAAACAAATATTTTAAAACATAAATCGTCAAAATGGAAAATGTCTTTGAGGATTAAGAAATTTTAGCGATTTTACCCCTTCCTTGATTCGACTTTTAGTTTAATTTAGATTTCATTCAATTCTAAGCCTAACCGGTGCTATTTATCTTAGCGATATAATATCTTAAAATGTGCTCTCTACTATAACACTTTTATTAAGTTAAAATTGGAAATGTAGTAAACTAAAACCCAAATTTCATCCAATAGCGGGGTTTTCATGTTGCAAAACATATGTATTTGAAACTTTAAAAAAATCTGTGTTATATAGAGACTATGGCTAATAAAAAATGCGAACACAATTATCCAAAGCGAACTAAAAATAAACTCAATTTTTTCTTCAAGAGGAGCATTTAAAAAAAGGATTTTTGTCAACTGCTATTCTGACCTAGTCGTTATTTTTAATTAGGAGCGGCTAAAGTCGTTCATTAATCTTAAAATCATCCAAAACAAAAAGCAGTTTCAGAACATCCTTAATTAAAGGGCTCTTTTCGGATAAATAAAGGCTAAACACGGTTTAAAATGCTGTGAAAGGGATTGTGTAATAGTAATTATCTAAGTGTTAAAAATGAGTTATGTAATAAAAGTATTCTGAGAACTGAAATGTTTGAAAGTTATTTTATTTTTTCTTAAAGTACATTTTTTTCCTAAATATTGTAAAAGAATTATTGCAACACTTCGTCTCCCCCCTCTTGTTTAAGGGTGTCGACCAACAAATTACCTCCTGATTATTTCCAATTTATTATTTGTGCGGTTATTTTTTTTAGGGTTCATTTATAAAATTAATGTTCTCTAAAAGAAAAGTAATTATGCCACTTAGAAAATACGGCTTGCTCAGCTTGCCCATGAACTAATCCATCTTTTTTGTGCGCAGCCGACAATCCGGCTACACCCGGAAAGTAATTAAATAAACGCCTTTAGCGGGAACTGATTTATTTATTTGTTTCACAGAGCATGTTCAGACTTTTAGGTTCTTTTTGCTTCTGCCTCTATTAGCTTAATCTATTCTACGTTTAAACGCTACTTTTAGCCAGATATTTTTCTTTTAAAGGACCTCGCACCATTCTTATCGAAAATTGCTTCCCGTGTAATTGTCTGAATTTTTGGTACAATATAGTTCATAACATTTTGATCAAAAGTTTATGTTCTACAGGATGGTTAAGTTTATTTTGTGATTCTGATTAAAATAAAAGTTTATAGCTATAGTTTAGAAATAAATATTTTTTATTAATTAATAAAGCTTTCTGCAATTATACCCTGTGTCTCGAGGCTATGGAAAATTGTGCACACGACATCAGTCATTTTCCAAAAAATAGCACAATGTCGCGAAGACGGCAATCATGTTTATTTGCCATTAAAGGCGGTAACCCGAAAAAACAACAAGAACTTGGCACACTATATAATAAAACAAATCCCTATCCATAAATAATTTTTTATAAATTTTCTTGGCAAATTTGAATATCATTTCAAGCTTTTTATAATGGTATTGTGGAAAAAAAACTTTAATGATCTCCTACTCTTCGAAGTTTAAATAACATGATTATTTTTTAAGCAATATAAATATTTATGTGCCCCCAACAAAATGAATCTGATTTTAATCAAAATATAAAACATAAATCGACAAAATCGGAACTGTTCTTGAGGTTCAAAATATTTTAGCAATTTTGCCCCTTCTTTATTTTACTTTTGATTTTAGTCACATGTAAAGACATACAGCCGTAAATGCACAGTTTGTGTTCTAAAGGGTGTTAAAGTTCCAGCGTCAACCTAGTATCTTCTTGTAAGTTAAACCACCTAATTTTAAAAGCAATAAAGAATGTTATGAAAAAAAAAGGATACACATGGTTCCAGCGTCAACCTAGTATCTTCTTGTAAGTTAAACCACCTAATTTTAAAAGCAATAAAGAATGTTATGAATCATGGTTTGTAAAAAAATAAAAATAATAATTCCCTGATTTTGTATATTAAATAAAAATTGCTATATCCAACTTAATAAAGATATTTTTTTAACAAATACTACAATTAAAAGTATTATTAACAAAATGAATTTTTTACAGGATACAAAAATAGTTCTTAAAAGATGTTGCAATTTTGTATGATGATTATTTCTATACACATTTAAAATTAGATGATGAAGCTGTAAAGTAAAAAGTATATACAAGTAAAAATATTGTAAAATAAAAAAAGTTCTATCATATTAGGTCTAGTGGCGGCGCGTGAGATGTTCAAGGGATTGTTCAGCATTAAAAATAAGCAAGCAAAAAACCACTTTGTATTACTATAATCTATAATTAAACTGGCGCTTGAACGTTTTATTTCTACTTGATCAAATCAGGGACGGATATGTTGGGTCCCCCCTCCCAATATTTTATTATGTTGGCAAAATCTTATTTTATATTAAAATTATTTAATTTTTCAATAAATCGTTAAAAAATTAAATCACATTAATTTTGTTCAAAGCCAAAGGGTTCAGACTTACGTATGAATAAATGATACTAGGTAGCTACGCAAGAGTGCGGACCTTTTTTTTCTAGTTCTTAGTTGGATTTTTCTTACTTACTCCCCTACAATATTTTCTCTTCGGTGCGTGCCTGGATCCACTACCGTCAACGTTTATTTGTGGTGTCGGTTGACCAAGTTCTTTAATTTTAATCTTGAAGATGTTTCGATTCTCTCTTGAGAAGTAGTTTGCTAAATTTTGACACTGACGTTTATTGATAACCCGCAACATTGAATTTTGTTTTCAAAACACACTAATGTATTTAATAAAAACATTATCGTTTATGTAATAATGGTATTTTACAATTTCGAAGCTAATCACTTACAAAAAAGATATCTCGATTCTCTCTTGAGAAGTAGTTGGCTGAATTTTGACACTGACGTTTACTGATAACCCGCAACCTGAAATTTTGTTTCCAAAATACACTAATGTGTTTAATAAAAACATTATAGTTTATGTAATAATGGTATTTTACAATTTCGAAGCTAATAGCTTGAAAATGGCTATTCTAATGAAGAAATTACAGTATTTATATATTGTTTAGAAAAGCAAGATTTATCGAATATCCCCTTGTTTTAATAAAAATGCCATTTTTATAATTTGTTCCATATTCGGCAACCCTTCAATTCTTTTTACTAAATTTTTCTTAACCTCTATAAATTCGATGTTTTAGCTGATATATTGAAGATATTGAACTCCTCATTTATTCTATAGAATAGGAGGTTTATCGATGTACACTAAAAAAAACGCTCGCTCAGGAGCAATTAATTTCTGCCTAATCCGGCAATGCTGGAAATTTTTGTTCTATTTATGAATCATAATTGGGACGACTACTAATAAATCTTGGTCAGTCCCTTTGAACATAATAATTAGCTTATGTCAGGTCTCAAAACATTTTAGTGCTAATTGCTTGAAAACGGCTACTTTAATCAAAAAATTTTAGTCTTCATTTATTATCTAGAACAGCAAGATCTATCGAATTCCACGAAACACCCAGTTGCCATTAAAAAAATAACATTTTTACCATTTGTACTTAATCCGAAAATGCTGCACAATTTTTTTCAACTAATTTTATTACTTGAACCATCCACTATATATTTGGTTTTGCAATTATATGTCAATCTCTTTAAGTAAAGTGGTTAACCTATGTTTAAAAAACTAGCACTCTATATAGTTTATACAGTTTAAGTTAATTAAGTTCGTCATGCAGAACATTAATATCATGTTAAAATGAGGGACCACAACGAATAAATGACGTAATAGAAAAAGGTGAATTAAATAATTTTATTTTATACTGTATCATAATGTGCCATTTCGTTATAATACCAAATCCGGAATATTTTTAATTCCCAGACTGCATTAAAAAACACAATATTCCTTCATTTAATTATTCGTTTTTTGTAAAATAGTTTGAAATAAAACTTCGTCCGATACACAACCCTGAACTACTATAACAGTCCTTGTTTAGGAATTCTCTAACTCGTACTGTAATAACCGAGTTCCCGGCCCTGTAACGGAAATAACTATTATGACCAGCAACACAATGTAGGAACGAGTAAGTGAACATGAGATTCGCGATTTTCAAGTACATTTGTCTATATTACAGAAGCTTTAGTTTTATACGTTAAATTTGATATTCTTCGAATTACAGTCTTTTCTAAGTACATAGAGACATTTGTCCACTTTTTAGTTTGCTGTAGCTAGAAGTATTGTAATCGAGAAAAAATCATTCTCAGCGATTTTTTCAGACCTTTATGTTTCAGGGTTCATCTAGTCTGGTCGCGGCATAGCTAAAAACTAATTATCCGATTGGCTTCAAATTTTGGTCAAAAATTAAGGGTCATATGGGGATGACCTGGTAAAAGTCCAATATGGCAAAACAAAATGGTGGCCCCGTGAAATGTAAAACAAAAAATTACTAAAAAACTACTTACACACTAGTAAAATTTTGGTACCAATCCATGATGGCGGAACAAAATGGCGGGTTGATAAAATTATTCTCAGGTTTTGCATTGTAATATCCCTAGATCTCTCTGCGTATCAGTTCGCAGCATACCTTAAAAACTACTTACCAAATTGACTTCGAATTTTAATCAAAAACTAATGGACATATGGAGATGACTTGATAATATTTTAATAAAAATCTAGTATACCAGAACAAGATTGCGGTCTAATGAATGATTAAAAAAATGATTACTGAAAAAAAACAATTATCCAATTTACCTTAAATTTTGCGCAAAAACAGAGTGTTATATAAGAATGAACTGGTAACATTTTAGTATGATTCCAAGCTAGTAAAACAAAATCGCTGCCTAATAAAAAATTTACAAAATCAGCCTGAAAAAACTACTAATTAGATTTATGTATATCGTAGATTTATGTACAAGCTTTAAGTGTGATATAGTGAAAAACTGTTTAAGTTTTGGTACGAATTCAAGATGGCGAAAAAAAATTAACGCAAAATAATTTTATTCAATTGACTCTAAATTTTGCAGAAATATTAAATTAAATAATTTGCTTTTACAGCTACTACGAATTTAATATGACGTAACAAAATGTCGGTATGTGTCAACATAAAAACTACTTATTGAATTTATTTTAAATTATGCCCAGAAATCAAGTGAGGCACAGATACAAACTAGTAAAATATTGCTAGGAATCTAACATAATGGAATAAAATGGCGGCCAATAAAAATATTTTAAAAAGACAGTATATAGTTCAGTACATATAATTACTATGTACTGAACTAAAATGGGTCACACTTCACTAATCCTAATAAAAGGAAATATTTGTAACAAGGGAAGTTCCGGGTAAAGGAAATTTACCGATTCTTCAATATATTAAAATAATCCAAAAAACCAATGTTATGGCTAGTTACCAAGTTTTATAAATATAAAATGGTTATCGATTATCAAAGATATAAATACAACTTGTTTTAAATGAGACACCCTGCAGAATTTACTTTCAACAGATAGCTCTCTTTTTGCGGATTTTAAATATACTTGGTGTGACACCTTTATCTTAAAAACTAAACAAGACGATGTAGAACTTTGCCATAAGAAAAATATGGTGAAGATGGAAAGGAAATATTTGTCACACACATTGGTTATATGGCGCAGTTCAAACCTGGTATACTTAGAATAAAAAAAGAGGCCTACCCTATATATTTATACGTTTGACAACTAATACTTTTTTGTATTTATTTAATGTTACAAAACACTTGGCAAATAGCCCTACAATTTGTTTTTTTTTTGGTCATTTTGTTAGTTAAATTAAAAAAAGTTAAAATGACCACGCTGTACACTGTATTTTAAAGTTAAAACATTTTTTTTATGTAAAGATGTAAAAACTAAGTTTATAATATTTTTACCACGTTTGAACAGTTTTTGAATATATCTTTTTGCCTTTTAAATAGTTAATAATAACTTACTTAAACAGAAACGACCAGTAACACCTAAGTATTTTTAAACTGTCGCACATATAGTAGTTCCATATACGTTTTGTTTATTTTATTTTAAAAGACGCATCTTTCTTTCTTTCTTTCTTTCTAGCCGTTTTCTATCCTTTGGATATAGGCCTCTCTCATGTTTCTCCAGTTTTCTCGGTTCTGAGCAACTTGATACCAGTTGAGACCTCCTGTTCTCTTAATGTCATCGTACCAGCGTTGTTGGGGTCTGCCAGTGCTTCTTTTTTCTCCCCAAGGTCTCCATCTGGTAACTTTTCCGCTCCAGTTAGTGTTGTTTCTGGCCACATGTCCTGCCCAGTTCCATTTTAGAGAGCAGATTCGTTTTGTTATGTCCTGGACTTTGGTCCTGCTTCTTATCCACTCATTCGTTTTACGGTCTTTAAGGGATGTATCTAACATTTTTCTTTCGATTGCTCTCTGGTGAACTTGTAGTTTGTTGAGAATTTTCTTGGTAAGAACCCATGTCTCGCAGCCGTATGTCGTTGTTGGAAGGATACATTCATTATAGACTCTGCACTTCAGTTTTAAAGGTAGTCTTGACTGAATGATGTGTTTTAGTCTGCCAAAAGCCGCCCATCCCAGACGTATTCTTCTATTGACTTCCAGTTCTTGGTTAATTTTTCCGATTGTGACTTCTTGCCCCAGATATACGTATGAATCTACCTTTTCCACTTCATGTCCTTGTAGGGATATTGTATTATTAATTGTTTGCACGTTCGTCATAAATTTTGTTTTTGAGGTGTTCATTTCTAAATCGACATATTGTGCCCCTTGTTGTAACTCCTGGAGCATTTCTTTCAATTCCGTTTCATCTTCGGCAAAAAGGGCGATATCGTCGGCAAATCTGAGGTTGTTGAGTCTTTCTCCAGATATGTTAAGTCCTCTGTTTTCCCAGTGCAGATTCTTGAAGACGTCCTCCAATACCAAGGTAAATAGTTTGGGTGAGATTATGTCGCGTTGTCTAACTCCTCTATTTATTTTCACCTCATTGGTATCTTCGTGGAGCCTTATCTTCAATTTGGATCGGTCGTTGACTTCGTGTAGTATGTTGATATATCTGTGATCTATTCTTGCGTTTTTCATAGCTCTTTCAATTGCCCAGAATTCTACGGTATCGAAAGCTTTTCGAAAGTCGACAAAAGCCATCCAGACTGTGATATTGTATTCTGTCGCCTTTTCTATGAGTATTCTGACTGTGTGAAGATGTTCAATTGTGCTATAGTTCTTCCGAAAGCCCGCTTGTTCTTTAGGTTGGTAGGTTTCGAACTTCATGTCAAGTCGATTAGTTATTATTCTCAATAGTTTGTATATTTGAGATAAAAGACTTATTGGTCTATAATTCTCTAAATTGCTAGGATCTCCTTTCTTGTATATTAGTACAACTACAGCGGTCTCCCAATCGGTCGGTATCGTTCCTTGGATGAGGCATTTATTAAAGAGTTTTTTGAGTTCTTTCATAAGCGGCGGTCCTCCCTCTTTCAGCATTTCCGGTAGGATGTCGTCTTGTCCTGCGGCTTTTCCGTTTTTTATTTGTTTCATGGCTTTTTCAATTTCCTCGATTTCGATGTCTGGCAGCTCTTCTGAGCCAATGTTAAGTATTCTTCGCTTATCTTCCTTTGATAATCTCAAGGTTTCTTCGTCGGCTTTTGATTCATACAGATCCGTATAAAAGTTTTCCGTGACTTTCAGTATTTGTTGTCTATCTTCTGCCATGTTGCCATCTTTGTCTATCAGCTTGTTGATCTCTTTTTTGTGTGCATTCTCCTTCTTAAATATTTTTATGCCTCTGTTTTGCTCTATAATTTTCTCAATTTGTTCTTCCTGATGTTCTCTAATGTCTTGTTTCGCCATTCTCCTTACAGTTTTGTTGACTTCTGCGTATTCGACCGTGTCTCTCTTGTTCGATTTTATGAGATCTCTTCGTTTTTCCAGTAACTGTTTTGTTTTTTCTGTCAACTTATCTTTTCTTTTTTCTCTTAGTGTCATGTTATTTTTAGTTGTTTCTTTTATTATTAGTGTTATTCTAGTGTTCGCTTCGTTAATATTTTCTTCGATTTGTGGTGATGTATTTCTCAGTTGTTCTGTTAGTTGCTGCATATATTCTTCTTTGCGTTCTTTCAGTGTGCTCGCGTCTAAAGGCTTAAGTTTGTTGCTGAATTTCTTGGCTCTTTCTAGTTTTCCATTTTATAAGGATTTTGCACCTTACAAGTCTGTGGTCACTACCGGTTGTGAAGGAATTGAGGACATCAACATCTTGAATAATGTGTTTGTCGTGTGAAAGTACATAGTCTATCTCGTTCTTAGTTCTTCCATTTGGGCTTGTCCAGGTCCACTTTTTGTTGATTCTTTTTTTAAAGGTGTTCGTTACGTAAAGTTGCTCTTTTTCCAGAAAGTTGGCTAGCATCTCGCCTCTTTCGTTCCTCGTACCAAGCCCAAATGGGCCGACGTATTTTGATTCGTTCACTGTGCTTCCTATTTTTGCGTTGAAATCTCCAATGACCAATGTGTGTTTCGTTTTGTTTTCTGAAAGGCATCTCGATATTTCTTCGTACAGCGCTTCAACTTTATCATCATCGTGGCTGCTCGTTGGGGCATAGATTTGGACGATTTTTATAGTTATGTTGGAATTTATTCTCAAGGTGATGTAGATAACTCTTTCTGAAATGGCTTTCAAAGTTTTAATGTTAGAGGACAACCGTTTGTTCACCAGGATTCCCACGCCGCCATTAGTATTCTGTTCGCTTCGCGAGATGACCAGAATTTAGTCTGAGGCAGTCTTCTCCTTTTCTTCTTACTTCTGATATTCCCAGGACGTCCCATTTTATCTTGTTAAGCTCATATTCCAGTTCTATCAATCTTTCTTCATTTCCCAATGTTCTTGCGTTGTAGGTAGCTATATATAGTTGGCAGCCTGATCTAACCCAGGGATTCTTAGCACCCCCCGTTCGAAAACTGGTCTGACCGCTGCCTTGGTCAGGGTTAGTCGAACCGCTGGGAACTGGGGGCCATCTGTATTGCTCTGTGTGCATCTGAGAGGGGTTTAGCCATGAAACACCACGTTGGCCAGACGTCTTGGTGAGTGTGAAGTTCAGCCGCCTCTGACATGAGGATCCGCCGCTGTTTGCAGCCGCCCACTCTGGGTCAGACGCTGCGGTGGGGGTTTTTATACTATCCCTAAAAACGGGGCTGCCACATCCGCCCGCTCTGCCGTGCCGAAGATCTTCTTCTCCGCCATTGCGGCCGTTGTGGACTTCGTTCGTAACCCTGAATAAGGGACCCTTGCAGGTGCCAGCTTTCCGGGTCAGAAAGCTCCTGGAATCTCGCGAAGGGCAGGGATTGATTCATCTTCCCTGATAGGTCTGTCCCAGGAGGAGTACCTACCGCTACCCCTAGACCCCTAGACGCATATGCCTATGTAATTACCTTATACTGTAAAATAAACTAAATTATAATTGACCCTCTATAATATATAAAATTAAATACAGCGTGTAACAAAAGTAAGGAAACGGGAAAATATCTTAGGTGTGAAAATATGAGGGATCCAATGGCATTGCTGCCAAGTTTACTGTTTTTCGGTTATAAACGAAAACATTTTTTTTAACGGAAGCTTATATTAATTTTTTTTTTTAAATCTTCGTAAAATTCTCAATACTTTTTATTAAGAGCACTTAATAAAAAATCAACGGTTTTTCCGAAAATAAGAATTGAAATTTTAATTATACTAGGTTATGGGGATAGAATACGAAACCTGCAAGATGTCTGTAACATTTTTATTGACAAATATCCTAACAGAAATCCAATAACTAATGCTACCGTAAGTAAAATTTAAAAAAAAAATCATGAATCTGGAAAGGTAAAAGATGCTGTACGTTCTGACAGACCGAAAAGCATAATAATTTCTCATCTCAAAACACTAGCAAAAGAAAACAACTTTAAAAGTAGATTGTAAAAAACAACGAAAACAATACAATACAAAATAGAAAAAACTAAACAAACAATAATTTAATGAATCTAAGTAGGGTATTTAAAATGTCTATTTACTTCCTGACAGTAGGCAAAATACTGTGGGAAAACATTTAACACATTAAAAAGGATGCCAGCATCCCCGATTCGATATCTATTTGCTTCTTTAATTTCTCTAGGTCGTTGGCTTAGTTTTATACACCACATTTCTAAGGTGTCCCCACAAAAAGTAGTCGAGGGGCGTCACGTCCGGAGACCGAGGTGGCCAATCGATTGTACCCCTACGTCAAATCCTTCTTCCAAAAAATAACATTGTTTAATTATTCCCGAACATTCAGAGC
This sequence comes from Kuschelorhynchus macadamiae, assembly GCA_030620095.1. Classification (NCBI taxonomy): domain Eukaryota; kingdom Metazoa; phylum Arthropoda; class Insecta; order Coleoptera; family Curculionidae; genus Kuschelorhynchus; species Kuschelorhynchus macadamiae. The sequence goes on from JAUTXW010005117.1 coordinate 72,826, forward strand.
AAAATGCGGTGGAGCACCATCTCGCTGAAACCAAATATCATCATTTGGTGGACCATTACCTAAAAAAAATAAGTTTAAATACTTAATATAGCAAGTAAAGTAAGGAACTTACGGTTATTCGGAATAGTTCTGCAATAGCTGGGAAAATGTCGGTCCATATAAGATTCAAATATCTTTCTCCAGTTAATGTGTCTTCCCTAAAGAAGGGACCGAGTATTTTTGCACCCTTTATATCACACATAACATTTATGTTTTGGCAAAATCGGGTAAGATTTTCGCGTATCCAGTGTGGATTTTCCCTGGCCCAATATCGACAATTATGCCTGTTATCTTTTCCATTCACAAAAAAGTTACTGGTTAGAAAAAATGATTTGATTGACAAAATTTAGATTAGTATTGCAACGTTCCATCATGATTTCACAAAATTCCAAGCACGTATCGATATTAGATCCTTATTGTCACAAAAACTGTTGACTTTCGTATGAAGTGCTGTTAATAAAAAGTATTGAGAATTTTACAGATTTTAAAAAATAATATAATATAGGGTTTTCCTTTAAAAAAAAATTCTCTTTTGTAACAGGAAAACGGTAAATTTGGCAGCAATGCGGAACTCACCATTTGAGTGTGCATATTTTCATTAAATTTAGGTAAGCGGTACCTGAGATATTTCGCAATTTCCTTACTTTTGTTACACACTGTATAGTTACCTAGAACAACATATCTAAATAACCACATAAACAGCGTTCAAGCCTTAGGTAATTAATATAATATAATATGAGAATAACTAAAACCGTTAGTTTTTAATGTTATTAAGTATGTCACAAAAATTAATTAAATGGGGTTAAAATTTTTGTTATTACAGAATTAAATATAGTCTTATTTCAATTTCTGAAGTAAATATCTTATTTAAAAGTACATCATAGCATATTATATCTTCACTACAAGTATAAGCTCAGAAATTATAATATTATACTGGGTAGTTACCAGGCCGCAGTACAATTTTATAAAATCTAAATAATAAAAAAATATGCAAACGTTTGATAGCGGTGCAAATAGACAATTTTACAATGTGCAAAAAGGCAGTATACTATTCTACAGGGAGTTTAATTATTAGATTATATGTTCAAGAAATCTACTCAATAATAATTTCATTCAGGTATACACAATTTACAAAAATGACCAGTTCAACATGTTAATATAAGTCTAAAAAATAAAAACAAAAATCATAATGAACTATTATAAAGGGTAATTAAATAGTTGTATAACAACTTTAAATATGTATTTACCCTATTAAATAAAACAACGAAAACATCAAACTTATTGGTCATTGCAATGCTTTGTATAAAAATACCTCCGATTTAAATAGCAAAAATATATTTAGGAGGCGAAATTGAAATAATGAGTAACAGAACAGTAGTTTTCTAATTCACAAGATTAAATAATTACTACGTTCCTCCAATCTCTTGTTTATTACAAATGACAATAAAGAGAAACCTTAAGGCATCCACCTCAGTCACTTATATTGTTATACGCGAATTACATTCCATGATTAGCAAGTTGGTAAAATGGTTACCTAATATGCCTTTGTGTAAATCCGGTGCAATTCTCTACTTCTGGGCTCCTGGGTAAGTAAACCCTAAATGTTGAACAATGGAGTTGTTGCAACAGCTATGGCAAGACTTACGCTTTCAGAGTTTGAAAATATATAATAGGTTTTAATAATCCATTTGAAACACCATTTTTATCTTTGACAATTATTATATTTCCGTATTATATAACTCTACAAACTGATATGTAGGATGTAGGTATACTAAGGATTACGAAATTGAACTTTTGTAATCCATGTAACAGATTGAAAGATAATTTTCATTAAAATTTTCTGCAGCCTCATAGACTGTACTGTAATTTTGTTGGACTGAGTTCCTAAATGCCCCAAACAATTCAATAATGTTTAGGTGTTTTTCGTTGGCAATGAAATATGATTTTTCATATTCTTGGTCGGAACTAACTTGCAATTCTGTAAATGAATAGGATAGCATCGTTTTGTAGCAGGCATAGAATTCCTATTTTTTTTTTTTTTTTAAAAAAATTCTCACTAGTTATTGTTGATAATCTATTTTCTACTGCATTAACATTAGCACAAATAAAACGTTTTATTTTACTTACAAGTACGTCCATTGAAATGGTGAAATGATTTTTTTTATTTTGAATAGTCTTGATAAAAGAATAATTGTAATTCGGGCAAACTTTTGAATATTGATTAATTTCTTGATTTTGTAAAAGTAAAAATTGTTGATAATGCCCTTTGCTATTGATAGTCCGGAAGTATTTTATTTTGGCATTGTACGTAAAATAAACCTAACACATTATATTTTCCTAAAATTGTTTTAAATATTATTTTATATTACAATTTACGGTTATTCTCTTACCTATTAAAACATTTTTAGATTAGTTTTAAATTATTATTTAGTTTCAATGACTTTACCTGTCGAGAGAAAAGTTTTAGTAACAAGTACAGCACTAAGGCTAATTAAACCTTTTTACCAAATTATTTTAGCCTATTTGACTAATGGTATTTTTTAAACTATGTTCTATGGTATAATAACGTTTCTTACATTTTTAAAATGAATGCAAGCTTCATTTCTTATTTTATATGTGCAGTATTTAGTAATTTGCATACATTGTTGCCCAAAAATTGTATTGCGGCATTGCACCATGTAGAATATATAAATATCAGTATAGGACTGTATTGAAAATATTTTGTACTTTCTTCCTCTTCTTCATCATAACATCTTGACAGATGTCTTGTGACCTAGTTTTTTTGTTATTTTGATTTCTGATGCGTCTTCTAACAGTATTACGCCATCTATCCCGGTTACTGGACAAGTGGACGGCCTCGCCTAAGGTAATTTCCAATAGGTCTTTTGTAATATCTAGCCAGCGCTTAGGTGACCGGCCCCGTCATTCCTTTCCATCAGGTTTACTCTGAATGACAAGCCTTTTGATGTTGTCTCCTCTTTGAATATGACCGAAGAAACTCAATGTTCGCTGGTATACTATACTCGACAAGGGCTGTGGAGGTTGAATTTCTTGAAGTATGGAAACGTTTGTGCGGTAAGCCGTCCAGAGGAACTCTCAACATACGTCGCCACACCCACATCTCGAAAGTAACAATGTGCTTTCGGTCTTCTGCTCTGACAACCCAAGACTCGGAGGAATATAAAAAGATCTGGGAAGTCTTATTTTGGTGTTTTTGGTGATATGTCGATCTCGCCATATCTTAGAGAGTTGTGTCATTGCTGCTCGCGTTAGTCGAATCTCAGTCACCTGGATTGTTTACGATGGCTCCCAAGTAAACAAACTCGTTTATCACCTCGCAGAGACCAATATCGCGTATATCCGCTCTATTGTTATTTTCACGGTCTACAATTATAATTTTTGTCTTTGCATGGTTAATTCGAAGAATAAACTGATGTCTTCTAATATTTTAAGTAGTTCCCGGATTTCTTCTTCGTTGCTTGCAATAAGAGTAGTGTCTCATCATAACACCGCCATGCCAATCATCAAGGAACGCTCTCATAACATATTCTCTGTAAATGTTACATAATAGAAGTGACAGAACGCAACCCTGTCTAACCCCCTTCCGTACAATACATGGCTCCAAATTATATCCATCCACTCTAACACGTGCACTATTTTTCTCGAATAACCCCAGTAAAATGACGACCAGATGTTCTGAAACACCCATCGTTAATAGTACTCTCCACAGTTTATCCCATTTTACATTGTCAAAGGCCTCTTGGTAATCTAGGAAGCACAAATACACTGGGACAGAATTATCTAGACTTTTCTGTAATCTGTCTGATCCTCGAACTTTGACGAAGCCAGCTTGTTCTGAAGATATTTGTCATGATATATAATGTTGTAGTAATGTAGTTTAGATGATGTAAAGCAAATAATCTGAAGTTATCGCAGTTGTTAGTGGATCATTTTTTGTGTAGAGACTGATGATTCCCAATCATCGACCCATACACCAGATTCCCACATTCTTTGTACTTTCAGATGTAATGAAATTACATATTTAGTGCAAACAATCTAAATAAAACAATATTTAAATAAATCATGCTGGCACCACAAAGAAAATACTTATTACGATTTTCTTAATAATACATGAAAATTTCAGAAAAAAATGGTTGGTGGGCGAAAATGCGTAAAATATGTGGTGTCAATTAGGAAGTCATAGCTCATGGGTTTAAACCGTGTTTAATTCGAATTACTTTCATTTTGAGACGGTCTAAATCCAAGAACTATGATTTCTTAGCTGACTCCAGCCGTGAAAGCCTACTTACTGCAAGAGATGTCCTTTCTATTAAAAAATAATATGACTAAAAAATGTTGTACTTCCAGAGGGCAAAGGTAAGTATTTCAGTTGGGTTCTACTGCCATTAACTATCCTAGAAACCAAAGTTTGACATTTTACAATTAGGATACACTTTGTCATAATATATTCATAAGTTATTGTATATTATTTTCATAAATCACTCTTTTTGATTTGAAATCTACCTGTATAGTGATGTTTACTGGAGAAGAAATAAAAGTTTTTATAAAAAAAAACTTCAAAGAAAAGTAAAAAATATTATTTTATTCCTCTTGAAAATTTCACTTTATGAAGTCGGCGTCAAACTGATTCTTAATTAACTAATCACAAAAAGATATATCTGCATTAAATGTCTACATATATACCACATTAAATAGATACTGTCTTTATTAGTATTATTTGATCCTTTTTTGTTAAATTTATTAAGGTTTAAATTTGAAGGTCTAAATTTGTGTTAAAAATGGACGTTGCTAATAAAAAGTAGCTGCTGGGTCCATTGGATATTCGATGTTGCTAGAATCACCCTGTTATTATAATTTAAAAACCGCTATCTATATATTGTCAATGCAATTAAGTTAGCCGATATTTGAAATCCAATATAAAATTAACAATAAAAGAGCTATCTTATATCAAGGTAGTCTCTATTTTCTAATTTTTGTGCGAATTTTAAAGACAGCTAGATAAGTTACTTTTAAATATCCTTTAAAATAGTTGATTCTTCCGCACTATGTAAAATTATATTGAGATTTTACCAAAATATTATTAAAAGGGGTAAGGTGTGCACGTAGAGATCAAATGGACAATGAAAATTGTTTATTTCGTGCAAATTTTTATTAATTAAAAAAAGCGCTTTCGGCTTACGCCATCTTCAGTGCTACCTGCAAGGAAGCAAATAACTTTCTTTTAGAAATTTAAATTCGAGATTAGTAGAAATTAGGAAGACAATTTTTTTATTAAACTGAAAGAAAACCATTTAAAATTTGGTGATATAAATAAAATGTAGCATCGAGTGATCAATTCTTGAGAAAATGGTGAATAGTGAAAATTAATAAGAAATTATCAAATATATCGTAATAGATCTATAACTATATTATCAGTTCTATTACTGTATTATCTTTTCACCAAATCAGCATTTAGTAATTCGGTTTTCAGGCATCTGACCTATTACTATTTCTTGAAAGTCTGGCGAAAACTATTTTAGCAGCTATTTTATTACTATTAATTAAAAAGTTTTGACAACACTAATATTCATTCTTTTTTGATCTATTTAGACCAGTTTTATTGTAAAAATCAAATTTAATAGATAGCCACTAGGTTCATTGCATATAGTGTAAATACTTTTTTCCTGGTAAGATAGTGAAAGCAATATATCCACTGGCGTAAAGAATTCAAAAATGGCGCCATGCCTTCATTTTTAACATTTGTTTAATATGCTTGTTATGAGACCACTCCAACAAAACTCCATTTTATTCCCTGAAAATGTCATCCAAATTGTTCCAACCATCGCGGAGTAATCCCTGTACGTATTTAAAAAAATACATAGGTTCGAATTAATGGAGGTTAATAATTTGACCCTATTTTTTAAAGTCGAGTAAAAAATAATACATACTAAAGAAAAGTTATCTTTTGACTAGTTAACTCTTTACATACACAGCCTCCTTTTTTAATTATTAAAATTGATGTAGGAACATCTAACTGTACCAGCCTTACCATGTCAAGCCTTCAACAGTGTCATTTGCTTATTGACACGTGTTTTTAAAATAATGTTGGTTTTGGGACTCTTTAAGGGTTAAAAATGTTCTCTTTTTTACACCCGGTTGCACAAAACTTAATTGCTGTTTAGAATATTTAACCAACCTTTCGACAAATTTCTTATAGAAATCTAGGAACTCGCTGTCAAATTTGTTATTCCGTTAAACATTCTAAACTTTAATTGAGCTTTCTGCAACCGGCTAGTCTTTTATATTTAATACAAAAAAAAATAAAAATGTGATATTTTGACATAATGTTGCATGTGCTTTACTTGACTGGTGAGTAAACGACTTTCAATTAATTTTACAAATATCTAATTAGTTTTAATTTAATAACATTTATCCAAGTTTAAATTCTAACGTTCCGGTTGATTTATAGATATTTTAATACTATATCCGAAAAAATCTTTTCATATTTGTTAGTCAAGAATTTTTAAGTTTAAATTCTTTACAAATTTTCACGTATATTTGGTTTATTTTTCTTGTTTGTTAGTTTATTAGTTTTTATTATTCACCATTTTCTCAAGAATTGATCGCTCGATGCTACATTTTATTTATTCTACCAGATTTTAAATGTTTTTTTTTCAGTTTAATAAAAAAAATTGTCTTCTTAATTTCTATTAATCTCCAATTTAAATTTCTAAAAGAAAGTTATTTGCTTCCTTGCAGATAGCACTGAAGATGGCGAAAGCCGAAAGCGCTTTGCTATGTTTTAATAAAGGTTTGCAGGAAATAAAAAAGTTTTCATTGTCCATTTGATCTCTACGTGCACACCTAACTCCTTTTAATAATATTTTCGTAAAATCTCAGTATGATTTTACATAATGCGGAAGAATCAACTATTGCGGAAGAATCAACTATTTTAAAGATTTTTTTAAAGCGACTAATCTAGTTATCTTTAAATTTCGCACAAAAATTAGAACTTGATATAAGAGAGCACTTTTATTGTTAGCTTGGAAAAAAAGGTGTAAGCGATTATTTTGATACAAAGATGTAAAAAATAAAAACCTTAGTACCTAAATATTCTATATTGATATTTTACTGATCTAAACTACTTGAATTACTTGCATTTCAAAAGCTTGAACAACTTATAAGTGGCTATTTTACATATGGATTCCCTTTGCAGAGATTTTTCGTTAATCACACTGGTTTGGAATAAGTTTCTTGTCATACAACAGTGACTTCCTCAGTATGTTTTTATATTTTGTTCCCATTTTAAAGATACATTTAATGACAAAATGTATTCATATTTTTCTTGACAGTTGCTGGCTTACGATATATAAATAATGCTTTAACAGTTTAAAATTCTATAGTCATATTTCATCGTTGGCATATCATTTTTCATATATGTATTGCTTAGGGATTCATGGTAAATTACCATTATAAATTTACATTCTAAGTACATTTTAATATAGTATTATAATATGTTACTCCTCCTACATAACTTTTTAGTGATTATGTTATTAGTTCAGTTTGAAAAGAATCCTTGACGGATGAGAAATTACGATATAACTTGATTTCGATCTACGTGGAAATCTTATCATTGGTCGAACTAAGTTTGCAAAAGGGAGTTCGATGTAAGCTACATTTATTGTATTATACAAAAGTTGCATTTTTTAAACAGAAAAAGTTAATTAGGTTTTCATTTTTAGGTCTGATCTCAGAATTTTCTGTTCCAAGTTTTAAAAGGGAGTCACTGAGAATTGAGTAAATAAAACCTCTTTTAAAAAATCGCCACTGCCGCCTCAGCCACAGAAAACACAATTAAAAGCAATTAAGCGATATAAGAACACTGAATGAGCTCGGAAAGATTTAGGTCGACTTTTTACACCTGTATTCACCGAACCGTGATCCGAAGTAACAATTCCTTTCCACATGTGATGTAGACTGTATCCGGTATCTTTTAAAACTATTAGGATATTTACGAATTTTAATAGATTCTCCTCTTTTCCCTGTATAAAATTCCCCTACATTTTCAGTAGAATGTTGGTGTTCAGAATCAGCACATTGTATTCCGTTCTAATACGTATTTCATCTTCTTTTATCCTAGTGGATATAGATGGTCCAGTTTCTCCGATATAAACGTGACCACAAGAACAAGAAATTGCATATACTCCTTCTGTTTGGAAAGAAATAATGTTCTTTGAGATCGCAAACATTGTCCAATTTTCTTCTTCTGTGTGCTGAAGTTTGTAAGTATGTTGGAAGTAATCTTGCAACACTGTCTGTAGTTCCATGTATAAATGGAAGAGCTACACTTCCTACCGCTAACTCCTTATCAGTTTTCTGTCGCGTAGTAAGATTATTGCATTTTCTAATTGACGGTCTAGCATCTTCAGTGCAATATACATTTCTTCTTAAAGTTAAGCCAGTTTTTCTATTTCCGATTGTTAAAAATATTAGTTACAAATCGCGAGGGTTTTATAAACCAAGCAATTAATAACCGATTCTTTCTGTGACGGATTATGAAGTCAATTGGCATTTAGGTATCTATTATCTATTCATATGTGTAATTTTTTTATATATACAGGGTGACTTAAAGAACTATTCGCTTTCCTTTGTACAAGATTGTCTAGAAAGGGAATCTTGTTTTCTGATTCAATTTCCCATGTGAATTTTACATTAGAATGCTGCTGATATAGTTGATCAAGAAATACGGCGAAATTTTCTTAACTACGAGGCCATATCTACATATCAAAGCCACGATTTTGTATGTAAGTTTGTATATAGCAATTCTACATCGAAACTGACTAACTTAACTACAAAATGTATACAGTACCTAATAAAAGAAGATGTGTTTCCCGTAAAATTAATCAGAATATTTGAGAGATATTTACTGATTTTGTAAGTAGTAGTTGAACGGACGGAACCTAGTGCTGCTTACTCTTAACGTCTTCTTCTCCTCAGCTGGAAGATTGTTTACTGGGTCTGTCTGGATTACTTTAGAAGTATCTAAAAGTAGTTTTTTTCCACTTAATCTGTTTTGTCCATGTTAACAGAGGCATTAATCTTGTCCTCTGAAGGAAATTAATAAGTATCCCAATAATTTTAATACAGTTGTAGTTACATCACACGTGGAAAGTGATCGTTACATTGGGTCACGGCCCGATGTATACAGATCAGGTATAAAAGCCAACCTAAATCTCTCCCAGCTCATTCAGTCTTCCAAACTTGTGAAGTAATGTTCCCCGAAGATGCGTCGTGAATACAAAGGTGAAATGTCGGAAAATGATTCCATTTTGACACAGTCTAATTACAACAACCATGATTTTTTAATTGACCAAAGCCGTGAAAGTTTCTGTTTTATGTTACGTAACCTCTATGGGGGGGGGGGGAATCCAGGATGCCAAAATTTCTGGCGACCTCAGGTACAACTAGAAGAAGTTACCCTACCAACTTGTTTTTCTCCTTAGATGCCGAGATGAAGACGTCGTTCTAAAATATCTACAGATAAAACATCACATTACATCAAGAAGTGCAAGGAACATCTACAAATGAGCCAGCATGGCTATGTTAAGAAAAGAGATAAAACTCACTTGTGGTGATTTGGATATAAGTGAATGCAAGTTATCGAAAATTCATTTTCAAATAGCTTATATATTGGAGCAACAAATATTTACAACTCTCAATGACATTATCAATGCACAAACAGAAAGGATACATCAAGCAGTTTTCGATGTAGAATTGCTATATACAAATGTGGCTATTAAGGATTCAATTTCAATAATACCAGAATCACTGGATCTGACTGACGCATGTCTCACATCAACATATTTCATTTTTCAAGGACTTTTTGTGAACAAATCTCAGGATCAGCCATGGGATCTCCGCTGTTACCTGTAGTAGCCAACATATTCTTGAAAGCTTTTAACGAAGAAGCCTTAGGATCGACATCGACACTTACCCGTGTTTTTTTCCTTTAAATCAACAACATCCTAATATAAAATTCACAATGGAAATTGGACAAGAAGGCACACTTTCTTTCTTACTGTTCTTGTATAAGGGAAAATGATAGGGGTGTTGTTCGTTGTTCCATTTATATACTGAATCACAAACGGGATTGCAAAGTTCCAACATTACAATTTTAATACAGAAGAAAATTGTGTGCAATATTTGTGATCGCCAAAGAGCATTATTCTATATAGTATATGCAAATACTTGTTCTTGTGGTACATCTTATGGAGAAACTGGACAAAGACATATACACTAGGTTTTAGGAACGTGAAAGGTGTATTAGAAAGAAAGAAATTGTACAATCTGCTCTATCTAAATATCACTATTTTAACTGGAAATGTCATAAAATCTAGAAGCAGTCAAAGTTCTTCCTTCGGTCTTCGGATTCTATAAACTGAAAATTAGAGAATATAGTAAAATTTATAAGTATCCTAATAATGTTAATAGAGGTGCGGGCTACAGTCTATATTAGATGTGCAAAGTGATCTTTACACGTTACGCCGGATCACGATTCGCTGAAGACAGATCAGGTATAAAAAGTCTGATTAAATCTCTCTGAGCTCATTTAGTGTTCCAGTTTTGACATGGTCTAATCCCAAGAGCCATAATTTCTTAATTGATCAAATCCGTAACATTCCTAGCTAAGAGCAAACTAAAAAACTAAATTTGCTGAGATTGACAAATGTGATCCTTAAATATTAGTAACCCTTATAATCAGTAAATGTAAGAAATTATAATTTAATATACATGGATATTTATACAGGATATCCTTTTATCGTCATCTTTACAAAATACACTGGAACAAGTTCGTTTTATTCTGGAGGAGAAAATATTTACCACTAATTTTATATCACCAACCCAAGCGGGGATGACACGCACAATAAATAATAAAATAATAAATAAAATAAAGGGATCGAGTGGTACCTTAATTTAAAGCGTAACAGGCTTACCTAAGGTATTAAATTTGGTTTATTATTTACCGAGAAAAGATACTTCAAACAGCATACTTAAAAGATACAGTTGATAATTTGAATGTGTTCTAATGTGGTTATTATAATAATAAAATAATTGTGTTGTTAATTCTTGAATACAAACTGTAATCGTGAACATTCTGCAAGTTTGTTGAAAAAAAAATTTACTTATTTTGCTATCTAACAAAAATAATGTTATTCATTTATTGGCATCAACATGAATTTTACGGTTTACATATTCAATTGGTGGTAAAATATTGGCAACAAAAAATTATTCTCAGTGTTTAACATTTTTTATTTACTTTTAGGAAGGAAATGGTTTATTCAACTTCTGAAAGATTATATTGATTTTTTTTTATGAAAATAGCAGCTGTGATCTGTTGACGAGTTCAACCAACAAAACCCTGATATGTGTGCAAAGGTGAAAACAGTATTTATACAAGTTTTGGGTCATATGAACATCAGAATTATCAGAATATTCAATCTTAAAGTAAATATTAGCAAGTTAGTAGCAGTATCATGTACAAGTGATATTCTCAGAATATTAAAATCTCATGATCTTCATCCTTTTAAAATCTACTTTGTAAACGAAATAGATGAAGACAATAAATTAAGTCTTTTCTTAATGAAAAGTTAAATCTACTCTAACGCAGTGCAAGAGAGATAGAGCTAATAAAGGTTGAAATTTTCTCTTGCAAATAGTGGGATTTCCATCGTTATTATTATTAATGGTTTGAACAACTTCTTACGATATTCAAAAGTACCTGTTAATCTATTATAAAACTGACATGACACGGGCATGTGTAGCGTAAATATGTAAAACACCCTGTTTTGTGTGTATATACATATATATTTTCAACAGAATGCCTAATCAATAATCAATTTAGTTGATGATGGTTTCTCTTAAAGGGCTATTACAGAAGAACTTCAAATCCTTAAAACCCATAGACCACATTATTTATTAAGTTAAAATGGCAACAAGATCGCGAAGTGGCCCTCCGAAAGTATCAAACTAAGAAAAGTATAATAATGTGTTATCAGTTTTAAGAGACTACCCTGTAAGACCTAAAAGCAATATTCTAGTTTGGTCATGAACTAATTAGAGAAATATCTGACTTGTGCCGTTATCCGACTGTTAAAAAAAATCTCTTCTAATTCTTGCAAATATCTAATAGACTGGATATTCTAACAAAGAAACTGACCTTCTTATATGAAAAAATGTTTTGATTGTATTACAATAAAAGCCCAAGAGTGCGTTGACCCCGCCCAAATAATCGTTTTCATGACTAGTTCATAGAGGTCGGCACGTAACCCAGATTACAATGTCATATATGGCAAATTCTGGTTATATATGTATATTTAGATAGGTTATCAATCTAGTTATATGACATAATAGAAATATGCATTTTTATTAAACCTATATATATTATATATTATTAAAAGTAAATTAAGTTAAAAATACACTGCACCAAAATTCATAGTATTTTCTCAACAAAGAAGCCCTCCAAATAATTACTCACATGTGTCGTGTAGTCCCCTCCATCTACGGATTTGTCTCTAATAGATAACTTTCTGCGCGTGGAGATATCTCAAAACTAAAATCCGCGCTACGAAACCCGACTTACTAGAGATGTTATATCCGAAAATTCTAAATGAGTGCCGCCAAATAACTTTAAAAATGTTTTATAATGTCCGAGAACAGTATGTAAGTGGTTGTTGATCAGCTTGAACATTTTTAAATACAATTTTCTGATAAATAATTAATCAAGCTCAACACATTTTGTAGTATTGACGGTAAATACTAGCAGTAAAGGTAATAAAGTACCAAAAATACTAGTGGTTTGTTCTACAAATGCATAATTCAATAAAATCTTAAACACTTTTCTTTTTATTTCTGCTCAAAAAATTAATTTGTGATGCTAAAACTTGGCTGCTTAAGACCAATTTTAAATTAAAACTAAGATATTTGATCTGGCACCAAATTGTTTTCGAACAAATAGATGCAAAACCAGTATCACTCTAAGAACCTATACTTACACATTACTATACACAATTTGTTTTCGGCTTTTATGAGTGATATCATATTTATTTGAGAAATCAGTTGAAGTAATAGGACGGTTGTTTTAAGTCTCATCAAAAAGTCGGCTTCTGAAAGTGGGTTTCAGAAATCACTGCGTCCAAACTCTGTCCTGAAATCCTAAATTTACGACTGCAATAGTTAAATAACAATATTTTTTTTAACGGGGGATATGTGAAGGCAAAAGACTTTTTTCAAATGTGGTTTTTGAGAATAAGGTATTCACTCTAGTAGACACTATTGTTTTATTTTGTACTATGCGCAGAAACGGAAAATAAGTAAATAAATATTTTGTAAATCGAACTCAAAACAAACAAATAAAGTTTCGGGTGCTAAGACTCAGTTGTATAGGTCCAAGTAAAATTTCAGTTTAATCGAATGTTAATCTAAAGTTTAACCCCATGCGCTTAACCTTGAGGTTGGAAAATATACGGTTGTATAAGTGATAGTTACTGAAGCCAGAAATAAAAAAGGAGAAGATTTGGGGTTGTTTCTTATTTTTACTGTTTAAGAAGTTGAGGAGGCCGCGACACAATTTAGCCTTAATTTTTGGCAGATGCCCCGAGATTTTGAAATTCTTGTTATTCGTAGAATAGACTAATAACCTAAAACGCTTCAAAAATTCTTTGTCACTCCACTAGTCGAAAATATTAATACGAACTTTAAATACGCAAGGGCTCCTTAGATTTTCCACTATATTAATAACATTATCTGACAAAAATATAGAAACAAATAGAAGAATGAATATCATATCTTTTTATACATACGGTATATATACATTTTATAATACTACTTGCCACATGTCAATGCTATTTTATGACTGTAGGCATACGCCTCCAATATCCTGCAGTTAAACCCAACCTCACCCATCAGTTGGCAGTTAACTTGAAGTTGGGTGTGGTCCAGCAGTTATCATTACATATACAAAGAGTTTTTTTTTAAACCTAAGTTAAACTGCAACCCTAAGTTTAAACCAAACGTATAAAAGTGGCCTTGAATAGTAAGATAGGTAAATAGGACTGAGTAAAGTAGTTTGTTAAAATTGGTGGCCTGCAAAACTGTCTGAGTAGTTGAAGTTGGAACTTACGGAACTCGATATATCTGTGTATAACAATGCATATAGTAAATTATATAATTAACTTTAAAATTTACGGAGATAATGAAATGAATACATAAACTTAGCATTATGTATAATAGTCCTTTTAAAGTAATAATTTTCAGTATAAGAAAATTATTATCAAATATTAAAACAGAAATAATTAATAGCATCTCGTGTACTGCAAATATATTACGGTATTATTACTGTCTTCGTAAAATTACACTGTATATTTCCTTTCATTCTCTGTAAAATGGATAACATCAGCCGCTCGTCTCCGCTAGTATATAAGTGTTTATCGCTTAATTAAACCAAGCTGCAAACGAGACAATGCTAAACGTATTCACGAAATATTAATATTGATATTGTTGCTTCATATTTCAGCAATGCATTTCACTTCCAGGACTGTATACCGCATCTGGGATGTCAAAGCGCGGTGCGATGACATAATTCGAGAATATGGAAATGTTAATTAGACGTTGATAACGAAAATGAAAAATGCCAATAGTCATGAATGTACAAGGTGGATTAACCAAGCAATAATTTGTCTTGAAGGAGTTGATATATGCCTAAATATTCAGATAATGTTAATATTAATAATAGAGAAATAAAATAAAAACAACAGCAAAGAAAGCGCAAATAATAATCAGAACATGAATGAAAATCGGGAGAACAATAACCTAACCAACGCGGAATTAAAGAAACGCCAGAAAACGTTGCCAAGCATTTAGAACTTAATAAGAAATTTTTGCCGGAAGCCGGAAACTATTAAAGCACTAATCTGATATGAAGGCACCAATATATTGTTCCCGTTGTTATAAGAAGTTTGCATGACTGAAAGGCCCTTTCTTCGCCATCTTCTTTACACACAACTCTCCTAAGTCAGAATTCCACTACTTACAATACACAGTATATATAGGCATAATATAATTATAATTTGGAGAGCCCTATAAAAATAACAAACCTAGAAAAAAAAACTGACGATAAAACTGAGACAGATCCATATATTCCACAGGCTCAATATATATATATATATATATATATATATATATATATATATATATATATATATATATATATATATATATATATATTATATAAGAAGTATAAAAGACATAGTTAAAACAATCAATACATCATTTCGTGAAGTATCTTTAAACGAACTTAAACATAAAACTAACAATAACAACATCGAAATTTTAACAAAAAAAAATACGAAGAAAATCTTTTCTTGTGCTGGATATCCAATCTTATAACTTGTTTACAACCAAATTTTGGATCACATAAAAGAAAACAAAATTTTAATTCCCTTTCAAACTGGATTTTGGCGCAGACACTCCACTCAAGTTGTCCTTCAGTATGTAATTGAAAACTGGACGAGAAAAACTGGAGTATATTCAAATAAACAGATTAATAATGTAGGTGTACCACAAGGAAGCAAACTAGGTCTTTATTATTTATTTTATATATCAATGATTTACCGGGTGTTTTAAAAAACTGTAAAATACAAATGTTTTCAGATGACACATTAATTTACATTAAATATAAGGATATTACATTAGCAAGTAACTGGTTAATATAAATAAGTCAAAAATTGACAGTAGAAAAACAAAATGTATGACTATTAACGCGACAGACAAAACTAACATATTTATTGATGGTAAGATATTGTTGATTCCTTTAAATATTTAGGTATTATTTTAGATTCAAAATTAAAATTTAATGATTTTTTTTTTAAAACTATTTTGAAAATAGCAGGTAAAATTAAATATCTAAAAAAAATAGGCAATCATTTATCACTATTTGCTAAAAAAACTATTTATAATACAATCAAATTACCACATTTCTTGTATTGTCCAACAATTATATATATGGCAAATGAAGATATTTTTAAAAAACTTCAAGTTTTACAGAAGAATTGAATGAGAGTAATTTTAAATAAAGATAAATATAGGAAAATTAGTGATATGTTACGTATTTTAAAATGGCTATATATTAAAACTTTGATATTTTTTTATATTTGTGTATTCATTTATAAAATTGAAAATAGTTTACTCCCAAATCACTTGAAGGAATTTATAAATAAAAATTTAGAGTTTGATCAATATAATACAAGGCAAAAAGACCATTTTCATTTACTTCTACCCTCCAACAATTTGTTTTATAAATCGATATTTTATAAAGGATTAAAAGAATTTAACAATTTAAAAAAAGAAATAAAAAATGAACCATCACTTGAGAAATTCAAAAAGTCTTTAAAAATTACTAATTTAAAACACAGTTTATATACAATTGAAATGTTAAAAATTTTATTCATATCATTACTATTATTATTATATTTGTATAGGTTAATAATAATTGTATAATAGTAACATAAAGTTGTGTAATATGTACTTCAAATAAAATTGTAATGTAAATTTTGTAGCAGATTTTGCTGATAAACTTTAAACTAACTAAATAACTTTTTACAAATCCTATAACCTGTAATTTATTTTAATTATTTAGGTTTTTAATTTATTTATTTGTTCATAACATTATTTACGTAGTCTATTAAGAAAAAATTATTTCCTTTATTATTTTCCTCCATAAAAATATTTTATTTCAGGAATTGGAATTACATTACCGAACGTTTAAACATTTTGTATCGGCGTAAGATTAGCATTAAAAATTTACCACCTTATCCCTGTTAAACACGTGATTTTTGTGCGAAATTTTAAGTTGAATAAGAAGTTTTTTGGTACTGAATTTTTAAACCTCATTAGGTCGCCATTTTGTTCCGCCAACATGTATTAACACAAAAATTTTACCAGTTTATCCGTTTATCACGCTTTGTATTTACGATGGAAGTAAAAACTGTACTGCACGCAACACCAATTAGCAGTTTTAGTTAATGTGATACTCTTACCAGTAAATATGTGCATGTACTGTAAGATAACTTTAAATTGTTATATCAGTGTTATGTTATACTCCTACTGTACCTAAAAATAGATATAAATTCGATGTAAATAAAATAAAATCACCGTGCATTTATAATACAAATTAGCTGTTAATTTTTTGTTTTATTCTTTTTAATGATTTTTCTTATATATAAACTTGTTTTAAAAAATATTTTTTTGCTTATCTATAATTAAAAACTAACAGATTAAAGCAATTAAAAACATGACAATGCCATATTCTTATACGGTAGAGTACGATTACTAAGAAAAGAAGCCACGACAGCGTCGACCATGCGCGGCGTTCTCTTGCTGTCATGCAGAAAAAGTATAAGTTGACAAAAAACTAAATAACTTTAATCTGCATGTTTATAAACTTATTATGTACACAGGGTCACAAAGAAAATGGTAAACATTTGTATTAGTCATTTATATGTACAGGAAGCACAAATAGTACAAAAATGTGACTTTCCAAAATTAGTAAAAAAAGTGTAAACGATTATATTTATTTCTAGCCCATCATTTAATTCGTTAAGTATATATTTATTTACAACATTAAAAACTGCAATTTGTATTAATTCGTGTACACTTAAACTGGAATCTGATTCGTCCCAGAGAATAAATGACTTTTCGGATGTTCCCGTGTTTACAATCAACTCTATTGTTTTAAGCTCAATGTCAAGAGTATGCTCTGAATAAATCGTTTTCAAATGTCACAACGTGGTATCATTTTTTTCCTTTCTTCATCTGTTACCTCTGCGAAGTTTGTCCTTATTAAATTTTCCACATCGACCAGCCTATATGTGGTATTTCTACTCGCCACCCAGTTTTTTTACGAGAGCCCAAATTTTTTCACAGAGATTTAATTGTAGGTGGTAAACGCAAAACAGAACGCCCGTGCTGTTTTAAAAGAGCATAGAGTTTGTATTTCACGGGAAATCTAAACAGGTTTTCCTTTACAAGTTTATATAACCCTGGCTTCAATAATTTCGGTTCAGCGTATATATCTCTCTCATTTAACCAATCTATGATTTCGTTTTCTTCACTGGAACGTTAGGATATGATGCGTTATGGACCACGAGAACAGACTTTGGTGGTAAATTTGGCAGTAGTTGATGTTCGACCCATTTCATGATATTTTCATTGTTCATCTCATGATGATAGTCCCCATTTTTCGTACCTGAAACAAGTAAAAACAAGATGTGATCCCTCTATTACATTTATCAGATATAAAATATATTTCTAATAATGCATGCAGGATTATAAAAATCCAAAATGTCTAGATGTAAAAAGATTTCAAGTTTCTTGTATAGTTGGTATAGCAGACATATTTTAAATTTAGGGCTAGAATATATAAACCTTTTTACTGTTTAGCTCTCGAAGCAGAAAGCATTGTAATCGTTCCAAAATTCGATTTTTTTTACAAAACTCGACGAATTATGATCACTTAAGTCTGAAAACCGAAAATTAAAAAAAGTATGTTTGTGTGAATGTGTCTGTGTGTATGTCATAGCATCTAGCGCCTAAAACGTTCGATCGATTTTGTTAAATTTGGTATTTATGGTTTTTTCGTGAATATTTCCAGATGTTTTTTAATTTTCTTTTTAGTGCTTTTTCTTGTTTTAAAAAATACTTTTTTACTTATATTTTTTAATAGCTATCACTTTAATTTGTTTAGTTTTTTGTTAGCTTCTATAATTAATAACTAATAGATTAAAATAACTAAAAACATAGCAATGTCATAACCTCATACAGTAAAGTACGATTACTAAGAAAAGACGCCACGACAAGCGTCGATGATGAGTGGCGTGCTCTTGCTGTCTTTGTTTCCAGGCCGTTTAAACATTAAGTTATGGGCGTGTGGTTATTTTATCATTTCATATTAAAAAATAACAAAATATTAATTAATATAAGCAAGTAAAATAAAAATATTAAAAAATAGTGACATTTTCACCTTTTGGTAACCGTATTCTGTAAATTTTTTTCTTTACCAAATTTGTGTCCCCTCCTCTCTAATGAATATATTCAATTTAATCTTCGACAAGGGCAAGGTAAATATTTGGTCTTATAGCAAATAATACATACATTTTCTTAAAATCTTACAAACTTCAATTTAAATTTTTAACAATATAATATATTAATATTTTTGCAGAAATTGCAGTACATGGCTAGATTATAATTATTTTTAAATTTAGAAACTAACTTCACCTGATTCAAAAGTTAAAAGGTACAAGATAATATCCAATTACATCTTGTTTATAGAAAATATATATAAAATTCGTGGAAATTAATCTCCCTTTATGTTTATTGTATGTTACGTGCTCCTTCTCGAACGTTAAAACAATATTAGATTCTGTAAGAGAATTATCAGGAGGATTAAATTGTATTTTATCTCGTCGAACAATAAATTCACTTGGGATCATCCCAGCTGACTTCCTTAACTTAGTATCGATACTTCATCAAATTGGATATTTTGGGACAAGAAAATCTCATTATTCAGTTTCGTTTTTTGTTTCAGCGTTCTTAATTTAAGGACCTCCTTCAGGGGTGATCATCACAGAGTTTTTTATTTATAACGTATAGAGTAACTCACAACAAAATTTGCTTTATGATTGAGAATTTAAATTCTAAACTTTTAATCTTATAAATATATATATATATATATATATATATATATATATATATATATATATATGTATATATATATACATATATATATTTATATATATATATATATATATATATATATATATATATATATATTTATATTATATACATATTAGGTAATAGATCATCAAGTCCGGCGAAGATTTCGAATGGTCTCTTGTCGATGTCAAATGTCGAAATATATATATATATATATATATATATATATATATATATATATATATATATATATATATATATATTAAAAATTATTAATAACATTAGTGACAACTGGATATATCGTGGGTGGTTTGAGAAAAACTTCAGATACCTACTGCATCATCGCGATGAATGATCATGTCTAAGAGTTGGAAAACGAAAGATTAGGATGGTAAGAATGGCACCCCTATAGAATATCGTCACACATATCTTCCGGAACAGCGGTGAGACAGTCATCCACGTATCGATATAAAAACGGTAACTGAAACTGATAGTTTAATTTCATCACTGGCTTTACAGGGATACAGCCAATGGTTTCGGTATAGTGGTATTTTATAATCCCTCCCGCACCATTTAAGCTTGGGATAAAAGAACCCATAGCATAGCACAAAGTTTCAGTTTGCTTATAGAAGTCTTGTTACAAAAAGAAAAATTTAATATTAATTTAACTGCCAACATGCATTTTTCCATAAGTATATCAGTGAAACTTTTAATAAGACCCCATTTTTTCTTATAATATCAAAAGCGAGTTGTATTGGGATGTTAGTGTATAAGGAAACTACGTCGAGTAGTATTATTTTTTTATCCATTTGGATGGAAGTACCGGCCAGGAGTCTTTTATGTATTAAGTGGTTTTATTTAGGAGAAGTTGTGGAAAAGTGATGAAAAAATTGCTGAAATCCTGTATATCCGTTTTAAGTAGCGTCAAATTCAAATTCATAAAAATATACCATTAGACTAAATCACAAACACACATCAGCCAACTTCTACAGCAATAATATTTTTTTGACAAATTTTCCACTTTTCCCCATACCGGGGGCAAAGTAAAACATTTGTAGGGGTAAAGTCGAAATAGCACATAGACACTCCAAAAAGTGAAATTGGCAATAAAATACCTGTGTCAATCATGTTTCAAGAAATGTATTACCAAATTCTACACAATTATAAAATTAAACAAGATTCTTGTAACAAACAAAAACTTCTTAATTAGAAGCTAAACACAAAGAAACATAAAATAAAAAATTTTAAATTTAAATCCAGCATAAAGGAATAAAGCACAAAGTAAACATATTTTTATAAAATATATCACCTCATGTAAGAATATATCACTGATGTCAGGGACTTCTGAAAAAAGAAAAATATTTTTACTCTGCCTATATTGTCGCAAAAATTTAACTGTAATTTCTTCACTAATATGTTCACCCATCTAAGTGACTTGTGTAATAAAACGTTTCTAATAATTAGTAGTAGAATTCGGTAAGAATAAAATTGTCAATTTTTCTATCATTTTGTTGAACAATTTCAATGTTAAATTCGGAGTGCTATTCACTGTTATGCTCCCTCGCATAACTCTTGTTCATCTACTAAAGTATCAAAACTTAAAGATTCTTTGTTTAGATCTCTGTTCTTGCCCCTCATTCCTTTAGTGCACAAATGTCGCTTGCTCTTTTCAACAATATTTTTATTTACAGAGTTTATTTCGTCTATATTTGGGGTCGATCTCAATATCATTGTTTTGCCTCTTTTCGAAGGTCGATTACTTTTTTTATGAGTTCCTAATTTTGGGATAGAGAATAGATCTTCTGGAAAAAGTAAAGATTGTCTTGATTGCTCTCAGAAATGAATGCAAAAACTGATGTCTCGCAAGAATTAACTGGCCGGATGGGTTCTTTCAACTGCAAGTTCGGGCTATACTTTCTTTTAGACAAAAGAGCTGGTATTCGGTAGGTTGTATAACTTCCATTGGTCTATCAGCAGTGTCCCTTGTTCGTAATAAGTGCTCAGTGGAAACATTAAAGCAACATCTAACGGTTTCATCCTATGTGATGTATGTGGCGCCAATACGATGATATGAACAAAGTTTTTTCTAGCCTGTTCAACGAGTTCAAAATTCTGTAGGTGAGTAGCATGGCCGTGAAAGTATTGGATCATTTTATTAGGGTTTTGCATATTTTAAAAAATGAAGAAACCACGCATTTGCAAAATATCTTTTCGCATCCAACCCGACTGGTGACATACCACATTTGACTCGGGAGGCAGCCCTCTGTGAAAGCATGTGATCGTCTTACTCTTGGGAAATTAAATAATGGCGAGATGTAAAATCACACAGCATTAAAACACATTTCAGCCGTAATAAGCATTCCTCGCTCAGCAGAGCACAGACACCTCACTTGTTTCTTCCGTTTAAGAGCAAATAACTTGCGGTGTCTATTTGTAGTTAAATTCCCGCAATTGAAAATTCTACTTGCTGGAAATTTGTATTTATCTATCATTTGGCCTAATAGATCGAAACATTTTTTAAATATTTGCTTCATTAAAAGAGGAGGCCTGTGCAGCAGAAGTCTTTTCTGGAAGACGTAACTGGATGTTTCGGTGCCGGTTCAGGAACCCGTATATTTTATTTTTAACTGCAAACTGTTAGACTAAAGGTCGCAATTCCCGAATATTTAATAAAAAAATACTTTTCATTTAGAGAATATAATGAGCCTGTCTATTTCCCTGTCGTTGTAAAAACAGGCCAAAAACCACCAAGACATTTTTAGATGCCTTGGATTCTTTGACTTCGTTCGGCGATACAAGGTTGTAGCAGGTACATTATAAATACGGGAGCCTTGTTTAGGTTTCAATTCACCATTTCGTACATCTTGTATTGCAGAGGCCATTGCTTGCTTAGACCAAGAGAGTTGTGTAGACTTCCTTTTGTTTCCTTGAAAACTTGAAACATTGACTTGGACCTTGACATCACAACTCTCAGAATGTTCAGACTTTTTTCATCTTCATCAATAACGTGATTAATATAGTCATCCCAAGACAATTTTTGATCCAACAATTATCTAATGAAATTAACCAACAAGAAGTTTTAACTTGAAATTCTCTTTAACAAGAATATAGTGTAAAAAAATAACAAGGCGGATTTATTATTGGATATACTAAAACTATTTTCTGAAGAGTATGCATTACAACGGTACATAATGTGATTGAGATTGGTTTTATATTCTAACATATATCTTTTTGTTTGAAATAAATGCATAGGTCGTTAGCAAATTGCAATTTAGTAGCATTCATACCCCAAGAATGCAATTAAACAGTAGGGGCTTAGCACAAACTCTTGGAGTAAACAAAATGAAACAGATCTATGCCCGTTACCAAGCCTGACAGAAATATTACGATCAACAAACACTCTAACTGAATTAAAAACAAAACGCTCAGGAATATTCAAACTCTTCAATTTATCCACAAGAATATTCAGAGTTACATTTTGGTATACACTTGATACGTCCAAAATGTGTTTTGAATATCGGTAACAAGATGAGCTAGAAGATCAATAACACCCCGACCTCGCCTAAAACCAAATTGGTAAGGGGGTAGGAGCTTTTGTGATTCACACCACCATTCTAAACGACATTTTCTCTCAAGTGGTTTTAAAATATAGGATAAAAGTGTAATTGAACGAATTTCATTAGGTATTCCGGGTTTACTAATAGGTATAATGTACAATGTTTTCCCCTAATGTTTGGTTTCTGTACCATGTTTCATCTCTAAAGTTTAAGATTAATACCTTAAAAGTGTTTCAATTCCATTTAGATTTTTGAATATCCAAATTTTCGAGATATTCCATTTTTTTAATAAAAACCACCAATTTCTGGTCCATTTCAAACACTGGGTTTCTTAATAACGTATATTCATGTATTAATTCTGTAAATTCTGAATATTTTTCATTAATATTTTCAGAACAAGTCAATTTAAAGTTATCCAAGAAAAATTTTTAGAAATCTTAGAGGAATATAATTTCGAACCTTATATAAAAGTATCATTCATATTTACGGAACAATTTTACACATATCCAATCTCTTCCTTTCTCAATTTCAACTCTTCAGTCTTCGTTTATTTTGAACAACTTAAACAAAAACATTTTTCTCATTTAGTATAACCTATAACTTTTTGTTGAACTTTAGTAAACAGGCAATTTTCAGCATCATTTTCAATTTTTTTTTTAATTGAATCGTAATTTGATAAACTTCTCCATTGTCTTGAGAATTGACATCATATTGTTTCAAATATTTTTGGATATTTTAGGGCTAGATAAGTTTCTTCTTCAAAACTGTTGCCATTTTCTTGATATTCTGTATTACTGTCTGAAACTGACATTGACAATTTGTTTCCCATTTAAAAACAATACTATTTCGGGTTTACATTGAACTCCAACTCTCGCATATACTTAAAAGTTTACTCTATCAAATCAAACTGTCTTTTCAAAAATTCCAAATTTTTATGTTTTATATTATTAGATTTAAAAATATTTTTTGTCTACCCCGCATGTACTAATTTCACCGAGTTATGTCTCTTCTAGTCATAATATATTAATAAACAGACATTTTGTTTTATTTATAAAAATGTAATAGATAACCCTACCATAAAACCGTAAAAATGTCTAAGTTTTGAGTAATGATAACGTATCTTCAGAGAATATTGCGCTTTACGTGAAAAGTATCTGGCAGTTACACGTGAACATATCATTATTTAACAGTTTATTATATCGTCTAGCTACATTAAGTTCTTATAAGATTCATTTAAAGAAGGAATGTTGACGAGTGAAATTTTATGATGAGTTTTTGAGAAAATGGAAAAGTATATTCTAAATAAAATAGTACACACCATGTATGACATTTAATAACAAAAATAACTGCGAATTTTATAAGCAAAAAGTAAAAGTTTGTTGTTTGATTGGACTGAATGCATAAAAATGTCTTAAAATTTTTATACCGAGGTAAAATCGGACGAGAAAACTTATGTGATAAATAACGGCAAGATTTTTGGAAGGTATATAGTATCTTACAAAGATTACAAAGTCTCCTGTACGGACCAGATCATGATGTCCATTCAACCTTGCTATATTACGCATATTTCACTCCGTTAGTACAAGTTAATCAAAATGTTTGTTAAAAAAAAGTGTATTAATTGTGAATTTATGTTAAAACATATTTATAGAATGGGAAAAAATGCTTAGAGGTTAAAAGGGAACATGTTAAAAGCACGCGTAGAGAACTTTCAAGAGAATTATCTAGAAAATACGAATTAAAATAAATGTAGTAGCCACTTTTGTTTATGTTTTAGCGGAAGTAAAAAGATTTCACGCGTTTTTTTACTTCCCTCGTAAAAGGGAAGTGTTGTAATCGTGAAAAAAATCACCCTCCGAGATTTTTGCAGATCCTGACGGTTCGGGTCTCTGAATGTCTAAAAACACGTTTTCTCAATTCTGTCGGCCTATCTGTTCGCGGTATAGCGATTGACTTCAAATTTTGGTCAAAAATTTAGAGTCATATGGAGATGACCTGGTGGCATTTTGGTAAAAATCCAGTATATCAAAACATAATATATATATATATATATATATATATATATATATATATATATATATATATACAGTGTGGCCAGTCATATGGGATTTTTTTTCAATAATTGACTTAAGTAAAATTAGAGCTGGCAATAAGATTTTGCTTGAAAAATAATGCGAAATGACAATAAAAAAATTTGTCACGTGATCTATCTTATTTGTCAAATTTAACATTATTTTTTTAAAATAACAAAACTGCTTTTTTCCACAAAATTTTGAAAAATGTTAAAGGAAAAAGTTGTTTCTTTTTTAATTTTATAGTCACATGCCAAAACTCAAACATATCGGTTGACTTCAAGTTTTTGCCATTTTTTTTAAATTTTATGATCTTCCACGTTAGCGAATGTAAGCAAACCTACCTAAATTAAACCATTTCTTTTTTATAAGTACGTCGCCTTAATGCATTTTCTTAACTCATTTTTTATTTTAAACGCTATTTTGTTAATAAAAACATAAATTGGTCAAAACAAATTAGTGCAACTTGATGCAAAGTTTATACAGTTTCCACAATTTAACATAAAGTAATTGTAAATTGGGTTATTTAATAAGTAAATATATATATCTGTCTATACATATTTTAATAAAAAAAAACTGACAATTTTTTTTTGTTTTATATCGTATTTGTAAAAACAAATAGAGTATTTTTATTAAGTTATTAAAATATCGTAAGTAAAGACAAAATTAATTATAAAGTAGCCTTTGAAAACAATTGAATAAATTCATCAGACGATTCTATTCTTAATACATTCTACAGTACCAGGTTATTTCAGGTTTGTTTGCATTCGGGTACGTAGATAAAAAAGCATTAGTAAAAAAAATATTGGGAAAATTTTAAGTCAGCGGTAGAGTTGAAATTTGATACATTGCCTAAATGCAATCCCATAACTATTTATTATTTTAAATGCCATTGTGTTGATGAAAACATAAATAAGCCTAAAAAAGAAATGCGTCCAGCTTGATGAAAATTTTATGCAGTTTCTAATTTAATGTAAGATAATTTTAAAATAGCTAATTTATTAAGTAAACTCTCATTTGTTTCTTTTTTACAAAAACAAAACTAAAAAAAAATCCGATATTTTTAATTTTTATTCTACCCTTTTAAAGATAAATAGACCATGTTATTGAAATATTGATTTCAATAATTATTTTATTCAAAGACTCCATTTTATAGGTCAGATAGTAAGGAGAATTCGCCAATTTAAACGAATTATTTAACTGATATTTTATTAACGATATAAAATAAAAATTTTGTATTTAAGAAATTCACAGATATTGATAATTTCAATAAATAAAATTATTACATTTCTGTGTGCCAACCGTCGCGCTTAATACCAACAATTGTTCTTTTAGAGACAAGTATTATAGAGTTATTTGCGGTTTTATAGTCACAATGCACTTCCGAATAACACTTTCTAAATGATCGATATATCTAATCGGTCTGTATTTGTACACATTTTGTTTTAGGTACACTTTCTTTGCTTACACCTGTCCTTTTTACAATATTTCTAATACTTGTTTTTCCATCCTCTACAACACCCTTGCACGCATTCATATATATATATATATATATATATATATATATATATATATATATATATATATATATATATATATATATATATATATATATATATATATATATATATATATATATATATATATATATATATATATATATATATATATATATATATATATATATATATATATATATATATATATATATAATTCCATTTCTTCATTAACCGTCACAAAGGTTTATGGACCTTTTTAAATATATTTTCCACTGAGCGACTTGACTTAAATTTAAGCATAATCCTACTAACGGTAAATTGGTGCAAATTTTACAAGGATGACGTGCATTAAAAATGTTGGCCACTTTTCGGTGAGAA
The DNA here is from genome assembly GCA_030620095.1 of Kuschelorhynchus macadamiae. NCBI lineage: Eukaryota > Metazoa > Arthropoda > Insecta > Coleoptera > Curculionidae > Kuschelorhynchus > Kuschelorhynchus macadamiae. The sequence continues at coordinate 100,138 of JAUTXW010005117.1, forward strand.
GTAGTTTCGCCACATATTAATATAATTTCAATTCTTTCTTCAAAAGTCAACCTTTTCTTACATTTAGAAATGACTAATTGTCAAACTACATACTTTAAAAATGGAATACTTGGACAGATAACGTATTCAATTGTTTCCATATTCCATTGATAATATAGATTTCATTTGGTCATTTCAATACTTTACTAAAATGTTCTATTTATTTTCGAGACGAACATTATATAAATTAAGAGATTTCTTAGTTAATTTAATAAAAAACCGAGTTTTAAATATTTTACATTAAATTATGAGAACTGGATAAAGTTGAGCGAATTATTTAGGTCTATTTTTAATTTCATCAACAAAATGGCGTTTTAAGAGCAATTAATTCAGAAAGTGCATTAAGGAATTTATCAAAAATAGACATTTCATTTAGGGTTTGGTTTACGGTTGGTTGAGCGAAAACCCATTAAATTTGAAAAAAAAAAGTGAAAAATTTAAAAACAAATTATAGCGTTAAAACTATTGGTACATGAGTAAAAAATAATGCAAAATGAGAATGAAAAAGTTCGTCGCGTTATTTACCTTATATCTCAAAGGACTCCGCACACTTTTTATAGGAAATGGCTTTCAGTCAATTATCCTGAAATATACAGAGTAATGTACTTTGACCAAATTCCTTTTATAAAATCTGCAGGGAAAACAGGATGATACAAAAAAGCCTATTTAACATATTTGGCGTATAGTACTCTCCCAAATGGTATATACATATGAGCGAAAACGCTTTGTTTCCCAGATAGAGGTCGAATAACGCTCATAAAATAACACCCTGTATCTCGAGAGCAAAGCGTTTTCGGACCTATGTTTTAATTTTTTTTAATTTTTGGAGTACTATACGCTAAATATATAGTTTAGTTTTTATTTAGTTACTTTAATAATTTAGTAAAAATATTGAATTTATTTTTAGAAAGGACTATATAATAGAAAAGCCGTTTTTATAGTTTGGTTTTTATTAAAAAGCCAACAGATATGTATACACTTAACAAATGATTCATTTTAGAATTGTTTTACATAAAATTGCCGAAACTGTATAAACTTTGCATCAAGTTGGACACATTTGTTTGACCCATTTATATTTTTGTCAACAAAATGACGCTTAAAATAAAAAAATTAGTTAATAAAATGCTTTTAGGCATTGAATTGAACAAAAATAGATGATTTCAGGTTAGGTTACATTCAGGAAAACCAAAATCATAAAGTTTAAAAAAATTAGAAAAATTTCGAGTCAGTCGATATGGCTGAAATATGGCTATAAAATCAAAAAATAAACAACTTTTTCCTTTACCATTTTTCAAAATTATTATGAAAAATGTAGTTTCTTGCCATTTTAAAATACAATTGTCAAATTTGACAGGTAAGATAAATCACGTGACTAACTTTTTTATTCTCACTTCTCATAATTTTTCAAGCAAAAACATTTTGTCTACTCAAATTTTACTTAAGTCAATTAGTAAAAAAAATCCCATATGATGCGAACTTTACTGGTCACACTGTATATACACTAAAAAAAACACTTATCCAATTTATCTCAAATTTTGCACAAAAATTAAGTGTTATATAGGAATTAACTAGTAAATTTTTGGTACGAATCCAAGATAGCGGAACAAAGTGGCGGATTCATAAAATATTTAAAAACTCAGCCTGAAAAAACTTAACGGACTGATTTCTAATTGTGGACCATAACTAATTGTGGTATATAGGTGAACTAGTACAACTGGCGGCCAAATAAAATATTTGTAATCGTGAAAAAAAAGCACCGTCACACATTTTACATATTTTCAGGTTTAGCGTCTCTATATGCTATACAAATATGTTTTACCAATTCCTTCGGACCTTCTCTCGGTTTGTCTGTCTGTCAGTTGGCGGCATAGCTTAAAAACTACTCATCAGATTGCCCTCAAATTTTAGTAAAAAATTAAGGGTCATATGGAGATGACCTGGCAATATTTTGCTAAAACTCTAATATTCCGAAACAAGATGGCGGCCTAGATAAATGTTAAAAATTTATTAATAAAGAATCTAATTATCCAAATTCTTTAGATTTTGCACAAAAATCAAGTGTTTCATAGGAATATTGCCCTCAAATTTTAGTCAAAAATTAAGGGTTATATGGAGATGACCTGGCAATATTTTGCTAAAACTCTAATATTCCGAAACCAGATGGCGGCCTAGATAAATGTTAAACATTTATCAATATAGAATCTAATTATCCGAAATTCCTGAGATTTTACACAAAAATCAAGTGTTTCATAGGAATGGACTGGTCACATTTTGGTATGAATATATGATACCAAAACAAAAGGGTAGCCTAATAAAATAATTAAAAAATTGGTCTGAAAAAACTAGTTATTAGATTAATTTCGAATTGTAGGCAAGCATTAAGTGTGATATAGAGAAAAACTGGTAGAGTTCTGGTACGAATTCAAGATAGTGGAACAAAATGACGGCCAACATTTTTTTTAAATCAACGTAAATAAATCCTGTTCAATTGACTTTAAATTTTGCAGAAAAATTAGCTATGATATAGGGATAAACTGATACGAATTCAACATGACGTAACAAAATGTCGGCCAAATAATATGTTTTTAATTGTGAAAAAATCACAAGGTTTTATATATCTTCATGTTTTAGCGCCCCAAGGTGGTAAGATTTTTTATTTATCAATTTCGTCGATCTGTTTGTTTGTCGTTCTGTCATTGCGAGGCATATATAGCTTAAAAACTACTTACCCGGATAAGTTCAAAATTTACCCAAACATTAAGGGTCATATGGGGATGACGGTAATATTTAGGTAAGGATCTAGTATGGCTAAACTAGATGGCGGCCTAGCGAAACGTTAAAAAACTATTACTAAAAAACTAATTATTCAATATACCTCAAATTTTGCACAAAAATCCAACGTGCGAATCCAATTTGGTTGAACAAAAAAAGGCCAATATAAATGTTTAAAAATATATATATATATATATATATATATATATATATATATATATATATATATATATATATATATATATATATATATATATATATATATATATATATATATATATATATATATATATATATACATATATATATACAAATATATACATATGTACCAAACTACATTGGATGTCACTTCACTATACCTAATAAAAGGAAATATTCATCACGAGCGAAGTTCCAAGAAAGGAAATTACCGATTTTTTTTTTAGTAACTGTTAGCAAATCGCTATGTATCAGTCACATGATTCGAAAAAAAGCCATAGCGAAAACGGCAATATAGTTTCGTACTAAATACTAGATTTTATAATGATTATTTTCCGTCATAAAAATATTAGTTTTTGTATTTGTATTTTTGTATATTGTGATTGTATTAATAATAACATATTAAACAGGTAGAAAGACCAATGTGTTTGATTAAATATAGTTTTAGTAATAGCTGAAAAAAGCATATAAATTCACACAGCTCAAATTATACAGTAAATATTTTACTTGAAAATGTCTATACATATTGACGGCCCCGTAGTACATAACAACTCTTGCTATTGAAATTATCGGGAATCGAAGTATTTTATTGGATGATAAAAGAGATTTCAAACATGTTTCACATAAATGAGTCGGTTAAGTGCTGTATCGGGTAACCAATAAGCGTCAGGTTTCAAAGACGGTTTGAGAGCTTTTCCCTTTTTGCGAAGAATTTCCACTTTCTTTCGAAGTGTAGGTAACGGGCTCTTGACATAAACTTGTAAAGGGATTTTCTTGGAAATGTTGCCTTTTTTGAGATATAAGTTTCAGACCGTCACTTACGATGCCGGTTTTTGATTTGGAGAAAAATTGAACTAGAGCTTATCTTTTTACCGGTTAATAAAATAGATATACCTACCTGGAATCGTACATAAAACCTAATGGAGGTCGCTGAAAACTGTATTCATGAACTTAAAATTTGCTCTGTAACTTTACTGTGATACAGGCTATACTAAGAATTTACCATACCAGCAGTTACATGAATTCCCATTTGTTCCCAGTTTAATATCTAAACTGGACAAGTTATATATCAATGACAGCCGATATAAAAAAGATCGGGGTAGCATTTAAATCGATTTAGTATGGTTTTGAATTTAAACTAGCATACATCGAATGTGTCTTGCCAAGCTGGCGAGTTTTCTGCTTGGGAATAAATAATTACGTTTATTTTCTTTACACCCGAAGTTTTCTAATAGTTCTAAAAGATTGTCTAATATTCATATAAATTTATAAAAATTCAATGTAATGTATAATGTAATGCGCTCAACATGGACATTGTTGATTCGTTAGCATTTTAATTATTTTACTTTATTTATTTGGGATTTTTTTGTTTCTGTTTCAAATTTATTATACAATTAATTCATTATAATTAAAACTTATTTTAGTACTTTTGACTAAATTTAATTTGTCCTCATATATAATTAAATACATTAAATTTTATGGACTGCACTGGTAAACAAAATTAATATTCTATTAGACTATATATATATATATATATATATATATATATATATATATATATATATATATATATATATATATATATATATATATATATATATATATATATATATATATATATATATATATATATATATATATATATATATATATATATATATATATATATATATATATATATATATATATATATATATATATATATATATATATATATATATATATATATATATATATATATATATATATATATATATATATATATATATATATATATATATATATATATATATATATATATATATATATATATATATATATATATATATATATATATATATATATATATATATATATATATATATATATATATATATATATATATATATATATATATATATATATATATGTGTTTTCATTCCGGGTGTACATCCGTTCACTACTGTCGTTCGGAAAAGAACAGTTTTGCTGACGTTTCGCCAAAATCACATTTGGCATTTTCGAAGCTTTCTTTCTCGCGTCCGAATAGAGACTGAAGTGTTGGTGACTGCGACGCTTCCTTTAATACCCCCACTCGGGGCCGAAGGTTATATCTGCGCAGGCGTTGGTCGTTATTTATGTTTTCCGGATGGTGCTGTTGTTGTTGCGCTAATTGCGCTTGAGTTTTTGCGATTTTAGATTTGTCTATTATTGTCTTCCATACTGTTGGTAGTTTTAATGATTCGTCCCTTTTATTTAAATCACCTTGCTTTTCAATTTCTATGGCTTCTCGGATTATTCTGGTCTTATAATGTTCTATATTGGCAATCTCCCTACACCCATCGAAATTTATTTTATGGCCGGTTTCCTGATGATGTAGGAATAAAGCTGAGGTTGTTTGTTTATTTCTGATGCTGAGTTTATGCTCTTCCACTCTTGCTGATATTCGCCTGTTAGTTTGCCCTACGTACAACTTTTCACAGTCCTGGTACGGAATACTGTACACTCCGTGGTTTTCCAGTTTGATTTTATCTTTTGGGTTTCCGAGTAGTTTACCTATAGTTGTTTGTGGCTTGTGTATTGTTTGTATGTTGTGTTTCCTCAAAATTCTTCCGATTCTGTCTGTTGTGCCTTTTACATATGGTAAGACTACTCGTTGCTTTCCCGGTTCATATTTTTTGTTGTTCGTTGTTCGGGAAACTTGTGCATTAATAGCTTTCTCTATGGTGCGATTTGTGTAGCCATTTTTCTTTAAAGCACTAGATATTACCTTAAGTTTGTTTTGTCTCGTCTGTGTTTCAGTTAGTCGCACGGATCTAGATATTAGAGTATTTGCCACAGCTTGAATTTGTGCTGGGTGATGAAGTGATTTTGCATTTAAATATCTGTCTGTATGTGTTGGTTTTCTATACACGGTGTATTCGAAATGTCCGTTATGTAGTTTTGTGACCAAAACATCTAAAAATGGTAGTTTGTTGTTTTCCTCTAACTCTAGAGTAAATTGTAAGTAAAAGTGTGTAAAACGAATGCTGCGTCAGTGGGAACTTGCTTGCCGACATCTCATATATATATATATATATATATATATATATATATATATATATATATATATATATATATATATATATATATATATATATATATATATATATATATATATATATATATATATATATATATATATATATATATATATATATATATATATATATATATATATATATATATATATATATATATATATATATATATATATATATATATATATATATAAATATGTGTTATATCCTTTCTCACGGGCAATGTCACTTTCAAGTACGATGCCCTTGGTTCCCACCGTATCAGATGTCGGCAAGCAAGTTCCCACTGACGCAGCATTCGGCTTTCATATAAATTTGTAAGCTTCTATACCGTTAGTTTAATTTTTGATTTTGTAAATAAAATATTTTTTAAAAAGTGAATTTTAAGTCGAGTTATATAACAAATTGGCGCAGTCGGTAGGATCTGGCAACGTTGGCAGAACAAGAGAACTCTAACTGGCAACGGCGTATCCCAATCCTTTATCCAGAAGAACAAAGAAGCCCCATTTTGTGCATTGTGACGTCATCAACTTGGCAGAACACGCATCTACGGAAGGAACACATAGTAAAGCCGCTGGTAGAACTAACTGCTAAGAACCCAACGAGCGAAGTTTCTACTATGTTTGTAAGTAACGTATCATCACGTTTATTTTAAAAATAATATTTAATTAAATACCTGTTCGACTTTTCAAAATCGATCTTACATTTTATTAATTAGTAAAACAATCAATTATTCTGTTAATTGATTTCTGTATTTCTAAGTGTAACATCGTATAATTTGTGTATAATCAGTTATTACGTTAATTGATTAATTTTAAAATATTTTTTGGAATTATTTTGATCAGTTATTCTGCTAACTGATCTCCCGATTACATTTGTATTTTTATTATAACAGGAAATATTACACAGTTAATTTAATTTGACTAACTAGTTATTAAAAACTGTATATTTTTCGTTGGTTGGCATACTACTTTACGTACTGTCTATCAACATAAAATTTCGTAAAATATTTTGTGTTTCATATCCTTTTTATAATATATTGTGCAAGTGTTCATTGTGTTGATATATTGAGAATAACTGCACGAGCGGCGGTAGCAGTAATCGAACCTTATAAACTTTCCGAGATTTTTTCTATTATCCCCGAATTCGAAGGTGATCAAATATTTTTACAAACCTTCCTAAATGCCTGAGAATGTGCTTATGATATGTCTACGGGTAACCAAAAAGATCTTTTAGTGATTCACATAAAAATAGGTTGCGAGGGAGAGCAGCGCAGCTCATAAGCTCCCGAAATACACTTTCTTTTCTAGAAATAAAACAATTACTTAATTCTCACTTCGGAGATACGCGAGATCTATCTTCACTTATTCAGGACTTACAAAGAATGAGACAACTACCAAACGAATCTCCTCTGACTTTCCTTAACAAACTTCAAGTCCTAAATGCCAAAATGCATGCCAACATACAAAAATCAATACTCGCACCCAGTCAAAAGGCAGCCCAAATAACATTAATCGAATCCATGTCTCTAAATAGCCTACTTACTGGCCTGGAACCCCGAATTGGCCATATAATACGTGCAGGAAATCCACCTAATCTTTTGGAAGCACAAATTCGCATAAGACGCGAGCTCCAACTATCATATTTCGAATCCCAAAAATCTTCTAGACCCAATCCGCTTGCTAGACCTATTATTCAAACTAATAAAAGACCTAATGTACAATCCCTTAAATGTCATAGCTGTGGTCGCAATGGTCACTTAGCAAATGAATGTAGATCGCAACAACGTTCCAATGGTTATACTTCCCAGAATTTTGGCAATTTCCAAAGGCCTAATACCAATCAACAATCAAATTCTTTTCAATCAAGCACCTCCTTTCAGTCGAATAGACCAAACAACGGTCAGCCAAGACCGCAGTACACACCCCATAACCAATCAAACCAAAACAGTTTCCAACGTCAAACACCATTAGCAATTTCCAACGTCCTTCAGTAATACAAAATAATCCCCAGCATCGTGCACATGTTGTCAATTTCGACAATTACCAATATTCCAAAGATAACTATTCCGAACACCAATTTGACGAGTATTGTAACCAATATGCAGGAATGTACGAAGATAACCCCGATTACGAGTATTAAATGTTGAAAATATTGACCAACAAGATAAAACGATTACGGTGAATATCAGGATTTTCCTCCCACTTCGAATCAAAACCATCCGCCAATTCGACAGATTTCAAATACCGATGCCGTGACGGAAATCCAAAATCAAATACAAACCCTGAATTTGAACGACATGAACCCGTCATTGAATTTCCCAGAACAACATTTTCTTTAAATCCCCTTCTTGCTGTTAACACGAAAAATTCATATTACATTAAAGACACATCCAACACTTTTAAACTACTTATAGATTCCGGAGCAGGAATTCCAATATTTAAAGAAAATACAGTAAAACAATTTCCCCAACGTTTTTCCGAAAACGTTACGATTCAAGGCATCATAGACCAAAAACTTCTTATCACCGAATCAACCCTAGTTCCTTTTCAAGCCGAAAACCCACATAAAGTTTACATATACGATTTAGATATTGATTTCGATGGTATTCTAGGACTCGACTTTTTAGAACACTATGAATGCACCATCGACTAAAAAAATAAACAACTTGTTACAAATTTTGAAACTTTACCACTGTTTAAGGCAGAAGAAAACCTCGAACAAAAAAATAAAATACTAACGTAAACAATTCTAATGAAATTTAAATTGAAGGTAGGACCGAACAAATTTTTAAATTACGTTGTGATTTAGTCAACGCCGATGCTATCCTATCTAGGCAAGAAATCGAAAAAGTTCACATTCCAAACGCAATTGTCCATGTCAATGAAAATGGCAAAATTCTAACTTCTGTGGTTAATGCAAATGCCATCCCGAAAACCATTAATTTTTCAGATATCGAAATCGAACCGTTTTCTTCTCATTCGCTACTCAATTACAATTTATCTGCTAAACAGCTATCTCCTAACCGCATTCCCAACATTAAGTCCCAACTTCGTTTAGAGCATCTTAACGAAGAAGAAACAGAAATAATTACCAATCTTTGCGTAGATTTTGAGGACATATTTTACCTCGAAGGTGACAATCTTACCTTTACCAACGAAATGACACACCAAATTGACACCAATGGTGCAAAGCCTGTTTTCACCAAATCATACAGGTATCCCCATTTCACAAAAAAGAGGTAAAAACTCAGGTTAATAAAATGTTAGAACAAGGAATCATAAAACCTCTATTTCACCTTGGTCATCTCCAGTTTGGGTCGTCCCCAAGAAACTTGATTCCTCAGGCAAACAAAAATGGAGAGTAGTCATAGATTATCGTAAATTAAATGAATCCACGATAGACGATAAGTACCCGCTTCCCAATATTTCCTATCTTTTGGATCAGCTAGGCAAGTGCCAGTATTTTACAACCCTGGATCTGGCTTCAAGATTTTACCAGATCAAGATAGACCCTAAAGATATTCCAAAAACTGCTTTCTCTGTCGAGAACGGACACTACGAATTTATAAGAATGCCCTTTGGTCTTAAAAACGCCCCGTCCACTTTCCAGAGAGTAATGGACAACATCCTTCTAGGCATTCTCAATGAGCGTTATCTCGTCTATATGGACGACACCATTGTGTATTCGCCCACAATCCATGACCACATCACACGCTTACGCGAAGTTTTTAAACGTCTTCGAAAAGCAAACCTCAAAATACAGCCTGACAAATGTGAGTTCCTGAGAAAAGAGGTAGCATACCTTGGTCACCTAATCACTCAGGACGGAGTTAAACCTAATCCCACTAAAATCGATTGTATACAGAAATTTCCAGAACCAAAAAATTCAAAAGACAAAATCCTTTCTGGGTTTAGCTGGTTATTATCGTAGTTTTATTCCAAACTTTGCGAAAATATCAAAGCCCCTTACCAGATTGTTGAAAAAACATATCAAATTTGATTTCGACTCAGATTGTCGTCAAGCTTTCGACGAACTTAAACAATTATTGACATCTGACCCAATTCTCATCTATCCAAATTTTGATGAGCCTTTCCTACTAACAACGGATGCAAGCGCATTTGCAATAGGCGCTGTACTTTCCCAAGGTCCCATTGGCAAAGATTAACCCATTGGTTATGCCTCCAGAACATTATGTAAAGCTGAAACCAATTACTCGAGAATAGAGGGAGAACTACTTGCAATTGTATGGGCCGTGAAATATTACCGTCCATATTTTTTTGGGAGAAAGTTCATTCTAGTCACAGATCATCGTTCCCTTACTTGGTTACTTTCTGTTAAAGACCCAGGTAGTAGGTTAGCACAATGGCGCCTAAAACTAGGAGAATATCAGTACGAAATTGTTTATAAAGCGGGAAAAATTAATAAAAACGCTGATGCTTTATCTCGAATAAAAGTAAATCATATCCAAGAATGCGCAAAGCTTCAAACAAAAATATCTGTCTTTGCATCAAATGAGACAGATTCCGAAGAACCTATCGAAGAACCTAAAAAGAATACAACAAATTCGTAAGTCTTTACGAAACCAGATCCCTGATCGATTAATCTAAAATCGAAACAACCAACGACCAGCTGTTGGATAAATCACACAACGCCCAAAACACCTTTTGAAAGAATAAACATAGAGATATTTGAATACCCAACTCGAAATTACGCCCTAACAGTACGTGACAAACTAACAAAATTTACACAAACTTACCCTATAGAGGATAAGACAGCAAAATCTGTTTTTAATACACTTCTTGTATTTTTTCAACATTACGGAACTCTGTTACGTATAAATTGTGATTATGGCCGAGAATTCAAAAACACCTTAATGAATGACCTCTGTGAGCTTTACCATATCAAACTAACTTTCTCTAGCGTAGGGCACTCTCAATCAAACGGCTCTGTTGAGAGATTTCACGCGACACTTAGTGAAATGATACGAGCTAATCAAACTGAAAACCCTGACGAACACCCATTTAATGTTCTTCCTTATGCAACTATATGTTATAACAATACCAAAAATAAAACGCACGGTTTCACGCCTTATGAACTTTTATTTTTGACCTAGACCACCCGAAATCCTATATAATGAAAAACGTCTTATTTCCAAATATATGCAAGATCTAAACAATCGCACGCAATACCTTTATAAAACAGCCCGAGCCAGACATGTCAACAAAAAGAAAAAGCCAAAGAGCGCTTCGACCAAAATGTTTCTGCTCACCCCTATGAATATAATGTAGGAGATAAGGTATACATTAAAGAATCACAAATAAAGGACAAAAGCCAAAATAAATTTAACGGTCCATTCGAAATAATCGAAATTTTACAAAATTCAGCAATTCTGATAAACCCCGAATCTAAACAAAAATACAAAATAAATTTTGACAGACTAAAACCATACTGTGAGTAATTTTTCTCTTCTAGGTTCTTGGCACTTTCAACAGCCACTCAGTCCCAATACACTCTAACACCAATAAACAACACCTTAGGAATTTTCTTTCACGAAGAAACGACCGTAAAAATCTAAATGATAAATGGACCCTCCTTGTTTACAAAGACCTCGAACCAATCAAAGAAACAATCAGTAATAATGACAAAATATTAGAAAGCTTATTAAACACTATAGACTTTAAGCCGCAAGTTCAAACTCATGTTAGTCTCCTTAAACAAATATCAAACGCCGTTAACCAAAAGTACACTGAAATAATGGCCGACACTCAAAAGTACATTTTTAGAGAAAAACGTGGTATTCTTAATGGTATTGAAACCATTTGGAAATCAATAACTGGTAATCTTGACGCCTCCGATGGTGAATATTTCAATGAGTGCATCGAAAAGTTAACCCATGATGAATACCAAATAAAAAATCTTTTGAAAAATCAAATATCTGTAACTACCTCTGTTATCAAAAGCTTTAACGAAACCATTCAAAAACTTCAAATTGACGAGGAAACCTTTAATAATGATATTAAAGAAATTCGCGAATCAATTATGGATATTTCCGATCATCTCAAATTTTATCCATCACAACTCGATATCCTAGACTTGTGCGAATCACTAACAGAAAGTTATTCATTTATCGAAAATACTTTGAACGATGCTATAAACGCTGTTACATTTGCACGTTCAAAATTTTTGCACAGTTCGATCATCACTCCATATGATTTAGTAGGTTCATTAAAGCATATATCGCAGTCATTACAGATGAATAATCTTCCCTTGCCGATATATTATTCAAGCGTAGCTCAATATCTCAACATAATAGAATTAAAGGCATATCAATTAGATACTACAATAATTTTTGTACTAGAAATACCTTTAGTCGAACCTGAAAAATACACTCTCTATCACTTATATCCTATACCGATTCTGAATAATCGAACAGGCCTTCATCACATTTTGTCAATAACTAATAAACTAATTGCGCGAAATGATGATTCTTTACTTTATACAACCATCCGCAATATGGAGTCCTGCAAACCACTAGGCAACCGTATGTTCATCTGTTCCAACATTCTGCCATACCCAATTGATACTGATGCAGTCTGCGAGGCTCAGCTTCTGAAGAGACTTGATCATCTACCCAGAACATGCCAAGTTTTAGTCATTCTTGCCAAAGACTATAACATTCAAGAAATCAGCCAGAATTTATGGTTGATAGCTGTTGCAGACCCTCTGCCCGTCACAATAAAATGTGGATCCAGAGATATAGAGACTCAGATCATCAACACAAATACTTTGATGAAACTTCAACCAGAGTGTAGTGCCTTCGTCGGGAGTACAAGAGTTCCAGTGCCCAGAAATCAGTCGATGTTTACGACAACGTAACCTACAATTACCACCCAGTCAACATCCCTTTTGACTGCTGTAACCATATGCCAGAGAATATCCACTTACCAGATTTGAAGCCTCTGAAGCTAAATGAAATAGATGTAGAGGACCTGAACATAGCCCAGCACAAGCTAAATCAGTATGCTGATCAGCTGAATCAATTGGCCAATCAACCGTTCGTGATTATATATATATATATATATATATATATATATATATATATATATATATATATATATATATATATATATATATATATATATATATATATATATATAGTGTGTCCCACGACAAACTGCGGTGATCGATTTCTCAGAGAGTAGGCTTTGGAAAAATTTGAAATTTTGGCAGCTAACTAAAGTCAATGAGGGCAATTCGTGCAAAATATTTTCAAGATGGCGGCACTTCCGGTTATACCGGAAGTAGACGTCAACTTTTCTTTTTTAATAGAACTCCCTGAATATTATCGAATTTTTGGATTCCTCGAAAAATTCTAGGTATATTTCATGTATAATATCCCATACCTAAGTTGAACTGTTTTTGAGATACTTTGAATTTTATGTAAAAAATGACATTTCCAGGTCTAGACATAACTGTAAATATCTGCTTATCGAAGTCTCTATTATTTATTTGCGGGTGGCTTCCTTGTCCAAAAGGATCCACTTTAGTGGCCTGTGCTGATATTTTTATAATAAATAAATATAGGGTGATCAAAAACTGACATTATAAATATACTTTAAAAAATCACCACCCGAAATCCTATATAATGAAAAACGTCTTATTTCCAAATATATGCAAGATCTAAACAATCGCACGCAATACCTTTATAAAACAACCCGAGCCAGACATGTCAACAAAAAGAAAAAACCAAAGAGCCCTTCGACCAAAATGTTTCTGCTCACCCCTATGAATATAATAGGAGATAAGGTATACATTAAGGAGATAAGGTATACATTAAAGAATCACAAATCAAGGACAAAAGCCAAAATAAATTTAACGGTCCATTCGAAATAATCGAAATTTTACAAAATTCAGTAATTCTGATAAACCCCGAATCTAAACAAAAATCTAAAATAAATTTTGACAGACTAAAACCATGCTATGAGTAATTTTTCTCTTCTAGGTTCTTGGCACTTTCAACAGCCACTCAGTCCCAATAACTCTAATCTCTCTAACACCAATAAACAACACCTTAGGAATTTTCTTTCACGAAGAAACGACCGTAAAAATCCAAATGATAAATGGACCCTCCTTGTTTACAAAGACCTCGGACCAATCAAAGAAACAATCAGTAATAATGACAAAATATTAGAAAGCTTATTAAACACTATAGACTTTAAGCCGCAAGTTCAAACTCATGTTAGTCTCCTTAAACAAATATCAAACGCCGTTAACCAAAAGTACACTGAAATAATGGCCGACACTCAAAAGTACATTTTTAGAGAAAAACGTGGTATTCTTAATGGTATTGAAACCATTTGGAAATCAATAACTGGTAATCTTGACGCCTCCGATGGTGAATATTTCAATGAGTGCATCGAAAAGTTAACCCATGATGAATACCAAATAAAAAATCTTTTGAAAAATCAAATATCTGTAACTACCTCTGTTATCAAAAGCTTTAACGAAACCATTCAAAAACTTCAAATTGACGAGGAAACCTTTAATAATGATATTAAAGAAATTCGCGAATCAATTATGGATATTTCCGATCATCTCAAATTTTATCCATCACAACTCGATATCCTAGACTTGTGCGAATCACTAACAGAAAGTTATTCATTTATCGAAAATACTTTGAACGATGCTATAAACGCTGTTACATTTGCACGTTCAAAATTTTTGCACAATTCAATCATCACTCCATATGATTTAGTAGGTTCATTAAAGCATATATCGCAGTTATTACGGATGAATAATCTTCCCTTGCCGATATATTATTCAAGCGTAGCTCAACATCTCAACATAATAGAATTAAAGGCATATCAATTAGATACTAGAATAATTTTTGTACTAGAAATACCTTTAGTCGAACCTGAAAAATACACTCTCTATCACTTATATCCTATACCGATTCTGAATAATCGAACAGGCCTTCATCACATTTTGTCAATAACTAATAAACTAATTGCGCGAAATGATGATTCTTTACTTTATACAACCATCCGCAATATGGAGTCCTGCAAACCACTAGGCAACCGTATGTTCATCTGTTCCAACATTCTGCCATACCCAATTGATCCTGATGCAGTCTGCGAGGCTCAGCTTCTGAAGAGACTTGATCATCTACCCAGAACATGCCAAGTTTTAGTCATTCTTGCCAAAGACTATAACATTCAAGAAATCAGTCAGAATTTATGGTTGATAGCTGTTGCAGACCCTCTGCCCGTTACAATAAAATGTGGATCCAGAGATATAGAGACTCAGATCATCAACACAAATACTTTGATGAAACTTCAACCAGAGTGTAGTGCCTTCGTCGGGAGTACAAGAGTTCCAGTGCCCAGAAATCAGTCGATGTTTACGACAACGTAACCTACAATTACCACCCAGTCAAAATCCCTTTTGACTGCTGTAACCATATGCCAGAGAATATCCACTTACCAGATTTGAAGCCTCTGAAGCTAAATAAAATAGATGTAGAGGACCTGAACATAGCCCAGCACAAGCTAAATCAGTATGCCGATCAGCTGAATCAATTGGTCAATCAACAGTTCGTGATTATATATATATATATATATATATATATATATATATATATATATATATATATATATATATATATATATATATATATATATATATATATATATATATATATATATATATATATATATATATATATATATATATATATATATATATATATATATATACAGTGTGTCCCACGACAAACTGCGGTGATCGATTTCTCAGAGAGTAGGCTTTGGAAAAATTTGAAATTTTGGCAGCTAACTAAAGTCGATGGGAACAATTCGTACAAAATATTTTCAAGATGGCGGCACTTCCGGTTATACCGGAAGTAGACGTCAAGTTTTCTTTTTTAATAGAACTCCCTGAATATTATCGAATTTTTGGATTCCTCGAAAAATTCTAGGTATATTTCATGTATAATATCCTATACCTAAGTTGAACTGTTTTTGAGATATTTTGAATTTTAGGTAAAAAATGACATTTCCAGGTCTAGACATAACTGTAAATATCTGCTTATCGAAGTCTCTATTATTTATTTGCGGGTGGCTTCCTTGTCCAAAAGGATTCACTTTAGTGGCCTGTGCTGATATTTTTATAATAAATAAATATAGGGTGATCAAAAACTGACATTATAAATATACTTTAAAAAATCGTTAAAACTTACTTTTTTCAAATGGAAACCCCCAATTTTTATAATTTTATCTTATTTAACACTTAAAATAAGGGTGACTTTGTATGAAATTGTATATTCCAAAAATTTGTAGTTTTTGAGTTATTGACGATTTAACATTTTTTATTCTAATAATGCCAGACGGCTTCTAATTTTTTTTGTTAGTTGGCCATGATAGGAAGGCCTGGCGAGAACAAAACCAATTGGTTACTATAGAAACGTAATATTTGTTGTCGTTTGACAATTATCTACTAAAATATTATTTATTTATTATAGTAAGTATAATAATTATTAAACTAATAATCATGCCGGGGCGATTAAATTACACACACGAGGATTATTTGAATTTTACTGATAGATATCCAGATAAACAGAAACCGTCACCGAACAGCTTTAAACAAATGTTGGAAAACTATAAAAATTTTGGAAACGTCAAGGCAAAAATTGATAAGAGGAAGCCCATTGTTGATAATGAAAATGTCGAGATTGCAATTCTGGGATATTTTGCAGCATATCCAATGACATCCCTAGAAAACGTGGCAAGACAATCAGGAATCTCGAGGAAACTCAGTGCATAGGATTCTGTTAAAACATAACTTCCAACCTTATTTAGTATCATTGGTTCAACATTCAAAAGACTTTGATTTGCCAAAAAGAGTACAGTTTTGAGAGTTTATTTTAACAATGTTACAACATAACCTTAGATTTTTGGACAATATAATTTGGACCGATGAAGCAAAATTTAGTAAAAATTGCTTTTTCAATAGACACAATTCCCATTTTTGGAATGATTCGATTATGCAGTAAGATCGCGGAACTCTCAAGAATCCTGGCAATTTAATGTATTTTGTGCAGTAAGGAACGATGGAATAATAAAACTGAATTTTTACGAAGAAAATTTGAATAGTAACTTATACATCGCCTAAACACAAGGACTTTTTTAATGAAAAATAATCCATTTGGATAATATTACAATAATTTTTTTTATCAATTTAGCGTCAATCCAAAATTAGATAAATTATTTAGTAAATATTATTACATAAATAAATTAAATTAAATTATTTGTACAGGTCACACTTCACTACTTCATACAAATACTGGTCCACATACCGTAACACATCATATCTAAAAAAATATATCGTCCCAAGTTTTATAGGAAAGTTATCTATAGTTAGATATTTACAAGCTATTTATACAGGGTACTTTAGAAAGTCATAAAATACTAAACCTTCTTTTTTTTATTGAGCACTCTTCAGATTAAACTAATTGAATTTTGATGTATTTTGTTTTTTCTTAAATAAATAACTCGGTGAATAATAACAAAGCATTTGTTTCCGTAAAATTATGTCTATAAACTTTTGTAGGAGAAAGATATCTGAATATTCTTGAAAAGTTGGACAACGAATACTTAAGTAATTTACCTTTGGCAGAACATAGTCAAATTTTTTACCAACACGATGGCGCCCCACCACATAGAACCGTTGCAGTTACTAACTTTTTACAAGCTATGTTTTACGACAAGTGGATTGCCAATAATGGACCTTTCCTGTGGCCTCCTCGTTCCCCCGATCTGATAGTCTTAGACTATTTTATATAGAGAACGATAAAAGGAATCGTTTATTTTAATCCAGACTGTATGGCAAGGGTAAGGGACGCGTTCGAAAGTTTATCTCCAGCTTCAATTAGAGCGGCCATAAACGAGGGATTTATTCAGAGATGCGAAAAATGTTTGGAAGTACAAGGTGGACATTTTCATCCTTTATCGAAAAAATAAGTTGTGCTCTTGTGTAGACTAGACTGTAATGGGAATGGGCTTTCTTTAATTAATTTTTGTCTTCACGGTTTCAACATTTTTATAGTTTTCCAACATTTGTTTAACGCTGTTCGGTGACGGATTCTGTATATCTGGATATCTATCAGCAAATATCTGGCATGTTCTTGTTAAAACTCTGTTAGATTCCCCATAGATAATAAACAAATTCAAATAATCCTCGTGTGTGTAATTTAATCGCCCCGGCATGATTATTAGTTTAATAATTATTATAATTACTATAATAAATAAATAATATTTTAGTAGATAATTGTCAAACGAGAACAAATATTACGTTCCTATAGTAACCAATTGGTTTTGTTCTCGCCAGGCCTCCCCGTCATGGCCAACTAACAAGAAAACTTAGAAGCCGTCTGGTATTATTAGAATAAAAAATGTTAAATCGTCAATAACTCAAAAACTATAATATCCAGTCACACAAATTGTACATATTTTTACTAAATTAACGATTTCCTTTTTTGTTTTTGTCTTTACTGGTCTGCCGAAGGCAAAGGTCGCCAACTGGCCTTTAATTCGAGACGTTTCTCAAAGCATAGCTCACTAGCGACTATTAAAGTCTTAATATTCTGAACCTATGTGGCTACCATTTTTTAAAACATTATTTTTTTCAATTAATACAATAAACTACAAATCAACAAACAAGTCTTAAAAATAAAATAATTTCTTTAAAAATACGCAATCGTAACCGCAACCTATCACACGATTCACATTAAACGCATCAACTGACAAAAACGTTAAAGTTTCCTCGGCGCGGTTGTTGACCCAAAATTTGCCAACATAAACCATATATTACCTATGCGAATATGATCGGGAACACTCGGGAAAACTCGCCTCCGTTTATAACCACTAGGTCATCGCGGGCCGTCAGCCTTGTGATCCAACCAAACGAAACCTCCGGAGAGGCATCGATAGTGCGAGTGCTGGGGAATCAAGTGAACGTTCAACGAGTTCACACGCTTAGAATAATAGAAGGAATTTCCAAAGAAACTAAAAAAATATAAATAGTGTATTATTTTCTGTTTGGAAATATTTATTGGGGAGTCACTGACCCTATGACCTAATAGAGGAGCCGCCACTGAAGTCGAACATGAAAAATTACCGAACCGGACGTCACTACACCTCTGATAATATTGACGAGTTCACACATATATATTATTTTGACTAGCCAGTGTTTTTCCCGAAATAGTTGTGCCTATAGTGTTCCACATATAGTCATGCTGTTAAATTACTTCTGCTACAGAGTACAGACACATATTGGGATAACTACTGTCTATAGTCCAGGCAATGGGGAGTTTCTATTCGCAAAAGGTCGGAAAGAAATGAAATTTGCCAAGATATTTAACATAGGTTTCTTGAAAGAACACGTGAGTTTGCAACCTCGGGTGGTTGCCGCTTGAGGGGTGGGGGGATGATAACTCTGCATCACGACGCTTTTCGGGAAAGTGCTAGCGAAAAAAAAAATCAAATAAAATGTGTAGAGAACAAAATTGTGCATAATTTGGTCTTTGAAATAGTTTCCGTTCTACGGGGCACCAAAGTTGGGGGTTGATTTGTAATTTTCAACAGAATCAGAATTTCTTCCCGGATTAAGATGGAGATCGCTATCAAACAATTCCGTAATATTTTTCTTCTGAAAGAATAATATTTTCTGAGTCTTCAAATGTCCGATGTATCAAACATTTGGTCTTATATAATAAAAGGTGCGATATTTTGAAGCGCATCGCTACCTACTCCGATATAGGCATTTTTTAATTATCATTATCTAAGGTCAATATTTCCGTAATATTTTTCTTCTGAAAGAATAATATTTTCTGAGTCTTCAAATGTCCGATGTATCAAACATTTGGTCTTATATAATAAAAGGTGCGATATTTTGAAGCGCATCGCTACCTACTCCTATATGGGCATTTTTTAATTATCATTATCTAAGGTCAATATTTCCTTATTATTGTTGACTTAAGCGTCATATTTATTATTTTTGTGCATACATGATACAAGAAAATATCGTTTTCAACTTCAAAGCTTGAGTCGCCTACCATGTTCTAAAGCTGACTCGCCTTCGTTGTCATCATCCTCATGCAACAATTTCTAGCCAGAATCGGCAAACTCGGCGTTGTCTGATTGATCCTCATCGTCCTCTATCTTATCGGGAATTTTTTCGTCATCTTCTGCATTGTCATCCTGTAACGTAATCACGTCAGGAATGTTTTCGCAGTATGTCCCAGTACAGTGTAAACACAGAACCGAACATTTTAAGGCAGCACCGCGAGATTGAATGCATTTTTGGTGACGGCCCGCAACAAATTCATATACCTCAGAGAATCCAATTTACGATGTTTGCTTCCTACGCCATACTGCCTCAACATAAATGGTTCGCTAGCTGCAACGACTTACGTTAATTTTATATTGAAATCGTCAAATACTTGAATCGCGTCTGTTAATATTGAGGTTTTTTTCTAAAGTTTTGAGGAATCGAATTTTGCCTTGATTGAACAACGCCGATCTAGTATCATATCCACTGAAGGCATACACAAACTCTGAGGCGAATAGAAGACATCCTCCTTGTTCCGTTTACCCAATAAACCTAAATAAACATTCGAGATCTCTCTGGCTTTAGCAGTCAACAAGATAAGCTACATCTTCTCCAATAACGAAAACTGAAGTAAAAGGTGAAGCAAGTTCGATGGCAGTCTGCACAATTATTAAAACCGCTTCTTCGACCGCCTTCTTAACCGTGTAATTATGTGCTTTCAACTTTGTCTGCAGCAATGCGATCAAGCGCCTTTTGTTGAAGATGTCCGATAAAAATTTTTCTTGCGCTATAGTTAGAATAATGGATTCATCGAAGAATTCATCAATGCTGCAGGGCTGCTTTGAGCATATAGCGACGCGCCTCAAAATATAGTACCTTTTATTATATAAGACCAAATGTATCAAAACTGACATCTGCAGACATTAATAAAAATTTTATGGAAAATTACAAATCAACCCACAACGGAACGGAAAATATTGCTCACAGACGAAAAATGCTAATAAATTGTGCACAATTTTGTTCTCTACATACTTCATTTGAACTTTTTTTCGATAGCACTTTCCACAAAGACGCTATTTCCGGAACAGCGTCGCGAAGCAGAGTTTTAATTCCCTCACCCCTCGAGCAGCAACTCCCCAAGGTCGCGAACTCAGGTGTGCTTTCAGGGACCTATATCTTCAATCGCACTAAATTTCATTTCTTTCTGACCTTCTGCGAATAGAAACCTTTTTTTGTACCAATTGCTTGGACTACTGCGGATTACCTATTTTCCGTTCCTGAAATAATTGACTATCGATAAAGTTTGGTTTGGTAAGTTTCAGGCCATTAAATAGATTTTAATGCTATTTGCAACATTTTAAATACTTTTAAACAAGATCCAAAATTAGAGTCTAGGTGCGGATCTAGAAAAACCAGCGTTCCCTAATTCATACAGTCCTAAGGGCAGAGTTATTAGATTCTATTCAGATAGTAGAGTACTTTCTCCCAGAGCTGTATAAATATTATGAAGGACTGGCAATTCTGTCCTAACTAAATAGGTTTTCTATTTGTTAAAGTAAAGTTAAAGCTTGGATACCATAGGGAGCCCGCCAATCACATCACAGATTGTTCACTGTGTTTTCTATTAGTTCGTTCAATTTCCTCGGCGAATCAGCAAGTTCTGTTAAATCTT
This sequence comes from Kuschelorhynchus macadamiae, assembly GCA_030620095.1. Classification (NCBI taxonomy): domain Eukaryota; kingdom Metazoa; phylum Arthropoda; class Insecta; order Coleoptera; family Curculionidae; genus Kuschelorhynchus; species Kuschelorhynchus macadamiae. The sequence goes on from JAUTXW010005117.1 coordinate 121,987, forward strand.
CAGTGTGAGCTTCTTGTCTCAGTGGTAGGATACTCGACTTTGGTTGCAACACATGTGTGCAAAAATCATCAAAAATCAGATATGAAGGACGCGCGCACTCTTAAGTGGTTTTATTGACGGAGTCCCTACGGAATTCAAGATCCTGTCTCTCAGTGTAAAGACCACAAAGAAGATGACAACTTTTTAAAAAGGCGACCAGTCAGGCGTAGCCCCTAACCTGTGTGATAGAAATCAATAAGTAAATTAATTACTACTAATTTAAAAGTTTCTGCGAGTTTGCTAGAGGGATCATAAAGATATGTCAGCAAAAGGACGGCAAGGGAATTACGGCTATTAGCAACAGGAGTTCTGAGTGGTTAGCTTTTTCTTGGGAATATGAAGTTAAGTAATAGTTCTTTTTATAGCGGCTAACATTAAAAAGATAAGCCAGTCTAGCATGTTTCCTATGTGATATCCTGTTGTGACCTCAATAAACCACTGTCTCCAAAAATAAACTACATACCTTATGTACGGAAAACGTGTACAACAAATACCATATTAGCAACACATCGCTACATTTCGAATTTATCATTATCGCATTTAGTCATTTTTTCTAAATTGGAGAAAAAATAAATAAACCTGAGTCAAAGGTCGTTCTCCGCTATTAGTCTAGTTCACAAACTCAAAATGGTGTTAATTCTTGAAACGGCTAGCAAAAATTAAGATTGAAAGAAGAGTTTAGTATTAGCAAATAACTGGGAAACTAACTAACACTTAAAAATTTTTAATATATAAATAAAAAATTCCGGACTCCCGGAACTCTATCTGTGTTATTAGTAACTTTAATTTAATGTTGAAAATAAAGCTCCGCGTGGCGAGCGCTTATCTGTTACGATGCCCCAAACCGACCGTAAAAAGTATATATTTTATTATTAATTTAAAAAATTTAAAAAGTATGGTGTTATCTAGACCCTTAAGGGAACAATATCTCACTGAAAAAAAAATGTTTTACTGATTTTTCATAAATTGAGCCTATTGTTAATTAACACATTTTTTAAGCGTTTATATTTCAAGTCGGATAATTGATAAACAAAAGCCACCAGGATTATTTCGCATCGTGAAGATTTTATCACAACTATACTATATAAAAGTATGCCATTGCGATGTTTTTAATTGTTATAATCTTTGAGTTATTTATTATTGAAGTTAACAAAAATCTTTAATTTTTTAATTTTTCTGAGGTGGCAAGTTATAAAGGAAGGTCCCATACAAAGTAAAATCAAAAGGTCATTTGAAAGTTAAAAAATAAAGAAAGTTTAGAGAGGTAAACACAGTTTTGGCCAAATAGTCTATTATTGTTTAAATTTACATAAAATAAATGAATTCTAATTATTTATTTGCGTGTGACGTAATGAAAGTTAGTTTAATGTAAAAACCACGCAAATTTCTTTTTAAATATAATGGTGGAACACAACTTTTGACAAGCCTCTATATAAGTTAAGAAACGATTATTTAGTACATACAAAAACTAAAAAAATAAGTTCAGAAAACTTTACAATTTGTTGAAAACACACTGTATATCAAAAACCAAAAAAGATTAAAAAATACCTCAAAACTGTCGGTATGAAAGCCTATATTATCTTGGCTAAAAAAGAATAGTAAACAATCTAATTTTGTTATCGTTTAAGAAAATGTTGAAAAAATGACAAAGTCTTACACAATACCCTGTGTAACAGATGTATTGAAAACTCTGCATTTATGCCCTCTATATAGGCCATAAACTCTCTACCTAATTTAGAACGAAAGCTTTCAGAGCTGGAGTCAAGTAAGAAATTATGGTCCTTGGGTTTAGACCGTGTCAAATTGGAATTACTTGCGATTGCACTAGGCATCTTCAGGGATCTTCAGTGCATAAGATCAAAATATTGAATGAGCTCCGTCAAGCAGAGTTCAGTTATTTATATCCGACCTATGCCCATCGACGGGTGACTGACTGTCATGATTGATTTACACGCATGATGTAGCACGTAGCTCGCGACTCTATTGATATCTTCAGGGTGCTTACTAGAGTTTGGTATCCTGAATAAAAGGTAAAACTACACTACTTAGTGGTTGAGTATCCAGTATTAGTTTAGGTCTGGGATTCCAAAAATACATAAAACTCATGTACCATTACGTGGCATCGTCAGTGCAATAGGTTCGCCATCTTACGAAACAGGTCCAATATCTTAAACTTCACAGGATGATCTAAGTCTTATATCAAAAATTCTAAACATATCTTACAAAAGCTTGGGTGAGCAATGAGCAAACCTAGGGTGCCGCCATGGGATCTCCGCTATCTCCTGTGGTAGCGAACATCTTCATGGAGGCTTTCGAGGAAATTGTTTAGAGCTGTGCTCCTTTATAACCTAAAGTTGGTTTAGATATGTAGATGATATTTTTATAATATGGCCTCAAGTAAAGAAAATAACTATATGTCTAGATCATCTAAACCAACAACATTCTAATATAAAATTCACTAGGGAAATTGAATCAGATGGTGCCATTCCCTTACTTGATGTGAACGGCACCCTAGGTCATACTGTTTACCATCATCCATCTCAAAAACAATCTGTCACCAATGAATTAGTCTTTAGGGCTTTGCCAATATGTGATACAAGTTCAATTCCGGAAGAAACAGAAAACTGACTGAAGCTTTAAAATCAAACGGATATTGCACTAAACATATTAGGCGTTCGATTAGATATTATAATAGTCCCAGACCTAAACCAGTATTGGAAATTCAACCATTAAGTAGTGCAGTTACCTTCTATTCAGGATATCACAGATAAAATGGCAAGAATTCTGCAATTCTGAATCTAACATTCGCACAATGTTCAGTACACCAAAACATCTATTTCCTAAGGAAGGAGTTTATAAAATTCCTTATTCCTGCGGTAAAGTGTATGTAGGTCAAACTGGACTGTCTGCATCTAGTTGACTTAAGGAACATGAAGGATGTATTAGTAAGAAACAAATTTTCAATCACATATGATTACTGTAAAAGCTCTTGTGTTATTAAGAACGAAAAATTAAAAAATTAATTGAAATTTTCAAGCACATTTCAATAGGGACGCGGGCTACGTGCTACGTTATGCGGGGAAACCAATCACCAAAGTGAGTCACGCGTTGATAGGCCCAGGTCGAATATAAATACCTGAACTCTGCTCATAGGAGCTGATTCAGTATTTTGATCTTATGCAGTGAAGATCCCTGAAGATAGCTTTTGCAATCGCAGGCGAAACGTCGGAAAGTAGTTCCAATTTGACACGATCTAAGCCCAAGAACCATGAATTTTTCTTCCTAGTTTTAGACAATGCCGAAAACCGCTACTTAATAACGTAATTCTGATTAAAAATATTGTTTAGTTAGCTAAATAATTATAATCTAACTATATCTAGATTAATTGTTGAGATTTGTAATAGATCACTCACTATGTTTTCTTTTTTTTTTTCGTTTCAAAAACTGTATAGCATTTTGAAATAAGTACCATTTAAAAACAATCTTCAGGATAATAGTTTTTAAGAAACAGAAATAAATAACACAACTAAGTTTTATCTGCACTGTTAATATTTATAACCAAGCCATTGCTTTTTAAAAACGAGAAGCAATGAATGTATGCACAGTCATAAAATTAAAATCACTTGCTCAATACCTTTCTCCATACCAAGCGATAATGAACTCGAGAAAATGACATAACACCGATGGCATATTAGTCATTTAAAGCACGATTCGTACATGACACGATCAAAGTAGGGAATAGTTAATTTTGTCATGAGGGGTTCGCGTGTGTTTACACATTGGGGCCGTGTTGATTTCATAGCCTAACAATATATCATTGAATGATTGATGGGAGATCTGGAACGGTTATTACGTTGGTAATACGTGTCATGACTTATTCTATATGTGAACGCATCTCGTTGCTTTCCTCCTTTTAATAGCACCGAATGATATATGATTCGAAGCGCAGTGGGAGATTAACCAACATATAAGGAGACTTCGCCCCTGTGTATTTATTTCAGAGTAAATTATTTATGTGTCTGATCCAATGACCATTGTGTAGACAAAAACTTGGCAATAAACTACCAAAAATAGTTGCCCGGGCCAGATTCTAATAATTTTAGGTATAAAAACAAAATTTCTTGTGTTGCAGATATAGAGGATAGATCTAAATGTTTTCGTTGATTACCTATAATAGGAATTTTAAATAAATTTCCGACCCAAACCTTGACTTTGATAGTTTTTTTGACTCCTTTTGTTGGAGTTTTCAAACTATTTTTCTCCTAAAGACCAAACAAATTAAAAATAATTTTAAAATAAGATTTTCGTAGAACCTTTTAATCCAAATTAATAATCTAGAAAAACTAAACTGGCTAAAAAATAATAGTAGGGACGATGCAATCAAACATCGCTATTTAATAATTAAAAAAGAAGTAACTATGAAAATTAATGATGAAAAACTCGATTACTACAACACTTTAATTTCTCGTTCAACCAATAAAGTTAAAACAAGCTGGTCAATAGTTAACAAAATATAGGGCAAAATCATTAATACCACAAAAAACCAGTGGCGGCTCGTGAGTATATTGAAGGGTGAGGCTACATGAGGTTAATTTTGTTTAAATGTGAATAAATTTCCACGTCACCCATGAGGTATTATTCTGCGACGCGTTAACCTTTTTTTTTTAATGGAGGTCATCGCCAATAGCCCTACTAAACCATTAAAAACTAAAAAAATAAACTCTAAAAAAAGTAAATAAAAAGTAAACAAAACAAGTAAAATATGTACACCTATCACTAAAATATAGCGGTGATTGCGATAATAAAAACATAATTTAGTTTATTAAAACTTAAAATAAATAGTTGTATGAAATAAGATAAAAAAACTACTTTTTGTACATTAAATCTATACGTCTGTCTTTTAAGGTTGCAAATTTATCTATAATTTGGTCGTAAAAGTTTTGGTCTTCACTAAGTTCTGACAGTAATTCCTGCTCTATTGACATCATTGCTAAACCCGAAAGCCGTTCTTGTGTCATTGTGTTTCTTAGGTAGGTGTTGATCCGTTTAAGACATGAAAAATTTCGTTCGGCCGATACACTTGTTGCGGGAATAGTTAAAACTAAATTAAAAAGCTTATATGCTTCCGCAAAAATTGCTTTAAAATGTTTAAATAACAAAGCTAGACTTTTTTCGACATCTAAATTTGAAAATTGTTCATCCCTATACAATACAAAAAGCTTATTCTTTAATCTATCTCTGTCAAAAATGTTTGGATAATTTTTTAATAAATTATTTAATAAGTCGTCTGGAAAGCATTTAACATATTCCGAATATTTTGTGCAATCGACTAAAGCAAAGAAATTTAAATTATTTAAATTTTCAAACCGCGTCCCTAATTGAAGAATTATACAATCTATTATTTCGAAATATAATATTTTATATTTAGTAAAAATATCAAAGTCGCTAGAACATTGCCCTCGACGTGTGTTAGTTGGCAGAATAGTGGCTTTTTTAGCAATATTGAAAAGTTCTTTGAAATGGTCCTCGTTTCTAAATTCAATAATTCGTTGCTTGGCAAGGTTTATTTGCGAAATGCAGTAATTTATATCTAAATGCTTTAACTGTAATATTTGAAACAGTACATCAGTACAACTAAAAATGTGTTTATAAATATGCGTTAAAAGGCAAAATTCGAAATCATTAAAATGCTTTAGAAATCCTTTTGCACCATTAATAGATTCTGTTCCAGAACTTAAGTCATTAATAATAGTTTCAAATACTATAATTAAATTGTCCCATTCATTAGCCACTAAGTTTAAAATTTTAGACCGTGTATACCATCGCGTTTCTACAGGTCGCGGAATTCTTTTACCTACTATCTGATTAAGCACAAAAGACCGTTTTGGTGATTGGTGGAAATAATTTGGTATTCCTAATAAAGTGGCAAAAAATATACGACTTTGGGTAATCAGTTTTGTTCCCTGTTGTAAAACTAGATTTAATCTGTGGGCGCAACAATGAGTAAACATAGCTAAAGGAGCAATAGATCTAACTTTTGTTTGAAGCCCATTTATTTCACCTGCCATAACACTAGCCCCATCGTAACACTGCGCGACCAATTTATTTTTAAAGTCATAAGGCTCTAAGCGGTTTTGTATTAAATGAAAAAGGCTCTCTGCTGTTCTGTTATCGCTAACGTCAATAAATCCTAAAAATCTTTCTTTTAAAGATCCGTTGGTCACATACCTAACTGTTATCGAACACTGTGATTTTTCTGTTATATCAGTACTATCATCCGCAATTACGCCAAAAAAACAACAATCGGTGTCATTGATTTCTTTTTTTATATATTCTTGAATATAGTCATGTATGCAACCAATTAGTTCATTTTGTATAGTCTTAGATTGTCCCGTAAAAATATTACTAAATTTAGCACAATGTTCAGTAAGTTCGGCATTTCTTTTTATTAAGCATGCAAATATTTCCTTAAAATTGCCACGGTTAAAAGAATCTGTGGTTTCATTATGACCTCGAAATGCCAAGTCCTGTTTACCCAAAGTAATAGTAACATCAATTAAATAATTTAATAATAAACGGTTTTTTCGAACATTTTCATTATAAACAGTTTTATTAAGACTTGCATTTTCTTGTAGTGCATCCGCAATAGGCGCCCTATTTTGCTTCAGTCTTGTAAGTGCTACCGAATTTTTAATATGCTCTCTTGAACTTTCATGCGATTTTACTGCTCGTGAAAAATTTTTTAAATCCGAATATCCGCCCCCTGAACTCCAATTATTTTTGACGCAACCTAATAAAATACAAGGCCAACAATATAAGCTTTCTTTATAAATAATTCCGCATAGCCACCTATAAGTTTCGTACCAAGATATTTGAAAAGTTCTTGAATATTTTTTACCTTGCCTCTTATCGTTAAATATTGCTAAAATTTTCGGCGTCAGACGGCTACCTAATATCTGTTTCTTTTCAGTTTCGCTTCTTCTTAAAAAAGGCGTTTCAATTAATGAAGCAATAATGTCGTGAATAGGATTCATTTCAAAAGCAAAAAGCAAATACAAAAAACGGAACGGTCCAACTTACCAAATCAAAACAAAACAAAAACTTACTCACGCGTATTTATTCACCTTAAAAGACAGAACGCCCTCAATCAGCGATTATCGCAATCTATTTCCTATTTCTTTCTCAGCCGCACAAACCACGTAAAAAGAAGCCGTTGGAATATTTCGCTAGTCATGTGATTTAAATAACCAATAAAAGCATATCCAAGCTACAGATTTATCGCCTCAAGAATGCAATAGAAAACGCGTGCATCGGCAATCGCCATCCCGCTCTATCGTAATCAGGTGACTCGCCGGAATCGGGACCGGCCGTTGATAAATAGGTCAGAAGTCGAAACTTTCCAAGCTAAAATTATTTCGCCTCATTCGAGAGCACTTTGTTTAGGAATGGGTTTGCACGGATTGCACGGTCGGTTTTTTCATGTGGTCAGAATTTATTTTCTAAAATATTTATTATGGGATTATATTTTGTTTTTTTTTTAATGTTATTATGTTGTAAAACTGTTAAAAAGTATATTTCTAAATGGTAATAGATAAAAAGTTATATAAAAAAATTCTCTTTTCCTTTATTTTGGGGGTGAGGCGCGGCCTCAGAGGCCTACCCTGACGAGCCGCCACTGCAAAAAACATAGTTCTATCTCGGGATAATAAAATAATTTCTGAGTCACTTGAGGTTACGTCAGTCTTTGGAGAATACTTGGAATTAGTTATCCCTACCAAGCTGGGTACTTATTTCGGTGGGCGATTCTCCGACATGTGCAGCTGGAGAGAGTTGTCATGAGTTTCCCCAAGAAAGGCTCTTGTGGTTTCGACTCTATATTGATTAGGTTTATTAAACATGTTATATTTAATATTATAACCACATTGTGTGACCTGATTAATCTTTCGGTGTGTGCTGGTGTATTTCTGGACAGGCTGAAGAAATCCATAGTTGTACCTATATTTAAGAGAGGAAATTCTATTTCTCTAAGATTTTTGAAAAAATTGTTTACAATCGTATTTATGACTTTATTTGCAAATATAATATCTTAAACGACAGGCACATGGTTTTCAGAGAGGCATGTCTACGGAAACTGGGTGCATTGATCTTGTACATTATATCGTGTAACACGTGCATTCGACACTGTTGATAAACAGTTTGTCTCTGCTAAACTAGACGCCCTAGGACTACGTAGTAATATAAACGCATTTGTAGTTTCATTTTTACCTGACAGCACATTTTATGTAAAAATTAAAAAGGTAATGTCGTCTGATTTTAATCAGAATATTGGCACACCTCAGGGAAGTATCTTAGGTCTCCTGATTTTCCTACTTTTCATTAATGATCTTCCTGACTATATAAGTCAGAGACAGGTTTTTCTATATACAGATGATACTACGATAGTACAATCTTCAAGTAAGGAAACCGATATGTCAGAAAGTCACTTAAAAAATAAAATCAACACTGTACTAAATGAGTTTTCTAAATGGCGCTTCGCTAATAAGCTAATGATCAACCATACCAAAACTGTAGCTATGAACTTAAGAACTATTCGTAGAGCACCTTGTGATATCAGCATTTCCTTCGATAGTCGTGACCTTGAGCTTTTCTCATGTGTTAGTTTCTTGGTTTTGTTTATGGATTGCCACCTTAATTGGAACCTTCAGATCGACAATGTTTATAAAAAGCTTAATAGGGGAGCTTACGTAATTTCTGGTCTCCGTAATTATGTTGACCGTACAACAATTATTAATGTATATTATGCTTTCATATACTCTGCAATAGCTTATAACATAGTAGTGTGGGATCAGGCCTCAGATATAGAGAGAGTATTTATAATACAGAAAAGAATCGTTAGAATCATTTTTAGTATACCTTTTAAAACATCTTGCAGATAGACATTCAGGTCAAATAAACTTTTGACAGTTTCTTCAATTTATCTCTTAAAATTATTATCATATATCCATCGAAATAAAAATCTAATTCAAATTAACAGTAATTTTCATGGGTATGATACAAGAAATAAAAATAACTTCTGCTTAGACAAGCATAACTTAAATATTTATAAAAAATCACCAATCTACGCTGGGAGTAAAATTTATATGTTACCCTATAATATTAAAAAAATAAATTGTCAAAATAAATTCAAAAATAAAATTAAAAGCTTACTTTTATCACAGACTGTTTAGACTACAGATGCATTTTTCACTTTTTTGAGGAATAACCCATCATAATACGCAAACTGAAAACCTTTTTTTACCTTGTTTTGTTGGACACCGCACTGAAGATCAGATTTTAACTTGAGGAAAAAATTATATACTATGTTTTGTGTTCTATATTTGGATATATCTGCTGTTAGTTTATATAAGGTACTTGTTATATGTCTATTTACATTTCTATTTGACTTGTTTCTTTCTATTATTTATAGTGCTCGAAACCAAATAAAAAATTTGAATTTCAATTTGAATTATTAACTAGCGGCGCCGGCGCCAGTCTACTGATCTGATGTTACGTGACGTGAATGGTGGAAATTTAGAAAATTATTAGAATTTATTAATTGAATTATTTCGATGAACACGGCAATCTGGTAGGCTTTCCCTACCAGGAATGCCATTTTCTGATGTGGGACGATTTTGGATAGAAACGTTTTGAATGTTTTTATTTTTTAAATTTTGAAAATTGAACAAAAGAGCGCGTTTGTTTAAAATATGGCTCGTATTTGGATGTTGGTCGTTGTTGGGGTCATCTATCGTCTCTGGCTCTCCTGTGAAAGTAGTTTTTCTTAAAGTTACGGTTTCATGCGATTGTACTTGATGATGGTGAGAAAATCCAGCTGGAACATCGCTTTTTACGGTGCCTTGGATATGACTATTTATTCTCGCTGTAGTTTCATTTTGATTTAAATTATTTGAGAAAAAGCCATTACATTGAATTAAATCTTCTACCTCTAACGTACCACTGTTAACATTAGGGCTTTGGTTAAAAGTATTATAATAGTAGTATTATACGATCAGTAGACGCTAGCGAACTTTGACTAAATGATTTGTATTTAGAAAAATCTTTGTTAGGTTCTATTGAACTGTTATTAAATATTTGAAGCTGAGGACAGAGGCTGACCAGCACGTTAGGCAAATCTTTTGTCTCTAATCTCTAAACCGGCCCTACACGATGTCTTAAACTTGGATGAGGATTCCTCCCTGCGTGACTAATTAGTTGCAAGTAAACTGTTTTATTTATTTGTAGGTTTCTCAGTTTCATTTAGGCAGAGGTAGGGGTTATTGGCAAGGGTTTCATTTAGTGGGGCTAATTCCTGAAGACTAGCCAATCCCGCCACTATATACCCAGTCACCTTCTGAAAATTGGGCAACCACCCCAAGAAGATTGGGAGTCCTATGGACTCTAAGGCGAAGAGCCAGAGGTAGGTCTCTGCCCAAATATGCTATTTAGTATTATTTTATTTTTTAAACCAAATTTCACAACTGTGAAACAAATTTTGAGACTAGCAACGGAAAAGTATTATGGTGGATAAAATACTACAACTAAATTTACAAACGATTTTTTTGTTAAACTTTCACTTACACAAAAAGTGGCTTCCTTTCTGAAAACTCGCATAAACCCTTTCAATGGACCTGCAGTTTAGTTTTGATTAAAATGTTTTAAAGTTTGTTGCACTTCACTGACTTCTATTAAGTCGATTTTTCACTTCACAGTTTTAGACCGAAAAAGTTAGTTCAACTGAGCAAGAGTTTATATCCACTGTCTTTGTAAAACGCAAAACTTATTAACAATCGCTTTGTGTTTGTTTACAATATATCCTGGGGGCAAGAACACAACTTACAAGTAAACATTTGAAAGTTGTATAATATTTTTAACAAGTGTCCAAAATGAATCTTTTTGGTTTATTAAGTTTATATTGTTTTTGGTGGAAATCTATTTCCTCTTTTCAATAATAGGTTATAAGAAAGATAACTCCATTCGGGAGCTTACCCAATAATTCTTTTGATTGTTGTTTCCAAAACTATGTGCTGTTTACTGCATGAGTAAGTAGCAATCAGGTATTTTGTCTTTGGCAAAAAGGTCCAAAAGCTTACTTCAAATAAGAACAAATTTTTGCATTAGTTTATTTAAAAACTATTCGTCCGGGAATCGAATGTCAAAAAAATCTTACAAATTATTAATTAAAGCCATAAACAGTTAACAAGTTATAGTTAAACGTTTTACAAAAATTAGCAACTATTAAAGATTTGTCAAACAGATTTAAGAAGCGATTAGGAACATCTTATTTCACCATGACGTACCACGCGCCTCGAAAATGTTAGTTGGCGAAATTATGTAGAATTATGGTAGTTACAAAAATACCACTACATGCACATTCATTACCCTGCACCAGTTAAATAAAATTTAAATATGCAATATTTATAAATAATTTGCACGGGTTTCTAATGCACTTACTCCAGACAAACCTCTGATACGATAAGTTTAAAAGCGTATTTTTGAAGCTACACCTTAAGTTCTATCTTCTACATATAACATTCCTTAATATGGGAAACCCTCAGTACATGAATTTAAAAAATTTAAAAAAATAATATCTGATAACCATATTCGGAACCATCCAATTAAAGATAGAACCTCAAAGTAACAATTTGGATTGTCTCAAATCAGAAGTCCGACACAGTTAGAACTAAAAAGTTTAAAAAATTTTATCAACAATTAAATAATTAACTATTATCGAAAAGCAAAATATTTAGGATTTCAAATATTAATCTCTGGAAATGAAGTTTAGGTTACAGTTAAAAATATAGTTTGTTGAGAACAAAATTAGTTTAAGTTTACTAAATGTTTACCAAATATTATTTATGAAAAGCAAATTTTGTTTAAGCAAATCAATAAATAAAATGGTCGCGATTTTGAAAACACTTTATCAGTTAACACTATGTTTGCCGATAAAATGTGTGATCAGAATAGTTCAGTTAAAATAGTTTAAAAAATTACAAAAAAATATTACAAGCAAAATTACAAATGTTGATGAAAGTCAATTATGTTATAAAAATAAAAATCAAACTTTTGGAAAAAATATTAAGTCAAAATTGACACTGCTGACGGCCGAAAATAAAAACTCTGAAATTTTCAAACTCTTTAAAGGAAAATGAAAAGCACCACCTGAACATTTCAAAACACTTAAAAAAATTCGGAAAAATGGATAAGCACAGATAGGGTTAAATAACAGAGACTATTAATTAGTTTTCGAATGCGTGAAAGAGACTATTGCCACATACCTGGATAGCTATTATGCGAAAATTTAAAGTACCACTAAAAACTTCTTCAGTCCTTCAGATTAACCCCTTTAGGATGTACAGGGTGTTCGGTTATATTTTGAACGAGGTCTATACGCTTTATTTTTCAAGATATCAAAAAATTTTACACACAAAAGTTTTGGGATTTAGTCTGAATCGTCAGAATTTGTTATAAAAAAAAAACATATGAACATCGGAAATTGGGAAAATGAGCATCAGCTTTGTTATTTTAAATAGAACACCCTGTATATTTTTAATTTATTGAGAAGACCTTTTTCTCCTGATTCCAAAAATATATGGTTTGTTTATGCTCACTGTAAAATTATCCGCTCTGGCTTAAGTATAGGAGAAATAATAGAAAGCTTTGGTTTCAATTGTTTTTACTTTAAAATGGCCGTTCTGTCACTCACTTATCAACTTGATTTAAAATATGAGCCGCTTTGACGTATTGGAAAAATAATGGGAGGCTTTGAAATCAATAATTCTTGTTCTTATGTTTTTCCTTCAATATAGCCGTTCGGTCATCACTTACTTAGCCACTTTTTTGCCTTTATTTTCAAAACTATGGGATTTACTGATCAAGAAAAAGCCAATATTTTACAAATATACTTTCGTGTAGATAATTATCGTGAAACACGAAATCAATACACGAGAAAGTATCCTAATTTAGTTGCTCCCTCAATATCTACGATTTATTACATTGTGAAGATTTTTGAGAAAAAAAAGTTTGATTAGAAAAAAGAGGAAAACTACTAGAAATGAAGATAACGATTTGGAAGTATTATTATATTTTGAAGGTAAGGAAATTAAACCTATTATTATTGTTTTCAATAAAATATAATTCATGTTTTTTTTTTGTAGAGGACCCAGAACGATCTATCGAAGCCGGAGTGATAAACATAAATAAAAATAGGTGGAAAATTTACGAAACCTTGAAGCACTACAAGTATAAAACTTATAGGTTTAGACCTGTACAAAATTTAACTCCATTGAATAAAATACAAAGAGTCGCATTTTCTCAAGAGATGTTGACAAGAATACAAAATGAACCTAATATCTGTAGCAGAATTTTATTCACCGACGAGGCTGCGTTTACCACCGCAGGTATGTTTAATAGAAAAAACAAACATTTTCGGACAACTACAAATCCCTATAAAAAACAAATTGTGCGAATTCAGAGTCGGAAGTTAACATTTGGTGCGATATGATAAATAATAGAGTTTTGGGGCCTGTAGTAATAGAGAATACTTTGAATGGCCAAAGATATTTAGATCTTCTACGAAGTCAGATCGATGAGGTTTTAGAAGATCTACCTCTCCAGGTTTTGAGCAACCTTATTTGGCACTAGGACGATGCCTCTCCACACAATTGCATGGATGTGAATAGGAAGACAGGGACCTATAAATTGGCCAGCGAATGGCCCCGATCTTTCGCCTCTCTATTTTGTTTATGGGGATACCTTAAGAATAAAGTATATTACAATAGACCAACCACTATTCGCGAATTAGCCGAAAAATTAAAAGCTGAAATTGACAATTTAAATCAAAATAATTCCGAATTCACTTTTAAAGCCATAACTCGCAAATTTTCAGAATTATTACAGAAATGTATATTGAATCAAGGTGGCTGGGTAGACTAAATTTAATAATAAATATTCTTAATAATTTGACTTTTTTATTTGTTAGTTTCTAGTTTGTTTTTTACAGATATCGTTATTGTAACTTGTTTAATATAAAAATAATACCAAAAAGCTTGTTACTTCATTTTCTTATACTAATATCCTTCATTTCAAGTAATAATTATAGTAATTATTAGGTATTATTATTTTCGATAAGTAGGTAGGTATATGAGTTGATGACAGAACGACTATATATGAAAAGCAAAACAGTTAAATTAAAAGCCGCTCATTACTTTTCCAAGGCAAAGCGCATAATATTTTTAAACAAGTTGATAAGTGAGTGACAGAACGGCTTTTTTGAAGTTACTACTATACTTAAGCCAGAGCCGATAATTTTTCCAAGTTTTTTCAAAATTATGGGATAATGGTTACAGTGAGCATAGAGAAACTATATATTTTTGGAATCCATTCAAAATATTCCATCCATTTAAAATAACAAAGCTGATGCTCATTTTCCCAATTTCCGATGTTCATATGTTTTTTTTTTATAACAAATTCTGACGATTCAGACTAAATCCTAAACTTTTGTTTGTAAAAATTTTTGCTATCTTGAGAAATAAAGCGTATAGACCCCGTTCAAAATATAACCGATCACCCCGTACATAGTTAGTATGGCGCACGACCTGCAGGCGAATCCACGCACAAGTTCCTACTTTTAAGCAGGGTGCTAGGCAGAATTTCAGAAACAAATCCTGGCGAGCAGTCCCTCGGTGAAGAAAAATTCCTTATCGACGGCTTCGGTACTGTACCTATTAACTGGTCAAATTCATTGAACTCTCTGATTTCGTGACTAAAAAATGTGCCAGTTTTGTTAACTTTTTCGGTAACCGCCCATACTTTACAATTTTGATATTATTAATAGCAAACTTGTTCGTCAGTTGATCGGCTCTCGCAGGGACTAAGGGTCTTTGGTCTCAAGCCCAGCAAGCCCGTGCTTAAAGATAGCCCTGCTTGAAAAGTGAAAATAAGATCTGATTCTAATAAATCAACAAAATCTACAATCCTATTTCTAACTTGAATTACTCGTAACCTATTGTTTTAGATTTGGTGTACCTAAGTACAATAGGTACTGAAATATTTGACAGTTTCAGTACTTTTTACCAAAAATGCTATGTTCTCACATGTTAATAAGCGAGTAAAATGGAAACTTAATATTTTGTGGCCATAGTTTAAATGCAGTATTAGAGCAAATTTAAAAATCGAAGTTTGCTTATTTTCGCCAAACCGGTAAATCTGACAACATTGTCAAAATCTTCGGCTTCTCAGATATTATCAGTTTACCTCTTGTAATAGATTTCGTGTACATATGTAAGTAGGTACTGATACTATGGCACCTTTCCATGCTGTGTTGTAATATGTAGAAAAACTAGTGGCATGGAAAGTTAATATTTTGCGGTCATATTAAATTTAGCAAAAGTTTACTTAATTTCTGCAAAACTGATAAACTTGACAACATTGCCAATATTATTATAAGATCGGTTTTGATCAATAACGCACGTATACCAAATTTGAAGCATGTTCTGAGATGTTTGACTATCCGGTTTTTTTTAAATACCCTGTATATTCCCAATATAATCTATGTGCCGTATAAACTAGAGTGCAACTTCTTGAAATTTAACTTTAATTTAAATGACCAAAATGTCGTATTTTCAAATAGTTTTTAAAATTGTTTACGCGCGTTAAAAATTGTAAGGGCCTTGAGTTTTAGAAGTTTCTTTGATCTGGTATGTACGAGTAATGGCACAGAAGTATAATTTTTGTTGAAGTTTGACATGAGCGAGAATTTAAAAATCTGAAATAATTTTTATTTTAAGTGTAACTTGTAAATGGACTACTAGAAAAAAAACTAATTTCTCGACTTTTTGATTTCTGATTTATTTTTTGAAAATCAATTTTTTGTCTAATAATATGTATTATTTCAACATTTTCCCCTCTACAATAAAACTTTTTTTTTGAAAAGACTAATTATTTTGGCTTTCTTAAAGATAACTCGAAAAATAATTATTACAATAATATATATATATATATATATATATATATATATATATATATATATATATATATATATATATATATATATATATATATATATATATATATATATATATATATATATATATATATATATATATCCCCATATAAAACACGGGTGAACATTCGAGAATTCGGCCCCTAAAATGCAAAAATCTGCAAACATCTCGGAAGCTAGTTTTTCCACGATAGCAATAATTCCCTCTTATGAGAGAAATAAAAAGTGTAAATAAAGGGCCTTTCATACTTCATATAGAAAATCGTTTTCGGTAAGTTTTTCTCATTTTTTAATATACCTAATTCGGTTTTTGATTTTTTTATTAAAAGTTGTTGTTGCCACTGTTGCCAGAACCACATTTTGAAATACAGGGTGTTAAACTTTACCCAAATCCCTTATAATATATGGTAGAAACAGGAGAACCCAACATAATTTTTTATTTTAATATTTATTGTATATTAATTTACAAAATAAAATTTTTTTATAGGAACATAGGTTTGCAAATCTTTTGTTCTCGATATTCAGGATATAATATTATAAACGCTATTTTCTTTACATTTCGAAAATAATTTGTGTACCTATATTAATTTAAAACTGTTTTATTATTTTGGAAATTATTATACGGTAAAAATATGTTATAAGCGATTATTTTGGGTCATCTGTTTTCCCCATGTATTTTCTACTGGATTAAGACAAAGTTTAACAACTTCTATCTCGAAATCTCTTCATAATATCAAATTACGGCACATTTTACGGAAGAAGTCGATAACTGCATTTTATCAAAAAAAATTAAAAATCACTAAAAGCGATTTTCCGTAACAGTGTGAGAGGTTCTTTGCATGAGAGTATATACTTTATACATATCTGCATGTTTTTATCCTGTAGTGTAGGACGAGGCATTTTTCCACCGCAATATTATCTGTATCGTTTCTATTGGAAGCCTAAAATAACTTTTTTATATACCATTTAGCGCAATATGTTGCAGACTCCTTTTAAAAAGGACATGGAAATATAAATATTGGCAAATCTTTTGAACTTGCCAAACGGAAAGATATTTCAAAGAGATAAAATTATATTTATTCAATATGTCTTTTATATACGAATTCGTTTCAAGATTTTCAGCACAGTATTTTTTATTACTCCCGCTGTATGATTTACAAAAAGCAGAAGTCATAAAATTGACAAGGTTGACTTTGTTGAACGTAATAAGGAAGGTTATTCCCTTATAATTAAAATTATACTCACAGTTATTTAAAAACTCTAATTGCAAATATTGGTAAAGAGTAATGATTCTTTGCAAACACATTTGATTTGCCAGCTCGAGCATTTTGTGTTATTATTTCAAATGACAAAAATGCTTGCCTACTTGCAATTCTTGTAGGCCGTTTTTCAGCTGCAGAAATTATATATGTTTATTATTCTAGATATAGTATATATATATATATATATATATATATATATATATATATATATATATATATATATATATATAGGCTCTTGTAAACAATTAAACCCATAGAATTTGACAAATTTAAAACATACATTTGAGAGATTACCTTTTTTTGACGACTCCCATACACAAAAATTTGTGGATGAACCACTTTTTCAAATTAGATCCACAAAAACTAAGGTTTTGGAAGGGTGCACTTATTTTTGGCGTATCGCTGAAAACATATTTTTTTTCACAAACTTAATTTATAAACTACGTAAAAGAGTGATTATATTATAATGCTCCATAGGTAACACAAAAATTTGTTATTTCTAACTAAAAGTTAAAAGTAATTAAACATTAATAAAAGTTTGCCGTCTTTCATAGTCGCATGACACAATGACACATAATTACTTCTGATAAATAAATAGAGGGCGGGAGCGTCGCACGTTTGACGAAAATCCAGTGTGCTGAGGATGCTACGTTGCCAAGTTTATTTTGAATATGACCTATATAAATTATACAAGAAAACAAAATATATATTTTCGATTGTTTTGAGTTTATTTTATTAGTATTTCATTCAATTTATTTGTCATACCTGTTGCTATTACAATGGAGGTAGCCAATGTTTTCGATTTAATGAGAATACTCTCATTAAATGATGAACAGTTTTTAAGAGTGTTAAATAATTGGTCGTTAGTACGCGGAAATTTGCGCTGTCCCGTAGTGGGGTGCAGACGAAATTGCAGCTTGCAGCATAGGGAAGCAGTTACGTTAGGTTTTATTTTTTATTGCGGAACTTGTCGAGTACGATACTCTATTTTCAGAAATTCATTTTTTGAGAACAGTAATGTACCACCCCGAATAATAATTTTTTTGATATGGGAGTGGGCATGTGAAATTCGTGCCGGCTGTGCTGCAATGTCTACGGGCTGTACCAGAATTAATGTTATCCAACAATATCGTTTTTTTAGAGACATTTGTTCTTGGCAGTTGTTGCAAGAGGATAATTTGTTTTTGTTTGGTAAGTTATTTTGCTTTCTTTTTGAAATTTATTTCACTGTGTTATATTATTTTGCTATGAAAGTATTTTTTTTTGAGTAATTATTTATTTTTTTACCCTATTGCCGATTTTGTATGTAGGTAGATTTTTAGGCCGTGATCACGAAGTCTTTTTTTGCTCGGTCACGTTTCGTTTTTCAGTTATCCATCATCAAAGTTCATAAATATCCTAAACCTAATTTACTTTTTTCTTTTTTTTTGTGAGAATTTGCTAGTTCTCTATGAAACTACTACAAACAACTACAAAAAATATGTAAAATAAACTATCTTTTTACTATTCCTGCTTTTTTTTATCTAAAACAAATTTAGAGAATACTCAAAAAAATTCACATTCATGATGGCATCTTGACACCATAAAATAGCGTCGAGATACAGCTTTAAAGAACAACATTAATTGATACAAATTAATTATAGACACTTTTATTACATACATACATACGTGGATCGGTACTAGCAGGAGCGCGAAGACACTAGGTGGATTGGTACCGGGTTAGCACCAGGTTAGGCGCCGTAGGCATCATCGCTAAAGCCCTGCTACAAAAGGAGAACAACGGCGAAAAGTATTACTGAAGTCTAATATTAGACTTCCGCCAGTGATATTCGGCATCGGCCCCCTGGGGCCGTTGCCGAATGTTAGACTTCCGTCAGTGATATACCCCGCTATTGATTAGTGTTGATCGCCTTTTGTACTAGGGCTTTATTGATGATGCCTACGGCGCCTAACCTGGGGCTGGAAACAATAATTGATACAAATTAATTATGGACACTTTTATTACATAAAAAGGTGGATCCATACTAGCAGGAGCGCGGAGGCACTAGGTGGATTGGTACCGGGTTAGTACCAGGTTAGGCGCCGTAGGCAACATCGTTAAAGCCCTAGAATAAAAGGCGAACAACAGCGAAGTGCATCACTGAAGTCTAATATTCGGCATCGGCCCAGGTGAATTTGTACCGGGTTAGCACCATGTTAGGCGCCGTAGGCATCATCGTTAAAGTCCTAGCATAAAAGACGAACAAAAGCGAAATGCATCACTGAAGTCTAATATTCGGCATCGGCCCCTTGGGCCGATGCCGAATATTAAACTTTAGCGATGCACTTCGTTGTTGATTAGTGCTGATCGCCTTTTTTCAACAAACAAACTATCCGTGATTAATTTGAGTTATAGTGCTGCAATTGAATAATTCAGAAACGAAACGTGATTGAAAAAATTTGACTTTGGATTGGTGATCAGGACCTCAAAATCCACCTATATACAAAAAATGATCAAAATCCGCGGTGGTGTAAAAAGGTAAATAATTACATTTTTTTACGGAACATAGGCATTTGAAGTTTGTTGGTTAATTTGATAAGATTTTTTGATTATAGCTATAGTCATGTCTTTTACTTTTGTTTTGTAAAACTGATATCCATTTAAGTATTTTATTGGTAGATATATTAAGCTGATAAGAATAGATATTATTCACTGGTATGTGTTAAAAGAATGCGTTTTTATTTTATTATAGGTGGCCCTGGACATGTGATACAAATTGATGAATCAGTAGTTTCTCGAAGAAAATATAATGTTGGTAGAGTTGTTCCACCAAAATGGGTATTAGGGATTTACGATGTGACCCAAAAGAGAGGGTATATATTGTTCATCCCTAACCGTTCTTCAGAGACGTTAGAAAGAATAATACAGAAGCACGTTTTGCCCGGTTCCGAGATTTGGACTGATTGTTGGAGGGGCTATTCAGGGCTCTCTCTCTTAAATGGGGTTTCCCCATATATTCATAGAACGGTCAACCACTCGCAAAATTTTATAGATCCGAACACGGGAGTATGTACAAATTACGTAGAAGGATATTGGTCATGTATGAAGCAATATTTGCGGCGTTTGGGAGTCTTGCAGTCCCCATTTATTGCTGAATACATTGACCAATATATGTGGAACGAGATTTACGGCAGAACTCCGGCTAACAGATTCCAAAATTTAATTAACCAGATTAGTCGGCGATACATTTTCCGTTAGTGGTTGACCGTTCTATTTATTATTTAGAAGTTAATGTATGTATGTATATACTTCGGTTAGGTTAGGTTAGGTTCTGTTTAGTTAGTTAGGCTAGACTATATGTAAAGTCTTTAAATCACTTTAAGACCCCACTAATCACCAGTCACATAGATTGTCTAATGTGTTTTCTTGTTAAATCACCGTTTATTTTGCAGTAGTATAAACAAGCTTTGTTGAATCTTCATTGTGAGCTTTCTGACTGAATAGTAGGGTTCTCAACTTTTTTTTGCAGTGGATAAGTGTTTAAATTCCGAATCCGGTGATGTTTTTTTTAAAACATTTTGTAATTAATAAAATGGCGGATATTGAATTAGTTTATATTAGGATTGATTAGTTAGAGTGCTAATTTTTGTGAAGTTTGAACAAAATCTCACGTCTATATTAAAACAAGAATTTTTTTAACAAAACCTCTACTGTTAGGTAGATTTGTCCCGTTAGCGTTAGGTTAGCTCAGGTTCGTCGATAATAGCATTAAAGCTATAAACCATTATTAAAGTTACAAAAACATATGTAAATTAACTTTAGATCAACGAAAATTAGATTTAAAATGTGCGCGCACTTTAAAAAGGTTGGAATGGTGGGTTCTGAAAGCTATTTTGGACCTTGTGTATATGTACCGTTCGTTAGTAGCGGAATGTGTTACTGTCGAGAGACTTACTATCGGGGGACAAACATGAAAACAAATGTAAGCGTCATACAATTATGTACGTTTGGCAACAATGTAAAATAGCCTTTCTTCAAATCGTCATATTAAGGAGTATGTACGAGTATGACGCATTGAAATGCATTGTAAATCTAGAACCTTTTTCTGGTTTTTTTAATAGAAGAACTGGTCCATCCATATATTTTATTTTCTCTCCTGACTTACACATGTACTGCAAATATACAAGATACATCCTAATGTTAATTTTCTAGATAACATCATACAACAGTGGAACTCAAAACTGCATTTGAATAACACCAATACATTTGTAACTACTGACTTATAAAAAGAGGGATCTTCCAAGGTGACTTCCTTTATCCACTGTGGTTTTGCCTATCAATGAATCCGTTAGTCAACATGCTACACTAACGGTGTAGCATGCGGAACAACAGTTCAAAAATAAACTTATATATTATTTATATATATAATTGTAAATCACCCCCACAGTAGATAAACTCAAAAGCAAACTCTCTCTTGCAAGTTAAACCACAACATTACTGTTCTATTTGGGTGGACAGCATCCTCTGCAAGGATCTCCGGCCCTACTCCCCTTTGCCGTCATTCTAACCGTGAACATTTTTCTTCTAACTTTACCGGGTACCTGAAGTATCTTCTGCGAGGACTTTTATACCCTTGCGGCGAGGTTTTTAAAATTTCCTAACATTTTACGTTATTCTTGTCATAAGAAGTGAGTCTATATAATCAATAAAATATGTACAATATTATCCTTTCATTAGATTTATACCTTAACTTGCTCTAGTGCTTCATATTTCCAAAGTGTTTGCATATTTCTATCCAGGCTAAAAAGTAAGGTTAAGATGGTGCTGTCAAGATCTGATCTGGAAAGCATCAAGGCAATATTCACCGAAAATTTCTTACAAGAAATCGCAGACAAAGTGTCACAGAAAATATTAACAAAATTTGAGGAGGGACTAAAAAAACAGGAGGATACTATCCGCGGTTTGAAAAAACAAATTTCGGATCTAGAGAATGTTAATCGTAGAACTGTGCAGACCTTGGACAATCAAGAGCAGTCGTCAAGGTCCCTCAATATTAGAGTTTTTGCTGTTCCAAAGACCGACAACGAGAATTTAAAAAACAAAATGCTAGACATCTTTAAGAAAATGCAAGTCAACAATATAACCGACAATCAAATTGCAACCGGCCGACGAGTAGTCTTCAAAAACCCCAGTAGCAAACCACCGGCAGTACTTGTTAGGTTTTTAAAAGATGCAGCGAGAACAGCAGTTTTAAATCACCGAAAAAACTTAAAATCAACAAACATGCATATCAAGGAGGACCTAACTCAGTATCGTGTTGGACTTCTAACCGCGGCTGTAAAAAAAATTTCGAGCAAAATGGCCTGGTGTTTCAATGGTTCGGTGTACGTTAAAATAAATAGTGTTTTACATAGCATTAAGAATGAGGATGATATTAATGGCTTGGTTGCCTGAATAAGTATGTACAGGGTGTTCCAGCGAGGACTGAACAGGGACCTATTTTCGACCTTCCTTGTATTTTGGAAAAATTCAAAATAGCCAATCGATGTATTTTTTCTTGTAGAATCCAAAAATGTCATCGAAAAAATATTTGAACCAGAAACAAAAGAGTTACGCTATGCATCAGGTGTTTTTTAAATGGAATGTATCGTTTTTTATACGATTTTTGGAAAGAGTGACTTTTTTTATGTCCGTTCTGATTAAAAGATTTGATTTTGCGATAGCTGTTTATATTACATTTTAATGTTTTACAAACTAAAATTTTAGCTTCACCTGTTTAAAATATACGATAGGTTGGTATAGGTGATCAAGGTAAAATGACGTTTGAATGCTTTGTCAATAAAAATTGACATTATTTTAATTATTGTCGAAGTCTTCACCTAAAAAATATATATTTGACTCTGATCGAAATGAAATACTCTTTGGACGAGAGACTACAGATTGTTATGCTATTTTACAAGTGCCAAGAAAATGCAAGAGAAGCAAGAAGAAGATTTATTGCAAATTTTCATAGAAATATATCCATCAATACAATTTTAAGGATAAAAAACCTATTTGAGGAAAATAAAACTTTACATGATAGAAAAAGAAATATACAAAGAAGAAGAAATCGAGACCAGGCCATTATAAATTATTTTCAAGTTAATCCAACCAAATCTATTTCGGATGCAGTTCGGGAAGTTCAGTACGGTGGCGGTGTAAGGCGCAGAAGAGTTACCCGAGGGACTGTTCACAGGACTCTGAAAATTCATAAATTTAGGCCTTTTCGTATCCTTCCACTTCACCACCTAACACCGGCACAAAAAGAACTTCGCTTCCAATTTGTTTCTCAAATGGTAATTCGGCAAGAAAACGAAGACCCTGATTTATTCAAAAATATTGTGTGGACCGACGAAGCTACTTTCACAACATCGGGAGTATTCAACAGACATAATAGTCACCACTGGGCCGTTGAAAATCCAAAAAAGTTCCAGACTATTAAATTTCAAGGGAGGAATTCTATTCATGTTTGGTGTGGGATAAAAAACAATAAAATTTTGAGACCAATATTTTTTAACGGGATTTTAAATGGGCACAGATATTATGAGTTTTTAGAAAACGAAATTGAAAATTTTTTGGAAGACTTACCATTGGCAGAATATCAGAATTTAATTTGGCAACATGATGGGGCGCCTCCTCATGCCGTGCATGATGTGGTTCAATTTTTAAATCGGCGCCATAACGAATGGATAGGGCGAAATGGAACATATGCTTGGCCGCCCAATAGCCCCGACCTCTTAGTTTTGGATACATTTCTTTGGGGCCATTTGAAGAACGTCGTATACAGACAACGAAACGAAAATATTCAAGAGATCATGGGAAAAATTGTCGATGAAATAAACCGCCTTAACCAGGAAAATCATATTGTAACAGCAAGTTTAGAAAGGCTACAAAGGGGTTATCGATGTTGTTTCGAGAAAAACGGCGGTCACATTGAAAACTTATGTTATTTGTAGTTTTATTTTATTATTTAATAATTATTTTTTATTGAATTTCTTTTTCTATCATGTAAAGTTTTATTTTCCTCAAATAGGTTTTTTATCCTTAGAATTGTATTGATGGATATATTTCTATGAAAATTTGCAATAAATCTTCTTCTTGCTTCTCTTGCATTTTCTTGGCACTTGTAAAATAGCATAACAATCTGTAGTCTCTCGTCCAAAGAGTATTTCATTTCGATCAGAGTCAAATATATATTTTTTAGGTGAAGACTTCGACAATAATTAAAATAATGTCAATTTTTATTGACAAAGCATTCAAACGTCATTTTACCTTGATCACCTATACCAACCTATCGTATATTTTAAACAGGTGAAGCTAAAATTTTAGTTTGTAAAACATTAAAATGTAATATAAACAGCTATCGCAAAATCAAATCTTTTAATCAGAACGGACATAAAAAAAATCACTCTTTCCAAAAATCGTATAAAAAACGATACATTCCATTTAAAAAACACCTGATGCATAGCGTAACTCTTTTGTTTCTGGTTCAAATATTTTTTCGAGGACATTTTTGGATTCTACAAGAAAAAATACATCGATTGGCTATTTTGAATTTTTCCAAAATACAAGGAAGGTCGAAAATAGGTCCCTGTTCAGTCCTCGCTGGAACACCCTGTACAGTTACGTTCCCGTGAGAAATGCGATTCTGCATTTATGCACTTGTAATTCTTAGACTTTTATCTTTTCGTTCTCATGCAACATAAGCATGACTGAACTTATAAATATAACTAAAATGCATTTTGTAGTCAGTTCTCTTTGTACGCTTATGAAATAAAATTGATTTTTTAAAAATAATTTCTCGTGTTTCGAGTTGTTAACTGGCGCAGTCGGTAGGATTATTGCCAACAGTCGCGCATCGTGCGTATTTTCTGGTTTCGTCTCAACGATTCGTGGCAAAAATCGGACAATTAAAAAATCTTCAGGGTGTACTAAGAAACTCAAAAATTGACCAGGGATTTGGAACAGCATCGTCCAGCGTCCTATTGGTGCGAGTTTGGGAACACACATCGTCCCACCCTCATAGCTGCTAACCAGGGAAAGGACCACATCGCCTCTCCTATTGGACCCTAGTTTAAGAATGAGAATTGGAATTATCTTCAGTACATTGCTGTAAGTGCTTCCTTTCAATTTTCCTTATTTCATTTTATTTTTATCCTATCTTAAATATTGATATTTACGTCTCTTGTAATTCCGCAAACTGGAAGATTTAACATCAGCTTTTGGAAATTTAAATTGTGAAAGAAATCTAACACCTTTTTCTAATTTAATTCAAATAAGTAAAATAATGACTACTGAACCTAATTTACAACTAGTCAGATATCAGGCAGACAATATTCCCTTATTTGATGGGAATCCAAAACAAATAAACAGATTTATTAATGCTTGTGATAATTTTTATAATAATCATAGAAATAAAACTGACAATAATGCACCTATAAATGTATGTTTACACGATACTATATTAAGTAAACTTGTAGGTAGGGCAGCCGATATTATTTGTTCTAGAATAGAATTAAATACATGGCCCGCAGTAAAAGCTGCAATAATTTCGACTTTTTCAGATCATAGATCGATTGATTGTATTATTCAAGATATAATAACGTCCAAACCGGAAAAAAATGAAACACCGCAACAATTTAGCCTGCGTTTGCAAGACGCTCGCAGTTTGTTATTTTCCAAAGTAAATTTAATCAATGAAACGCAAGCTCTAAAACTTTTAAAAATTAATGAATATGGAAATTTAGTATTAAAAACCTTCATAAACGGTCTAAACTATCATATGCAACTTGTGGTTAGATTAAAAAATCCAGTTACTTTAGAAGAGGCAATGAGCTGTGCCTTGGAAGAAGAAAATTTTATGTATTATAAGAACCGTAGTAACATATTACCAAAAAACCCAAATTTTAATTCACAAAAACCAAAAATAAACTTGCCTACACAAGCACATTATCCTGCTAATGTGAGACCAATATTTTCGAATTACCCCGTTCAGCAATTTTCAAATTTTATGCCTTCTTATAAACAACCAATCCCAAATTTTTATAATGGAAATAATCAATTTATGGGCTTTGGACAATTTAGGCAACCCGCAAATAATTTTAGACAATCGAATTTCCCAAATCAAAATTTTATGCAAAGAAACACTTTTACCCCAAGACCATCTTTTAACCCCCAAAATCAACGCCCAACTTCTTCTGGAATATCACGCCAACAAAAGCCTGAGCCGATGGATACTTCTTCAGGGAACACAATCCTTAGAAGAAACCAACAACCACATTCTTCACAACGTAATATTGTTGTAGAAGAACTATATAATCAATCAGTCGAATCGATAAATGCAGATAATGATCAAAATGAAAATTTTCAAACTAGCAATGCTGAATTTCAATACTATTACCCAGAATACACCGATAATTCGCAATATTCGTATAATGACTCCAATACCGAATTTTCTTGTCTAGAAAATAACCCTTATGAAAATCAAATTGATTTTAATGAAGAAAATTTTCAGGAGAACCAAATTTCCAACAACCAAACGTAATACTTTTAAATAATTACACAAATTCAGATTTACCAGTAATTTTTATAGCCGAAATCAAAGCAAAATTTTTAATTGATACAGGTAGTGGCAAAAGTTTTATAAAGCCTAATTTAGCATACAAAATTTATTCAAATTTCATTTTTTCGGAACCTTTCTCAGTAAGGACAGCCCACGCTACGTCCATTCACAATGAAGTAATTAATATACCAATATTTCCTTGTTTTAATCATACAGGTAATCATAAGTTTTATCTTTTTGATTTTTCACCTAAATTTGACGGACTTTTAGGAATTGATTTTCTAACACATATTGGAGCGAATATAAATTTAAAACATTGTTCTTTAGATACTCAATTTGTAACATTGCCTTTATATTATCAAAATAATATATCAAATTTACATAATTTTGAAACTATCGAAATAATAATTCCCCCACGTACATGTCAAAGAATCAAACTGCCTGTAAATCAATCGAATGGTTTAGGTATTTTAAAATATACAGATTTTGGTTGCGCAGAGATGCCAGAAGCTTTAGTATAGTTGGCGCATTACCTTTCTGGAATGACGTCACGCTGGTTTCAAATAACGTATTTCTTATATTATTTATATTTCAGCGATGCTTCCTAACCTAAACGTATGCAGTGATGTAGATAGGAGGGGTGCGTTCAGCACTGGCTAAAGCGAATTTAAAATTGGCATTTTCTGTACAGAAAGCGCTGCAACTTGTCGAAAATGGCTGGCAAAAAATTAACACTCTCATTGCCATAAAAAAACCCTCATTTTGCACACTTAATACAAAAATAACTATTATAACTTCAAAAACTAAAATTATTTTGCAAATAAGACTTTACTAATATAAATTCTTTCATCTTAGTCTTATTCTTTGTTCGCAATGTAATAAATTGACGCCAGTTCCCATTTTCATCAAAATTATTTTAATTCTCAATTACAGACAATAATGAAAAAATATTAAGAAAAGGGGAATAACGAACGATGAATCCTTTACCTCCAGAATGTTTCAAAAACAAAAAGAGGTAAAAACAAAAATCACAGATTACTTAAAGAACAAAATAAGAGATATGATCTATTGCGTGTATGCTAAAAATGAATATGTTACAATGCAGACTTTGCTTTAAAAACTAAAAGAGAGAAATTAATGTATAACTAACTAACTTTAAAAATAAAAACTACTCCCCTTCACTGTCTTTAGAATCAGAACTAAATTCTTCATCGTCACTGCTGTCTTCGTCGGTACTAATTACAAGTGGCGCAATGTCTGAAGCATCACATATCTGTATTGTCTTCCAAGCTTCTTGGATTACCCTTTCTGTGTGGCTGACATAATTTTTCCAATGCTCTGAAGATACTTCATTTATCGCTTTTTCCCACATGGCCAAAACTTCCGATGGTGTCCCCTTCAGACTAGCAATGTATTGGTCGTATTTCCTCTTACACTCAGACCATACCATTTCAATAGCATTAAATTGACAATGGTATGGAGGAAGTCTTAGTATTTTGTGGCCCAAAGGTTTCACATATTCGTCAAGGTAGAATGTTTTTTCAATGTTACAATTTTTTTCTACAATGCTCCATATTTCATCCTTCATGGCCCTCTCTGGAAAGTCAATGTTCTTTTCTTTTAACCATCCAATCAATCTCTGCTTTGTCCATGATTTTCTTGGAATATCCTCTAAAAGGCCGGAATGATAGCTTGCGTTGTCCATCACTATCAAACTTTTTGGAGGAAGATTTGGTACCAGCTGATTCTTAAATCAATTTTCAAAATTTTGCTTGTTCATATTGTCATGATAATCTCCGCTTTTTAGTCCACTTTTAAATATTAAACTGGCCCCCTTAATAAATCCTTCCTTTGATCCAGCGTGAACTACAATATATCGATGACCTTCACTAGCTGTTTTAGAACTTGTAGACATAGTGTTATCCTGCCAGCTGTTTCTAAACGAACCTTTACTAAAAATCCAAGTCTCATCAATAAATACGGTGGTATAAGCATCTTGTCCTAGATTTTGATTTTTGACATATTCCCTCAAGAAATTGATTCTCTTGTGGACGATGTGGGGCAAATCCATCAGGTATTTTCTATTATTTGATTTCTTCCACTTAAAACCAATACTTTTTACGTATTTTCTTAGCGAGGTGATGGAAAAATTAAAATATTCATTTATCTCTTTTAGTTTTTTAAGCAAAGTCTGCATTGTAACATATTCATTTTTCGCATACATGCAGTAGATCGTATCTCTTATTTTGTTCTTTAAGTAATCTGTAATTTTTGTTTTTACCTCTTTTTGCTTTTGAGACATTCTGGAGGTAAAGGATTCATCGCTCGTTATTCCTCTTTTCTTAATATTTATGATTGTTGTATGGCTAAGTTTTGTTGCATTTGAAGCTCGTTCAATTATATTATCAGTTTGCGGAAGGATTCCATTTTTAGCTTGCTCTTTTTCCAATTGAAAAAAAGCCAAGATATTCAAAACTATTAGCTGTGATTGCTGATTATATCTTCGCGGCATCTTGCAAAAGTTTAAAAAGAATCACAACAAATCAATGTCAATTTTGACGAATATATTCTGAAAGACACATAACCAAAACCGGCATTGACTGTTGTAAAGAAACGACAATGAATTTTTTCAAAATGTTTTTGTCACTGTCAGTTAACATAAATCAAACAAAAATAACCAAAAATGACGTCATTCCAGAAAGGTAATGCGCCAACTATACAAGTCATTGACTCCTACGCAACAACTATAATTACGAATAGTCGCGAAAACCCAGTTAAAATAAAAATATTTAATCCCATAGATATCGAAACCATAAATGAAGTAGAAAACAACTTCATAGAAAAAATGGAAACCGATACAGAAATAAATGAATATATGGATAATACACAAAAACAAAACTTAAAAAATTTAAGACTGTCACATTGTAATCAGGAAGAATACAGAGCTATTCGAAACTTGTGTTACGAATATCGTGACATATTTTATTGTGAGGGCATCCCACTTACATTTACTAATCAAATTAAACATAAAATAAACCTAACCAATGACACACCTATATATACAAAAACTTATCGATATCCCGAAATTCATAAAAAAGAGGTTAAAACCCAAATTAACAAAATGTTAGAGAACGGTATCATTCAAAACTCAACGTCACCGTGGAGTAGTCCAATTTGGATTGTCCCAAAAAAGATGGACGCGTCCGGTAAACGTAAATGGCGTATCGTTTGCGATTTCCGTAAAATCAATGAACGCAGTATTGATGATAAATTTCCTTTACCAAATATATCGGATATTCTCGATAAACTTGGAAAATCTCAATATTTCAGCACATTGGATCTAGCAACCGGTTTTCATCAAATAGAAATGGAACCGAATGATATCCCTAAAACAGCCTTCTCAACCGATACAGGTCATTATGAATTTAGACGCATGCCTTTTGGCTTAAAAAATGCGCCCTCTACATTTCAGCGAGTCATGAACAACGTCCTTCGGGGACTTCAAAATGAAATCTGTTCTGTATATCTTGATGACATAATAATTTTCTCTACGTCACTTCAAGAGCACATCGATAGATTAAAATCCGTTTTTGATAGACTTAGAGAATCCAATTTAAAAGTGCAGCTAGACAAATCAGAATTTTTACACAAAGAAGTTGCTTATTTAGGTCACAAAATTACAAGCGAAGGTGTAAAACCTAATCCTGATAAAGTCACCGCAGTTAAAAATTTCCCCATACCAAAAACCCAAAAAGACATTAAGTCATTTTTAGGACTAGCCGGATATTATCGTAGATTCATCAAAGACTTCGCAAAAATCACGAAACCCCTTACACTATGTCTCAAAAAAGGAGCGAAAGTTGAACACTCACCAGCCTTTATTCAATCCTTTAACCATTTAAAAGAATTGCTTATTAATGCTCCAATACTAAAATACCCTGATTTTGAAAAACCTTTTGTCCTTCCGACAGATGCCTCAAATGTAGCCCTAGGCGCTGTTCTCTCTCAAGGCAACCCGCCAAATGACAACCCTGTAGCATTCGCGTCGCGCACTCTAAATGAAACAGAACAAAAATACTCAACGATTGAAAAAGAACTTTTAGGAATCGTTTGGGCATGTAAATACTTTAGACCTTACCTTTATGGCAAAAAATTTAAAATATATACTGACCATCGCCCATTAGTATGGTTATTTAACCTCAAAGAACCAAATTCGAAATTAGTACGTTGGAGGCTAAAACTTGAAGAGTATGATTATGAAATAATCTACAAAAAAGGGAAACAAAACACTAACGCTGACGCCCTTAGCCGAATTCAATTAAACGCAATCGAATCCGAATCATTAATAAATTACCCAGGCGATATAGACACCGACGTAACGCAATTCCTAAACGACCAATTTAACCCAGATATCCTTGACTCTGAAGTAGTGTCACAAACAATAGAAAGACTAGAACACGAACCTGAAACAACACCCAAAATTAATATTATTTCTGACATTCTAATAACTCCACCTATAACACAACTAACCCATTCTAATATTCCAATAAAACCACCCGTAACGGAAACAATACATAGTACAAATGCTAACGAAAATCATTCCAATATGACTATATTAGATGAAATTATTAATAATAAAGCTCATCAACTTATTATTAAAAAAGCACCTTATGACAAATATGTTAAAACCAAACGTGAAAATTTCGAAGGACATCAAATTATTCACGCAACATTACCCACTTATATTATAGTAATTACTAACTTTTTGAAAGAATATCTAACAAATAAAACAACATATGTTTATTTCTTTTCCAAAGAACTAAGAACCTATTTTCAACAAACAATGAATAACCATTTTAAAAATTTAAAACTTATAGAATGTTCAAAATTAATAAATAATGCTCAACCTGACGAACGAGAATTACTAATTAAATATCGTCATGAAGGCAAAACAAATCATAGAGGAATCGAAGAAACTTGCAAATTTTTAAAAGCAAATTATTATTGGAAATCACTTAAGGCAGATGTAACAAAATACATCAATAATTGTGAAATCTGTCAACGATCAAAATATAATCGAAAACCACCAGATCAACCTTTGATATTAACCGAAACGCCAAGCAAACCTTTCGAAATTGTTCATATCGACACTTTCATCATAGGTAAACAAAAATTCCTAACTATTATAGATAAATTCTCCAAATACGCACAAGCCTTGCCTTATACTGGAAATGCAGTGTCGTGCTGTGAACAGTTAATTAATTTCTTTTCCTTTTTACGTATTCCAAAACAAATAGTTTCAGACAACGGATCTGAATTTCAGAACGAAGTCGTTAAAGGCTTATTAAATACACATAATATTAAAATACACTTCACTACCCCCTACCACCATGAATCAAACTCCCCTGTTGAAAGGCTGCATTCCACATTAATCGAACACATTCGATTACTTCGAGAATCGGACCCCAATGCAGAAGTTACCAAACTTATGCCGTACGCAATTATTGGCTATAATAACACGATCCATTCTAGTACGAATTTTACCCCATACGAACTTGTCTTCGGACACACAGACTCTAGAGATCCTATGGATTTAATACCCGCTCATGTAAATACCGAGTATGTCAATAATCATAAAAATAACACACAAATTTTGTACGACAAAATTACAAAGGAATCACGAGAACTAAAACAAAAAATTATAGATAGGGCAAACAAGGATAAAACCCCGACCAATTTAATAATAGGCTCACAAATTTATAAAAAATCAGATAATCGATCTGGAAAAATAAAAAAGAGATATTTAGGCCCATTCATACTAACGGCTATATTAGAAAATAATAAAATACAAATAGAAAATCCCAAAAATAAATACAAAGAAATCATACATGTTAACGAAACTAAAATAATACCCCTTGTTCCAGATGCTGGACCATCGTCGGCGGCTACGTAAAATTCCATGATTTAAATAAACATCCAGGAATACTACCATTCAAAATGGGAACCGCTAAACTTAAATCCAATCACTGGACATTCGTTCAAAATATTAACCTAACCCCTTTAATTAACCAATTTCAAAATATTCAAAAACAAGCAAAATCAATATACATAAACATTCAAAATAACAGCGAATATCATAAGGAATATTTTAATTCTTTTAATACATTATGTACACTTGAAAAAAGAATAGAAACTCTATTAGAACAAATTGTCCCAAATCAAGAAAATTATCGTAGTAAAAGAGGCCTTTTTAACCCCTTAGGTTCATTCATAAAAAGTATAACTGGAAACTTAGATCAAAATGACGCAGAGCAAATTGATGCCAAAATCACGAAATTACAAGAAAATCAAAATAAATTGAAAATTGACGCTATCAATCAAATCACACTTTTAGAATCCACTATTAATAAATTTAAAACAATTATATCTAATATCACACATAACCAAATGGTACTAAAGTCACGCATTTTACAAATAGAAAAAATAATTAATAAAGTTCAAATGGAACAAATAAGTAATCACGAATTTTATTTAATATATACAATAATCAATCAAATAACAACAATTTATCAATCAATCTACGATATTCTGAATAAGATTGAAATAGGTATCACTTTTGCAAAAACTAATGTACTTTATAATTCAATAATAGAACTAAATGAACTATTTATAGAAATAAAGAACTTACACGATCATCTAGGCTCAGATAAACTCCCTTTAGAAGTAACTTATAAAAATATACTTAATTTCGAAAAAATTATAGAAATTAAAAGTTTCTTAAAAAACTTTAATATTGTATTTATATTTGAACTTCCTCTTGTGGAATCGGAGATATATCAATATTTTAAGTTATTCCCTTTACCAATTCCCAATAATCGATCATTTCTTGTAAATATTCCTTATAAACCCTACCTAGCATTAGGCAATACAAAATATGCCCATATGGACCAAAGATGTCACGAAATCCAACCACAAAAATATTTGTGTTAAGAAGCCCACACCACGTTTGTCGAAGACAGCCCCTCCTGTGCTGTTCAACTTATCAAACATCACACAAATATTACGTTTTGCCACCCATTCGAAACTCAACTGCACGAGATCCAGACAACAAAAATAATCGACGACAAATGGCTGATAACAGTACCAATACAAGTAATCGCCGTCATAAATTGTCAAAAATCCGAAGATAACATACCCTTATATGGTTCCTATCTTCTTGAGTCATCCCCAGGATGTAAAGTACGGATAAAGTCAATTACGCTTGAAACATATAAATCAAGTCAATTAACATTTAATGGAATTAATCTACCTACCCTTAATTTAAGTCTAATTAAGGAAAACCGAGATTCATTCTACAGCCCTCCTAGTATGGACTTAAACTACGTAAACCTAAAAACTACTAAAGAAATCGAAGCCAAATTGGAAAACCAAAAGAAGGCCCTAGAAGAAATGACCACAACGATTTATGTAAAGAAGACCAGTTTTTGGACAATTTTACTTTACATATTCATTTCAATAATTTTTATATTTTTCATATACAAAAAACTTGTAAAAAAGTCTAAGAAAAAACAATTAAATGCAAACTCGAATACTTTAGATATTGAAGAAAATAATAGAATTTTCTAAAATATTAATAATCTTTAAACCTTTTTGGAAATTTTTGAAAACACGTCTTTAAGAACGTGCTTTCAACTAAGAGGGGAGGAGTTACGTTCCCGTGAGAAATGCGATTCTGCATTTATGCACTTGCAATTCTTAGACTTTTATCTTTTCGTTCTCATGCAACATAAGCATTACTGAACTTATAAATATAACTAAAATGCATTTTGTAGTCAGTTCTCTTTGTACGCTTATGAAATAAAATTGATTTTTTAAAAATAATTTCTCGTGTTTCGAGTTGTTAACTGTACAATTTTTTTTATTATGAGCATTTTTCAAGGATAGACTTTTTAAGACGTACCTATTTCTTCTTCGTAAAATAAAATAACTAAAATGACTCTAATTTTGTTTTTCGCTCATGATATTCACCGAGAATTACTCGCATATATATATGTTTTTGTTCCTTAGGGTTGTGATATGTTCATTACGTAATAATTTAATATTTTAGATAAACATTTATATTTGTTTGTTTAAACTGTCTTTATGTATCATAAAAAGATTAATTTAGGGTAGTTTTCTTTCACAGGCCGCTTTGTTAACTTTAATATTATAGTAGTATTTTTTATTTTACAAATATGTGGGTAAGCATGCGAAAAATATAATTTTTTTTCATATTGTTTTTTATGTTAAAATATACAATGCAATTCTATTACCTTTAGCTGCTTAAGCAAAAGCGTTCTTTTTTTGTTTTTCACCTATTTTCTTTAAGTAAACATTAGTTAGTCTTCTTATATATAAATTGATCAATATTGTTATATATAAATTGATCGATACTCCGGGAGGGCGAGTATTTTGAGTATTTACTGAAATTAATATTCTCTGTATTTAGCCTATAATATTCACTGTTTATTTTCTACCTGATATTTTATATTAATGCATGTTTGGCGATGCTCTGTGATTGGTCTTAGTACTTATTATTATTATTGAATCTAATTATAATGCATTTTACTCATATTAATTTGCGTTATCTTCGTACACTTTACGTTATTCCACCAAAAACAAACCTTAATTTGGTGATTAGTGATTTTAATAACATTTTATGCAGCATTAAAACAAAATTTGATCATATCATATGTCTAGGGGAGTTCAATGTTAACTTTTTTGATTTGAATAATCCTGTTCTTAATTGTTTTGAATCTAATAATCTTAAACTACTTCTTAATGAACCTACTCGAATCACACCAAACACCAGCAGGCTTATAGATCCAATCTTTGTAAGCGGCTCAAATTTGATTTTATCGTGCGGCACACAGTCGGCTGACACTTTCTGATCATAGACTCGTGTTTGCTGAACTAAATTTAAAATATAAGAAAATGAAGCCCAAATGGATTACATATCGATGCTTTAAAAACTTTGTAGTAAATAATTTTTTGCACGATCTAAAATGATTACCTTGCATGAACATTGTATATGAAAACAACATAGACAAAAAAGTCCAGGACTTTATAAATATAACATTTAATACACATGCTCCAATTAAAACAGCCCGTGTAACTAAGCCCAAGGCTCCTTGGCTGATGCAAAGTCTTAAATTAATCATGAAGGAAAGAGACAAGGCTTTACAAAAATTTAAATGCACTAAAACACACGGATTGGAACAGATATAAAGAATTACGTAACTACACAGTTTCTATGGTTAGAGCTGAAAAAAGGGCCTATCTGAACTTTGTTTGGAGACAAAATAATCTGAGGCAAACTTGGGAAGCACTTGGTCGAGTAACTGTGCGTTCTACTGTTAATACTTATTTAGCACCGAATTTGTCCGATCCTAATAAACTAAATAGACATTCTGGTCAGTTTTTTCAAAACATCTCTAATAAATGTACAAACAAAATTAATTATACGAGTCAAATCATTATGATTAGTCAAAGGTTTTTTTTTAATATGTGTACCGTTGATAATATTAATAAAGCTCTGCATAGTATTAAGACCAATGCCTGTGGAGCGGACTATACAGTTTCTATTGTTAGAGCTGAAAAAAGGGATTAACTGAACTTTGTTTCGAGGCAAAATAATCCGAGGCAAACTTGCGAGGCACTTGGTCGAGTAACTGCGCGTTCTACTGGTAATACTTATTTAGCACCGAATTTGTCCGATCCTAATAAAATAAACAGACATTTTGCTCAGTTTTTTTAAAACATCTCTAATAAATGTACAAATAAAATTAATTAATACGAGTCAAATCATTATGATCATTCAAAGGTTTTTTTCTTTTAATATATGTACCGTTGATAATATTAATAAAGCTCTGCATAGTATTTTTCCGGATTGGCCGGTACACAAACACGTAGTTTCTGAATGCACTCCTTTTATTCAAAACACAGGTTACAGATATCACAGGTAAACACTGGTTATACCTAACAATTGTAACTTAGGTAACTTTAAATTTGTCAATGTCAGCTTGTTAACACTTCGAAATCTCAATTACAACTGAATCAAAATGTGTTCGGGGTCCTCTTCGATTCTTATGTTAGCCGAATGGCTATTACATCTCTTCATTCCTCGGGAAAACAATCAAATTGTAAGGATAGGGGAAAGAGTCATAGGAGGGGGATCCCAGTTGGGGGATAGTTTAAATTCTAGGTAAAAGACAGTCTTTAGGGAGCTTGAATTTGTTAGGTGGTTGGGAGAAGTCATGAGTTTTGGTAATGAGGTCATTGTTAGCAAGTTCGGCCCTTATGAAATAATTTGAATTAAGTTTGTTAATGAAGTCGCCCAAGCTCTCAAGGTTTGTATCCCTGTGGAGAATTGAGTTTCTGATGAAGCTATCCGCGTTTAGAATGATCCTGATTATTTTATTTTGGAGCGATTGAAGCCTTTTTGACTGGTTTTTATGATGAGTACTCCACGTGGGTGAAGCGTAGGTTAGAATTGGTCTAATATAGAGATTAAAAAGTGTGATCTTGTTTTTAATATTAAGACTACTTTTTTGGTGCAATAATGAATATAATTGAGCTAGAACACTTCTAGCTTTCTTAATACTATAGTCAGTATTCGCAGACCACCTAAGGCCTCTATCAAATATTACTCCCAAATATTTCATTTGCTTAGACCAATTAATCTCCTGTCCTTGAATTTTGACTTTTTTAGCAGTACGGATTCTACTATTTTTTGTGAAAATAATAGCTTGAGTTTTTGAGGGATTAAGATCCAACGTCCAGTGATTCATCCAGACTTGAATGGCATCAATGTGCCTTTGAAGCCCGGATGATAATATGTTTAAGCTTTTATTTGTAGACATTAGAGCGGTATCATCTGCAAAAAGATAGAGATTGGTGTAATTGTTGGTCGGAATGTCAGAAATAAACACGTTAAATAATAGAGGAGAGAGGGGAGAACCTTGTGGGACTCCCGCCCTTATTGGCCTAGGAGTGGAGGTAAAGCCATCTATATGTACCACAAATGTTCTATTGAGTAACAAAGAGTGAACTGCTTTAACTAAATAGTTTGAGATACCCGCTCTAATGAGTTTTAGCACTAGGCCTGAGTGCCATGTTTTGTCAAAGGCTTTTTTATGTCAAGGAAAATAGCGCCAGAGCTTTTTTTCCTGTTAAAACCACTAATAATGTCAGCTGCTAGTCTAGTTGTTTGATTAATGGTGCTAATCGAGTTTCTAAAGCCGAATTGAAAGTCTGGAAGAAGGCCTTTGTTTGCGACTTCTTCCTGAAGTTTAATTAAAATAATTTTTTCCGTGATTTTACCTAATACAGGGAGGAGACTAATTGGTCTATAGCTGTTAGTTAGATATGCGCTTTCACCTTTTTTCTTAATAACTATTATTTTTGCTTGTTTCCACAAGAGTGGAAAATAGCCTAATTTAAGAATAGCATTAATAATTAAAGTTAAGTGTTCAAAAAGGGTCAATGGGGATTTTTTAATGGCCATATTTGTAATGTTGTCTAGGCCTGGGGCTTTCTTAATATTTAGATTTTTAATAACAGATTGAACCAAAGCAACAGGAATTGAGGGTGCAATGCCAACCGGAGTTCTTTCGTAGATTCTGACCGTGTGAACTACGTTATTTTCGTGAGCTAAATTGATTGGCTGACTTTCACTAAACTGTTCATACAGGGCGTCTGCAAAATATTCTACTTTGTCTTCAGGGTTGGAGATTATTGAGTTGTTGAGAGTATTCCTGATATGGGGCATGGGTAGTTTAGGCCCTTTGGTGAGATTTCTCGAGAGTCTAAAATAATGAGTACCTTGATCATTTAGGCCAGAGAGTTTATCTTCCCACTGCTGATTATATAAGTCTTTAAGTAAACCCTTAATTTCTTTAGTGGCTTTGTTAGCAAGGCTTTTGAAATGAGGGTCTCCAGTTCTGTAGGCCAGATTTTTGAGTCTGTTTTTTTCTTTTATTTTTTCCCTGATGTCCGAAGGAATCAAGCCGTATTTGGTAATTTTTGTTGATTTAAAGATTGTAGAAGAATTTATGGGAGAGATAATATTTGAGGTTAGATTGATAACAGCCATATCCAGTTCAGCAGGGGTAGAAATATTTTCTGTGAAATGCATAATTTTTATTTTTTGCTGGTATAACTTCCAATTGTTTAATTTTTTAATATATGAGTCATTATGGGAAGTGATTATGTCGCCATAATCAATGATAACGGGGGAATGATCAAGAGAAAAGAAGTCTAGAAGGTCTGGTCTACCTTGTTGACGGATATGAGTGGGTTCAGACGGGGTTAGAATATTATATCTGCAGACGTCCTGCGAGTTGATCAATGTCAGTCCGCGAGTATTTGTCATGTTACACCCCCAATCCCTGTGTTTGGCATTGAGATCTCCTCCTATTAAAATAGCCTCGTTTTGATTAAAAATATTAACTAGATTGTTAGTATTAAAGTTTTTTAAGGGAGAAGGCCCGCAGTAGACAGACCCAACCGTAATAAAGCTGTCTTTTAGGGCGATTTTGGCAAGTGCCTTCAATACAGTTATCAGGGTTGGGGATTTCGTATGAAATTAAAGTTTTTTTAACCAACAGTAAGGTACCGCCTCTTTGGGCCCCCTTAAAATTCGGGAATGAAAATCTCTGCTTGTTTTTAAACCAGATTTGCTTTTAGATTAGAAAAACATCAATTTGAAATTTTTCGGTAAAGTGAATAATTTCCAATTTTTTATCTTTTATTGCATTTATATTACACGAGGCTATTCTAATAGAAGAAGGGCGCAATTTGTTCTAATTCATTTGCTGATATATGTTAAGTTAGGTGACATCTGAGGTAGAATTTGCTGGAATTGTGATTGTAAAGTAGTCATAAATTGGTTCATAAATATTTGTAGTTGATCATTCATATTAGCGAAGAATTGGATCAGTTGAGGCATTGCGCTTACGTCATTAGTGCTGGGATTAACTGTCTTTTTAATATTTATTGAGTTATCTTTCCCTCATAGGAATGTGGGGGGTGGGATTCTAGGGGGTTGTTTTGAGTTTTTAGGGTGTTTGATACAGCCTTGAAAATTTGCGGTGTGGTCACCCCCGCAGTTTGCACATGTACATTTTATATTTTTGTCGAGTTGACAGAGGTAGGTAAAATGATTTTCGGCGCATTTTAAACATTTGGGTTCGGCGGAGCACTTTGCTTGTGAGTGACCATAAAGTTGGCATCTATGACATTGGGTAGCATTCGATTTATTTCTTTGTGATTCTACCTTTATGGCCATATCATCAAGCACGTACAAATCAAAAATATTTTTCTCAGTTTTAGGAAGAATTACCAGCACTAATGGCATTGGCCTGCTATCTTTGTAGTACCACCTTATTACCCTGGTGGGGTTAAATTTAAGATTTTTTAAGTCACCGGTTATTTTCTCAACTGACCATTCTTCTAATACACCCCTCAAGACCACGTGGAACATTTTTTCGCTTTCGAAATTGTGTGAGTGGAATGGGATCTTTTGATCCTCAAGAAACTTAGTAATTTTCCTGTAATCTGAAGGATTTGGAGGATCAAATCTAATTCCTTCTGATAAATTTGTGGGGTTACCAAAATTAATATTATTTAATTTAAAAGGAGGAGGGTTAGGTTGGGAGGTTCGAGGTTGGGTACTGCTGGAATCGTTGTTAGAATTATTGATATTAGTAGTCT
This sequence comes from Kuschelorhynchus macadamiae, assembly GCA_030620095.1. Taxonomy (NCBI): domain Eukaryota; kingdom Metazoa; phylum Arthropoda; class Insecta; order Coleoptera; family Curculionidae; genus Kuschelorhynchus; species Kuschelorhynchus macadamiae. The sequence goes on from JAUTXW010005117.1 coordinate 162,660, forward strand.
TAAAAGTACTGGGTAATTGAGGAGACTCATTGGGATCGTCAGTATTTAGAGTGTTGGAGTTATTTGATTTCTTAGCAGGTGGGTTTTGAGCGGGGGACTGAGAAAGGTTTTGTCTCTTTTTCTTTTTTTTTTGTTACTAACCTCTTGAAAATTAGAATCAAAGTCGTCAGACATGTGTTCGTCCGAAATATCACTGTAGGCGTTATGATTAGAGGATTGGGAAGAAGGAATACAATTTGAGTGCTCATTTTCGTACCTTTTAAGTTCAAAGACGAGCTTGTTCACTGTGTTGGTCAATTTTTCTAGTAGACCATCTTTTTCTTGCATTTTCTTAAGGAAATCTTCTTGTATCTGTTTCTGCATTGTCTCGTTGGATAAAATTAAATTTTCGGTATAAATTTTCAATTCGTTATAGTCTTTGAGTGTTGGGGGAGGCTCCCCATTATCACCCATCACCGCGCTATGCACTAGGCGTAAGTAATTTTAACTGATATCAGGACGCTCTTGTTCACACGGAGTCACAAACTAGTTAACAACTCAAGGACAACATCTGCTCCGTACTGTAGCAGACAATATACGGTTTTTTATAACTTTTTATAGATTTGTCGTAAATAATTAAAACTTCTGACTTTGACAGCTGTCAGATCAATAATCAAAATGTGGCCTCGCGGCGCGCTTATATAGAATTTAGAAAAGGATGGAATGATCTTGAAAATTCTAGAATAATCTAAATACTACAGGGTGAAAACAATTAAGCCTAACAGAACATTCGAGAACGATTTTTGACACTATCATAGTCGTTACATGGATAAAAATTAAGGTAAGTCTACTTCATTAGAATAACAAATAATAAATAAATTCATCTAAAACTCAACAAATCTATAATTAGGGCTAAATTCACAACAGTATTAAGACCAATGCCCGTGGAGCGGACGGAATTACTGCGGAGATGCTCAAAATTTGCAGCCCTTTCATTGATCCTTATATTGTTTGTTATTGTTTGACAAACAGACCAACTCACATGAGTCGCATCGCTGAACTTTCATTTTCTTGCTATCTTCCGGAGTGTGAAATAATTTTTACTTTAGTTATTATTAAAATTACAATTGCTATTATTAAAATTAATAAAATTTTTATACTTTATTAAGTGCCATTTAACGTAATACATTATTTAATTCATGAGTCATTCTGTTGGGGTTAAGTAACAGTAGCCGTTGGCTAGACTTCGCCCTGGGATTATCATATCTCAAAATAAATTTTCAGCATACTATGTAATTTTAAGTTGATTTGAAATAAAAGCCGATTTACTATTATTATTATTATAACCTAAGATAACTTAATATTTCTGGTCTAATTGCCGCTTATTTCCAGATTGCAAGTACGTACCACGTAAGTATTAGTACCTTTAGAAAAACGTAAATAATTAATGGTAAATATATTTTTTCTTTTTTCTAACTAAATTAGGGCCTCCTCTGTATGCTTTTGCGTGATAACAACCAGAATAACCTAAATTCTTTCTTTTTGAATATTATGCAAATTAAAAGTAACTCTTATACAAACAAAATATATAAAAATCGAATAAAATATAATCATTCTAACTGAGGTATATCTACACGCGATGGTCCATTTGTCATCTATGTTCTTCCATCATAACTGGGGTTCACGGCCTTTACAATAATTTAATTCATCTAGGGAACCTACTTCCAAAGTGAATCTGTCTGGTGGGCGGCTTCTCATAACGTTTCACCATTATTGTGGCGATCACCAAGTCGGCTTGTGGGATCTGTCGCCCGTGCATGTAAAGAATCTGAATATGGAGGGAGGACTAGTCGTGACTTCTCTGGTCCGGATCTGACTGGGCCATGGCTAATTTGGATCTTAACCAAAATCGTGGTTGGTTCCTTGACTAATTTGTCGCCCTTTTCGGAATCTCTTTCCTTAGTTGGTGTTGGTTCGACTGGTTACCATTGATCTTATACCATTTTCTAGACAAAAGCGATTGAAAACTTCTCTCTTAAACTATTCACCTGTATTGAAATCAATGACTGTAGGTCTATCCCATTTTCCCATCCCAAATTTTACAATATCGATTCCAGTTATTTTTGTGATAGTTCTAGCGTTGACATATAGAGTGTATATTTCCATCATGGTGATATATAGTTCCCTCTAAGGGTCGGTACATAGGGTCCCATAATATCTATAGATCAGGATTGGAAGGGTCCTCGTACGGAAACATGCGTTCTCCGTTTGTTGTTTCAGCAGGGCTGTTTTCAATATCAGGGGTTACGTGGCAGGTCATTTTGGAAACTGTTTTTACCCTCCTTTGCAGTGTTCCACTGTGACATCGAATCTCTGAAAAAGTGGTTTTATGTAACCAGGATAAAGGCTTAGAGTCAGATCATAATATGAATGGGCGATCTATAAGGTAAAAATGGAATCCGAATATACATTATTTTGTTCCGTGGCTGATAATAAACATATGATATAATATTTTGCATCTTGTTACCTTTATCCTTCTGGTAAAAAGTAGCAGCAATACCATTTTAGACGCGTCTGGCATACTAACTGGTAAGGGTTATTGTATTGTTTTAACTCTGTTGAAGGCTTGCTGCTATTCTGCTCTCCACTTGAAGGTTTTTCATCATTTTAATAAGTTGGCCACTTTACCGGATCTGAGGTATGTGCAATGTGTTTCCGGATCTAGTTTATAATTCCTAAGAATTTCTGCATATCTTTTTTGGTTTGAGGGATCTCGAAGTTGATAATTTATTTTAACTTCTTAGACCAGGTTGTATATTAAATACATTTTATAATATTTCATTTTTCTTAATAAAGCTAAATTTTCGGTAAGTTCGGGGTACTATGGTAAAATATTTTCATTTTACTATAATATATGCTTCCAAATCTGTTTATATTTTATTATTCTTATATACTTAGCCTTATTTTCCGCCACAATGGTTTATAAAATCGTAAATAATAACATCGGCTCTCAAAAACTGTTATATTCTGTGGGTATTTAAGTTTCACAAAGAAATACCAAACACCATGACCTTTTCTTTATTAAGTACAACAGAACAAATTATGGTCAAGCATCCAGGCCGAATTCAGGAGAGTAGCACGATCTATTATGGATTTGTGAATTTCTCAAAATTATGTTGCCCCAACACTGTGATATGTTTATGTTTGTAATAATTATATCAATAATTATTTTATATTTTTGAATTTTACCAATGCGACTTCAATCTATTTACTATTTAAAATTTTAACTTTAGGGATACTTACTTTAGTAATTAGTAATCTATTAGTAATAAAGAGAAACTATGTAAATGGCAAGTTCGTTAAATACATATTTAAAATTATTAAATATCAATGTTTATTTTAATAGTGTATATTATTCTGGAAATAAAAGTGTTGTGTTCACAAAAGTGGCTAGTAAAAATCGACACTTAACAGGAAACAATATTGGACAAATCCTCAATAGAAAATAACCATTGATCACGAAATGCCATCAACAAAAGCACGAATAAAAAACAATTCAAAAACGTGTTTCGTTATTTCCGAAATGAAAGAACGTCGAAATGTTTCGCGTTTCTCTACAGATGAGAGCAATGTAATTTTAGAGTACATCGTTAAAGCAATTTGCGGTTTCCGATTAACAAGCGCCTTTCTGCTTAAATTTGAACCCGTGACATACCCAGTCATCAATCGTAATTGGAGTATCAATCTCGCTGGATCTATCAAGCAGCATCTAACGTTGGTTAAAAAATAATTAAGCTGCTATTGAAAGCTTTGTATATAGTTGATTGTAATTTTATTCCCATAACATTAAAGTTCATAGAACTACTTCCAGTGGCGTCGGTTACTGTTCTAATGTAACAAAAAATTGGCAAAGATAGTAAAATATGAGTTGTTTTTTTTTTAATCAACAAACTCGAAAGTATATTCTTAAGAAAATCCGGGCCCCTTTCTATTCTTTTTAAACTTTTAATCAAACCACATTTGGAAGTTGGGTCTTACCTCAGACAGTAGAGAGGGGCGGGGCAAACACTAATTGTTACTAGGGATGGGCGATATTAGATTTTACCTCTCGCTAGCATCACATCACCTATCGATATATTTTACTTATCGATATGTCGATATTTATCGGCCTTTATAGGAGTCCTTACTTATCGATAAGTATTTCAACCTACCGATAGTTCATTCTTATCTATCAATATATTTGCGATAAAATTATTAAAGACCAAAAAAAAAGTCCTCACCTTCCATATAGCCCATAATTTGCTGGTAAATATGTACTTCGTTTATACGTATCTATCGATGTTCTCGGCTCCCTATCGATATCATCAGGTATCTATGGCTATCATCCGATATCTATCTGCCCGTCTATCGGCACTTATAATAATTATCAATATATCGATATTTTTTAATTTAACTATTGTTATTCGATATATCGCTGACCTAACTATAACTATCGAAATATAGATAAACCGCCCATCCCCAATTGTTACCTTGCCTTTATTGCCAGGAGTTCTTTTATTTTTCCGGTTCAAATCCCCCAACATTGACCTTGAATCGAAAATGAGCTTTCGGGGTACCAAATTTTAAAATCTCATATTTTTGTAAGTTTTGAAGATATAATCTTCATATTTTGCAGACGATCGGTAAATAATCTTAGGTTTCTATTTTTTTTTATTGAACTTGTCTATTTTGATACAGGGTGTCCTAAATTCAGCGGCAAACATTCACATTTTCAAAGCCGCTAAAGTCCGTTTTTTTAAAAGGGACACCCTATAACTTTATGCACTATCAAATGTAAAATTTCATTTTCTATCGAACTGTATTAAGGTTCCCTATACCTATTCGTACCCATTTTCGAAATAATTGGGTTTTATAAAAATATCGTATGTATTTGCTTAAATGTTTACATGTTCCAATGGTGAGCCATGGAAAAACAATTGAGATCCAATATCCAATATGACAGATGATTAATATGCGTTATTTATCGAAAGCTGTCAGTGATAAACTAAATCTTCTAAATCGAAATGGAAGAATACTCAAACGCTGATATTCTCAATCTATTTTATATTCATGGAGAATGTTATAAAATTTTGGAGAGAACGTGTCGTGTGTTTAATGAACGCGACCCTGATTTGCCGCCAATGAACAAGTCAAAATTCAAGAGGATTGAAACGAGCTTTTTGCGTTTTGGCAAGGTTAAAGTTACAAAAAATGTTCCGAAACCAGTGACAAATGCCGAGGATAACGTAATAAACACATTAGCTTATTTCCACGCAAACCCGCAAAGTTCAATACCGTCTGCAGAAAACGATTTGGGAATTTCTTCTTCATCTGTCCAAAGAATCTTGAGCGAACATCATATGCACCCTCATTCCTTCCAAAACGTGCAAGCCTTGAGACCTGGTGATGACGTCCGACGAGTAGAATTTTGCGAATTCATGTTTTTGAAAATTCAAGAGGATCCTCAATTCTTTTCAAAAATATTTTGGACCGCTGAAGCGAAATTTTCTAGAGAAGGAATAACAAATAGAAGAGACGAACATTTCTGGGCAGCAGAAAATCCGCACGCTTCACGCGAAACGCGTTCTCAAGAGAGGTTTAGCTTCAAAGTTTTCGGTATAGTATTAAATGATAAGGTGCGGTACTGTATTTATGAACACAATTTAAACAGTGATAAGTATTTAGAAATTCTACGGTGAGCTGCAAAATTATTGGTATCAATTAGATGGGGCACCAGCACATAATTCTGCTGCAGTTTATCTCCAATTATCTAGAATTTTTGAAGATCGCTAAATTGGTCCCAATGGCCCTTGGAGATGGCCCCCGCGATCACCTGATTTAACACTCCTAGACTTTTATTTATGGGGATTTATCATCATCATCATCAGTCTATGCTTCCCCAGTAAATAACCAACAAGATTTACTGGACAGGATACGAACAGCTTTTGCCGAATTAGAAAACGGACAAAATCAACGGGCTACAGCAACTGTACAAAGAAGAATTGAAATGTGTCTTCAAATGAACGGACAGCATATAGAACATTTGTTATAATTCAATTTTATTATTTTATTTATTTATTGTTGATTGTTAGATTGCTATAATTTTTAAGTTCACTAAAACAAGTTTACAACAGTCTCGAACTTAGTAGATATGGTTAAAAATAATGTAAACAATTTATTACATTTTTTATAACTTTAACTTTTCCGAAACGAAAAAATTTCGTTTCATTCCTCTTCAATTTTCTCTTGTTCATTGGCGATAAATGAGGATGTTTTTCATTAAAAACATGACACGTTCTCTCCAATATTTTGTAACATTCTCCGCGAATATAAAATAAATTGAGAATATCAGCTTTTGAGTGTTATTTTATTTTAATTTAAAAGTTTTAAATCAGCTGTCATGTTGAATAGAAAAGCACAACAATTATTTTTCCGTGGCTTACTACGGGAAGGTGTAAGCATTTAGCAAATCCATATGATAATTTAATAAAAACCTGATTATTTCGAAAATGGTTACGAATGGGTATAGGGAACCTTAATACAGTTCGATAGAAAATTAAATTCTACATTTGATAGTGCATAAAGTTATAGGGTATCCCATTTAAAAAAACGGACTTTCAAAATGTGAATGTTTGCCGCTGAATTTAGGACACCCCGTATAAAAATAGACAAATTCAATAAAAAAATAGAAACCTAAGATTATTTACCGATCGTCTGCAAAATATGAAGATTATATCTTCAAAACCTACAAAAATATGAGATTTTAAAATTTGGTACCCCGAAGGCTCATTTTTGGTTCAAGGTCAAGTATCTTAAGAACGATTGAACCTAGGTATAGGACATGCTACATAAAATAGCATTAAAACTCTCCGTAGAATCCAAAAATATCATAAAATACAGGGTGCTCCATTTAAAATAAGCAAGTTGATACCAACTTCCGGTTAAACCGGAAGTGACAGGAAGTTGAAAATATTTCAAAAAAGAAGTACTTCTTGACCTTACCTTAATCCCAAAATTTGAAATTTTTATCTAAATGGTATCATCAAAAACTTTTAATGAACGGGTTGCGTGAATAACCCTGTATATATATATATATATATATATATATATATATATATATATATATATATATATATATATATATATATATATATATATATATATATATATATTTATATGTATATATATATTATATATATATATATATATATATATATAAATATATATTTATATATATGTATATATATATATATATATATATATATATAAAATGGTGGTAGACATAAAAAATACAACGTGCTAAAAATGACAAAAAAAAATTGAGAGGCAACAAGTAAAGGGGTCAGCTAAGAAAAATGAAAAAATAATAAAACTAACAAAAAATAATTCTTGCACTAGGTTATGTAGTTATGAGGATTCCAGGCACATTAAAACTGAATAGGAGAAAAAATAAACTAAAATAAATTTTACTCAGATATTGATTAAAAATACCCATGTTTGTGTATTCTTCACGAAACTTTTTTCATTCTGAATAGTTTTAATTCTTTGAGGTAGATGCCTGAATATTTTGACGCACATGTACCACGGACTTTAAAAAAAAAACTGGTATTGTGGAGAGGAACTGAAGGTTCCCTCCTATATCTCGTCTGTATTCCATTATTGTATGCCTCATTCGCGTGAAAAAGTTCCCTGTTTCGCATCATGTACACACATATTGAACATATGCAAAGAGAAAAATGTTATGATTTTTAATAATTTAAAAAGTGGTTTGCAATGTTGTAGAAAGCTTGCCCCTGCTATGATTTTAACAATTTTCTTTTGCAGTTGAGTAGACTTTCAACATGTATAGAAAATCCCCAAATGACAGTTCCGTTCTCCAATCTACTTTTGACATAAGCATTATAAAACATGATCAGAATTATATGACTGACAATATATCTTAGATTATATTATGCATAATGGGAACTTTTTAGTTTGCCAGCCAGATCCTCAATATGAAACTCCCAAGTTAGGTGATTATCTATATTTAAGCCTAGAAACTTTAGGACTAGGCCATTTTTGGTACACCACAGATTTATCAACTCAGCAGCATAATGGCAGAATCAAACAAAGTTACTTTCACTCAGAGAATGAATCAACATGGACGTATCATACGCATATAGAATACACTTCCATGAAATCCACCATTTTCAATACAAAAATTCGCAAAATCGTTGCTAAAGATTAAATATAGAAGAGGAGACAAAACGCCTCCTTAAGGGACGCCATATGTGACAGCATTATTTTCGGATCTGAATTTCTGCCTTAATCCTTTTTCATTCACGCCCTATAATTCAACATATTTCTTTTGGATAGATAACTGATAAACCACTCTAGAGCCACTCTTGTAATCCCATACGATTCTAATTTATTCACAAGAAGATCATGATTTATGACATCAAAAGTCTTGGACAGATCAAAATAAAGCCCGCCAACGCAGAGATTTTAATCAGTTCATTCTGCGATAACTATTCTTAATGGCTTCAAAAAGAGCAGATGTAGTGTGCCCTTACAGAAACCATGGTGGTTATATATATATATATATATATATATATATATATATATATATATATATATATATATATATATATATATATATATATATATATATATATATATATATATATATATATATATATATATATATATATATATATATATATATATATATATATATATATATATATATATATATATATATATATATATATATACCCACTTATTTATAATAGAATAAATTAGAAGTACACTTTGACATTTTCGTATATAAAGCATTCAAGATGAGGATAGCTTTATTATCTGTAGGCCCGTTCGACTGAAAATCGGTATATTAGAGTCCCTATTTAAATACGTATACGAAAAAAAAATGTTGTTTGTCAAGGAAATGAAGAATACAAGAGCTAATTCATCTTATACTAACAATTTTTTTTCTCTAGTAAATGTAAGAAAAAAATACCTACAGTTTAAAAAGCTCTGAAATAGTCAGTTTCTTCTTCAGCATTTCCAGGTATTTCTATCCATGTCATATTTGGATATATGCCTCAGTAACAGTATAAAAAACATTTATACTGTAATAGATATTTGATGTTCTCAGCTCTATGGAATGACGTTTCATACATTTTGTTAATATTTAGAAAATGAACGGAATAAACTAGACTTTTCATCGCATATATTGGACCATACATAGTGTACTAAGTTTTGAGAAAACCGCTAATAGCCTTATTATCTTGTGTTTTTGTACGTTAAATTTTACTATAGGTATTTATGTTTATGTTGTCTAACATGTATCTTTAATCTTATGTACTTTAACTCTGACTTGCGGCATTAGACTTTAAATCATCGTCGATTAGGCAATTTTTTTAGGTAAAATTAAATTTATAATCTATCTACACAAAGTTGGTAGATATATATATATATATATATATATATATATATATATATATATATATATATATATATATATATGAGTTATAGTATAATTATACATCCAATTTGAACGTTTTGTTTTAAAAATAAAAAAACAAGTAATATTAATTAGGTTATACGTGTTTGTTAAATTTCTGTATATATGAATATATCTGTGCTGGGGTGTACTTATGTATGGATGTATATGTATATAAAAGAACATTTTTATCCTCTTACACAAAACAAAAAAAAAGAAAAAAGTAGACATGTTTATAAGTAAGAATCCAAAACAGCATTGTTTGTTAGTTTTAGTGACCTGTATTAGAATCCACTGATGAAGGCATGTTGCCGAAACGTTTTAGAATAAAAGAAAAAAAAATACAAATTAAAATGATTTCCGAAGAATAAACAAGTTTTATTTTTCAAAAAGATAATTCAGACCAAAAACCCAAGAAAATCTCCTAAGTATATATATATATATATATATATATATATATATATATTTTGTTTTCTTGGGTATTTTGGATCGATAGTAGGAATAAAATTAAAACAAATTAAATTTCATTTTTGTTACATTTTTATAGACGTTTCGACCATTTATGGTTGGTCTTCATCAGTATTTTTTTTGTCTGTAACAATAGAAAACCGAGATAAGATATTTTTCTTAAAAGACTATTATAAATTGTATGGACAAATTATTAATAATATTATTTTAACATTTTAGATGACTTACCATAAGAAGGATCTTTCAGAATTCATCTTTATGCAACATTTAAAAACAGCACGTTTTCCATACAGCACTCAGAAACAGCACATTTAAGAACATTGAAAAGAACGTCATACAGATTAAAATTACTATAATATTAGTTGCTACGAGTATGTCTATCTTCGAGCGACACTGCTTTAACTGGCAGAATGCATTCATGTGAAACGTCGGTTAAGGAATTCTATGGGTTTTTTTTTTTATATATATATATTAGTTTAAAAAAGCAAAGATAATTAGATTTGTTTTGAACTGTTTGGTGATATATTGTTTATTTACTTTTGAATTTAGAAGAAAGGGGGCTAATTTAGTTTGTTTTTTTTTTTTTTTTATAATAATTTAATGTATATATGAAGTCAGTTTTAGAGTTATTTGATAACGTTATAATATATTTGGCTCAAATTCTTTATGTCTGTTTTGTCATTTATAGCATTGATCTCCCGTTTTATGTATAACATTTCCAGAAACTCTCTCTTTTTTGATTAATTTCCGTATTTAGAATAGTAGTATCTTGAAAGTTAAAAGTATGTTTATATTCTGTTTCGTGATTTGTAAGCGCTGTTTAATTTTTTTTATCATACTTGTGTCCATTCAAACGATTTTTAAGATACTGTGTGGTTTGCCCTATATAGACCTTTGGGCAGTCGTAGCATTTTATTTTGTATATAGTGTGTGTTTTTTGAAACTTAGGTGTTTTTGATTTTAAAGAGGAAAAAAATTGTTTTTGTAGGGTATTGTAGCTTTTGTGAGATAGTCCTTGAATATAGGGTATTGAAATATATTTATTTTTATTGTTTTGATTGTTGCTGGGGTTAGAATTATTTTTATTAATGTTATTCAATCGGGACTTAAAAATTGAGTTTATTAATTTCATTGGGTAGCTGTTTTTTAATAAAGTATTTTTTGCTTCTTGGATAGCTTCTTGTCGAAATTCTAGATCGCTTAATTTGATTGCCCTATCCGCGAGCCCTATAATGACAGATTTTTTTTGGGAGTGTGGGTGTTGCGAAAGATAGTTTATGTATCTACCAGACCAAGTATTTTTTGTATACCACTTTGTTTTTATGCAAGTTTCTTTGTTATATAAGGTCATGTCTAGAAAATTTATTTTTTTATCTTTTTCAGTTTCGATGGTGAAATTAAGTTTTTGGTGAAAATTGTTAAACGCGTTAAGGATATATTCGCTTTTTCCTTGTGGTATGATTGTTAAACAATCATCAACGTATATGTAGAAGAATGGAAGTTTAAAATTTAAGTTTTTAATAACGTTGTTTTCTAATTCTTCCATCACTAATTGTGCAACGACACTTGAAATAGATGAGCCCATTGCACAGCCGTCAAATTGTTTATAGAATTTGTTTTTATGCATAAAGTAAGTGGATTTTAGAACTAATTCTATTCCTTTTAAAAATTCATCAAGTTGGATATCAGTATGTTTTTTTATATCATTCCATTTTTTCCTGATGATTTCGAATGTTAGATCAATTGGAATGTTAGTACATAGTGAGACTTCCAATTGATCTAACATTCGAAATCATCAGGAAAAAATGGAATGATATAAAAAAACATACTGATATCCCACTTGATGAATTTTTAAAAGGACTAGAATTAGTTCTAAAATCCACTTACTTTATGCATAAAAACAAATTCTATAAACAACTTGACGGCTGTGCAATGGGCTCATCTATTTCAAGTGTCGTTGCACAATTAGTGATGGAAGAATTAGAAAACAACGTTATTAAAAACTTAAATTTTAAACTTCCATTCTTCTACAGATACGTTTATGATTGTTTAGCAATCATACCACAAGGAAAAAGCGAATATATCCTTAAGGCGTTTAACAATTTTCACCAAAAACTTAATTTCACCATCGAAACTGAAAAAGATAAAAAAATAAATTTTCTAGACATGACCTTATATAACAAAGAAACTTGCATAAAAACAAAGTGGTATACAAAAAATACTTGGTCTGGTAGATACATAAACTATCTTTCGCAACACCCACACTCCCAAAAAAAATCTGTCATTATAGGGCTCGCGGATAGGGCAATCAAATTAAGCGATCTAGAATTTCGACAAGAAGCTATCCAAAAAGCAAAAAATACTTTATTAAAAAACAGCTACCCAATGAAATTAATAAACTCAATTTTTAAGTCCCGATTAAATAACATTAATAAAAATAATTCTAACCCCAGCAACAATCAAAACAACAAAAATAAATATATTTCAATACCCTATATTCAAGGACTGTCAGAAAATTTACAAAAATCTCTTAAAAAACAAGATCTAACCGTATCTCACAAAAGCTACAATACCCTACAAAAACAATTTTTTTCCTGTTTAAAATCAAAAACACCTAAGTTTCAAAAAACACACACTATATACAAAATAAAATGCTACGACTGCCCAAAGGTCTATATAGGGCAAACCACACAGTATCTTAAAAATCCTTTGAATGGACACAAGTACGATAAAAAAAATAAAACAGCGCTTACAAATCACGAAACAGAATATAAACATACTTTTAACTTTCACGATACTACTATTCTAAATACGGAAATTAATCAAAAAAGAGAGAGTTTCTGGAAATGTTATACATAAAACGGGAGATCAATGCTATAAATGACAAAACAGACATAAAGAATTTGAGCCAAATATATTATAACGTTATCAAATAACTCTAAAACTGACTTCATATATACATTAAATTAATATAAAAAAAAAAAAGAACTAAATTACTCTTTCTTCTAAATTCAAAAGTAAATAAACAATATATCACCTTTTTAATAATAAAACAGTTCAAAACAAATCTAATTATCTTTGCTTTTTTAAACTAATATATATAAAAAAAAAAACCCATAGAATTCCTTAACCGACGTTTCACATGAATGCATTCTGCCAGTTAAAGCAGTGACGCTCGAAGATAGACATACTCGTAGCAACTAATATTATAGTAATTTTAATCTGTATAACGTTCTTTTCAATGTTTTCAAATGTGCTGTTTCTGAGTGTTGTATGGAAAACGTGCTGTTTTTAAATGTTGCATAAAGATGAATTCTGAAAGATCCTTCTTATGGTAAGTCATCTAAAATGTTAAAATAATATTATTAATAATTTGTCCATACAATTTATAATAGTCTTTTAAGAAAAATATCTTATCTCGGTTTTCTATTGTTACAGACACACAAAAAAAAATACTGATGAAGACCAACCATAAATGGTCGAAACGTCTATAAAAATGTAACAAAAATGAAATTAAATTTGTTTTAATTTTATTCCTACTATCGAACCAAAATACCCAAGAAAACAAAATTAGAATATATATGTATAAAAGGTTCAGAACTAAACAAAAAAAAATCTCTAAATATATATATATGCATATATATATATATATATATATATATATATATATATATATATATATATATATATATATATATATATATATATGTATATATATAGGGAGTTTTCTTGGGTTAAGGTTCGTAGGGGGTAGAGTTAATGACTTTTTTCTTGTAGCATATTTTTATTTAAAGATATTGACATTAAAAACAAACGTTTCGACCAATACTTAGTCTTCATCGGTGTTATTATAACGTAGTATAATAATATAGAGGAAAATCCTTTAATACAAATTTATTTATTTAAGTACACAAAACATTATTAGACAATGGCACATGATCAAATCATACAACTATTTACACATATGCAAATAAAATAAATATTTTTAAAATAAATAGTATATATAAAACTATACCAATAGTCAGTCACTTGAGCGTTTCAATGTAGAGCGGGAGAGAGTTGGGAAGTGGTTTAACGCCTATCAACTGCTACTCAAAAATGGTAAAATGATTAGGGTCATTTTTACGTTGACGGCCGTTGATGATGATGAGCCGAGTACGACCGCGTGGAAGTTTTTGGGAGTGGTGTCTGCACACTGACGCTTTGGCTGGAAGACTAAGTAAATCGTCGTTTCTTCTTGGTGGTCTTTGTGATTGTCTCTTTATAAACGTATTGAGGACTACCTATTTTGCAGATTTCGATTCTCACCTCTTATATAGAATCCTGGTGTGGGGTCATGCTACTGGGCCCAGCGTGTATTTGGTTTGCAGAGGAAGGCTATTAGATTACTGGCAGGATTGCGATTTAGAGATGACTGCAAAAATGCTCTTAGAGACTTGAGAATACTCACAGTTCCATCTTTATTTATTGCTGAATGCCTAATGTTTGTTAAAATATTAATCAATATCGAACACATCTGAATAGGCATAACTACAATACAAGAAATAAAAATAATCTGGTCACTGGGGAATTAAATGTTATTTTTAAAAATTTTACAATAAAATTAAGACTTACTAATTCAAAGAGTATGTTATAGCATTGATGACTATTCTAGGTTGTTTTATATCATATTTTATGGTGGTTACATGACAATATTTTTTCTATTTTAACTTTATTTTTTAATGTAATAGTCATAAAAAAAAGTAAGTGATGTAAATGGACGCAAAGGATTTTATTGTTCTTACATGAAATATATGATTTTGATTTTTATTTTTTTAAATTTTAAAATTGAATTGGCTTTGTACAATAGATACGATAGTCAACACCCCATCCCAAGAAGCAAAGAAACCTCTTACTACTTTAACGTTCTTAGTACTTCTTAAAACCATTTTAGAATTCAAACTACCTCACAAACATACTTCGCAGTCACTATATCATCTCTTCACAATCTTCTTGACTTCAACCTTATTTTGTTCACCCCTCTAAACGGTAAATAGGTAATTGGTTCACACGGATAAACGAAAGCCGTTATTTGTTTCATAAAAAATATGTGCTGTATGAGGCTAACCACACATCCTTAATATAAACGTAATACGGATTAAATTCAGCAAAAAAGCATCCTGAAACACTCTAGCATCTAAAATGATTATTTTGTGGATATACCAAATTGACTTTAATCTTTTTACTGGTATAAACAAAATAATTATCTTCCAAGTAGCGCTTTTCAAGGCTGTCTTTTGAAATATGCAAAGTGCTATGATTTTTTTATCTCATCTTTGATATCGGTATGGCTACTTGCTTATTCAGGGTGAGTTACTCTGGGTCAGAATAGTGTATAACTTTCCAGAGGAACACGTGCTTTATGGAGACAATTCGAGCCACAGATGCACAACTGGCCTTAATGAATGGAGATGGAACATAATATAGTCTGTAATATTAGTTAAACCAGATTCAGCAATTGCAAAATAGATTAAACTATAGATAAAAACTCGGGTATAAATAGTTGTGTGTCGTGAATTCAGAGGATTAAAATACGCCCCTAAATTAATAATACGTATATATATATATATATATATATATATATATATATATATATATATATATATATATATATATAGAAAGGAAGCTTTGGTCAACTTTTATATTTAACAATTCTTTCTATTCCTTAAAATTAAATATTAGAGGTGGTGAATTAAGAGAAAAATTGCAAACATCTAAACTTCAACAGTACCACAAAACATAGGACAGAATTTGGGAATAAAAAATCTAAAACTGTCACGTATATGTAAGAGCGATGATGGTCCGTAAAGCTCAAAATAATAACTCCCCTAACCAGGCATTGTTCTTAAAATAAAGTCGGAAGGCTTTGGTGAGGATGACCTAAATATAACCCCTTATCACTTTTTCTTGTCCATTTAAAATCCCTTATTTAACTCATATCATTATCAATTGTATTCAGGAGTCTTATTTTCTAAAGACCTGGAAATTAGCAAATGTCATACCTTTGCCTAAAGTTAAAAACCCTACTGAGTTTGGACAACTGCGATCTATTTCGATACTGCCTACCTTGTCTAAGATCTTGAAAAAAGTTATGGACACTTAAATGGTTTCTTTTATATCAAATCATTTCGTACCAGAAAAACAATCGGGGTTTAGAGAGGTTTTAGCTGCTCTACAGCACTGTCAGATATAGTGGACGACGTGGTAAGAGCGCATGATAAAAACAAGACCTCTGTTCTCATATTACTCGATTACACAAAATCGTTTGACATGTTTGCATTATGGCACTTTATTGGCGGTTTTAAAACATATGGGATTTAATGACGCATCAGTGTTACTTGTATCGTCGTTTCTCTCTGACAGGGCCCAGTGTGTAATTCTCGAGGGCGAACGATCAGGAAGAGGTGGTGTTGAGGCAGGTGTTTCTCAGGGCAGCATATTGGGTCCCCTTCTTTACTCTATTTATACATTTAAATTTATAAGGTCTCTTGATCATTGCCAATATCACTTATATGCCAACGACACCCAGCTTTATACCTCGCTTAAGCGTGACATGGCTGAAATTATAAATTTTCAAATAAACTAGGACTTACATAATTTGCTCTCCGTTTCTAGTGACCACCTCTTAAAAATTAATCCAACGTGTTAAAATCTTTCACTTTGTATATATATATATATATATATATATAATAATTATTTTGTATATATATATATATATATATATATATATATATATATATATATATATATATATATATATATATATATATATATATATATATATATATATATATATATATATATATAAATATATATATATATATATATATATATATATATATATATATATATATATATATATATATATATATATATATATATATATATATATATATATACATATCATATCATATATATATATATATATATATAAATATATATATATATATATATATATATATATATATATATATATATATATATATATAATATATATATATATATATATATATATATATATATATATATATATATATATATATATATATATATATATATATATATATATATATATATATATATATATATATATATATATATATATATATATATATATATATATATATATATATATATATATATATATATATATATATATATATATATTTTTTTTTTGGAGCATGGGTGAAAATTTGCTTTATTATCAAAACATCGAAGCTTCATATGGAAGAAATGTGGTTTTACAATTGAAGTTGTTTTCAAAAACACAAAAATCACAAACCAAAGAAACAGACGAATTTTCCTTTTGAGATGCAAACATGAAGATTTAATACCTACCTTTTTAAATTTAAATATTAATCACATTTATTTTAACTCTGTAAACCTACAACGTAAGTTCCAGAGATCAATTCTTAAGCGTTTTAGGAAGGAGACAATAAATTTATTAATATCTGACACTACTTCGAACTTAAATAAAGGATATCACATTATTAGAAACTTATCTCTCGCAAGCCCTACCCATAGATATTTTTAATAATTTTAAAATAATTGTTTCCCAACAAATCGAATTACTTTTTGAGAGAATAAAAGCAAGAAATATAACTAAAATCAACAAATTGCTTTCGAAAAAAATAATAAATGTAATCCGACAGTACATAATCTCTGGGTAGAAAATTTAACAAATACAGAGATTCCAAACTATGTAAACGACGTGTTAACTTTGGGTCCGAATTTCGCTGCGCCAATACAACAACCAATCGAAGCTCCACTGCCTGAAATAATTTGTAACATAGAATCATCCATTTCGTATCTAAATACATCTACCAAGGATGAAATAAGAACTAAATGTTGTAATATACTTAGCAATTTTAAAAACAAAAATAAACTAGAGGCTGAAGATAAAACTCTAAACAAAAAAATTAGACAGACCACCACCTTTTTTAAACAACATCCAAATCTACTAATTCTTAAGCCAGACAAAACAAACAAGACAGTTATCATGGACGCCCAAGAATACGATAATAAAATTAAAGATCTTTTATGTGACACATCGACGTATAAAGAAATGAAAAATGACCCTATCGACCAATATCAAAAATTAAATAATCAGCGAATAGATAAATGGGACAAAAAAGGTTACATTTCACCAAACACCACAAAAAAATTAAAAATACACAACGCATTGCCGCCAAAAATTTACGGTCTACCTAAATTGCATAAAGATGGTATCCCTTTACGCCCCGTTGTCTCTTGCATACAATCTCCTTTTAATAACCTATCCAAATTTTTAAAAGATATAATTTCAAACGTTATTAACAAAAATCAATATTATATAAAAGATTCATTCCATTTCAAGGAAAAAATTAAAGAAATTCAGTTACCTAAAAACCATAAATTGATATCCTTAGATGTAATCTCACTCTATACAAATGTTCCTATAATTTTAGCTAAGGACATAATTTCCAAAAAATGGAATGAAATAAAAAAATATACAAGTATACCCTTAGACGATTTTTTAGAGGCAGTGCAGTTAACACTAAACTCCACGTATTTCTTATATGAAGATAAAATCTATAAACAGATAGACGGTTGCGCAATGGGTGCCAGTATATCTAGTGTTATCGCCCAACTGGTATTAGAAGACCTAGAAGAAACGATTATTCCTCAACTAGGTTGCAATATACCATTTTTCGTAGAATTTATACAACAATCCATTAACAAAGCTAAAGAAGCTCTTATAAAAAATAGCTATCCAAAACATCTTATACATTCTATTTAAAAAAAAAATACACCAATTCTACAACAAAACCGACGCTCGATCACAAAATAAAAACCAAAAACAAAATTATATAACACTTCCCTATATTAAAGGACTGTCGGAAAAAATCCAACATGTAATGGCCAAATACAACATACATATTGCCCACAAAGGATATAATTTATTAAACCGCAATTATACCACATTAAAAGCAAAAACCGAAAAATTTAAAAAAACACATGTTATATATGAAATACCTTGCAACGATTGTAATGGCATTTATATTGGTCAAACTAGCCAATACCTGCAATCTAGATTAAAATCACACAAATACGACAAACGCAACCAAACGGCCCTTACTAACACGAACAAAATGAAAAACACACTTTTAATTTCAACAACACCAAAATATTAAAAACGGAATCCAATACCAAAAAAAGAGAAATTTATGAAACAATTGAAATTAAAAGAAACAGTCGAGCTATTCACGATAAAAGAGATATTAATTCCCCTAACAAAATCTACTTTAATCTAATTTAACATACAATAATAGCATGAAAAAAAAAATCAAAAAAATGTAAATATAAATTTTAACTCCATTTCAAAAATAATTAAAAGAAATGTTTATAACGAAACTTTTATTTTAATTAAGGAATAGTACCTACCTCCTTCCTGCAACGTAAAAATATTCTTTCTGGCAAAAATCGATATTCATATTTCAGTACAGTTGACTCCGGTAAACACACAACAACAGTGTTTTACAGTCGAAAATGTGGCTCGTTGTAAACAGAATATATATGTATTAATGTCGTATTGTTCTATGTTTTTATTTGGATATATGTGGTATGTACTTACGTTCTAGGGTAAGTTGATTTTTTATAAAAGATTGTGCATGTCCCAAAATTTTAATTCGTTTTTTTCATTTATATTGTAGTTTTGAAAAAGGCAAGGATTACCTGCCGAAACGTCAAGTTTTAAAGTATTTTTATTAAATATGACTGCACACTAGGTCATATAATTTTTTCATTCCGAAACAATACCCAAGAATTAACCCAAAAATATATACAGAAGGGTTCAAGAACTTCTACAACAATATATATATATATATATATATATATATATATATATATATATATATATATATATATATATATATATATTTTTACTCCTTCACGGATGGAAAAATACAATGTGTTTTCATTCCGGGTGTACATCCGTTCACTACTGTCGTTCTGAAAAGAACAGTTTTGCTGACGTTTCGCCAAAATCACATTTGGCATTTTCGAAGCTTTCTTTCTCGCGTCCGAATAGAGACTGAAGTGTTGGTGACTGCGACGCTTCCTTTTATACCCCCACTCGGGGCCGAAGGTTATATCTGCGCAGGCGTTGGTCGTTATTTATGTTTTCCGGATGGTGCTGTAGTTGTTGCGCTAATTGCGCTTGAGTTTTTGCGATTTTAGATTTGTCTATTATTGTCTTCCATACTGTTGGTAGTTTTAATGATTCGTCCCTTTTATTTAAATCACCTTGCTTTTCAATTTCTATGGCTTCTCGGATTATTCTGGTCTTATAATGTTCTATATTGGCAATCTCCCTACACCCATCGAAATTTATTTTATGGCCGGTTTCCTGATGATGTAGGAATAAAGCTGAGGTTGTTTGTTTATTTCTGATGCTGAGTTTATGCTCTTCCACTCTTGCTGATATTCGCCTGTTAGTTTGCCCTACGTACAACTTTTCACAGTCCTGGCACGGAATACTGTACACTCCGTGGTTTTCCAGTTTGATTTTATCTTTTGGGTTTCCGAGTAGTTTACCTATAGTTGTTTGTGGCTTGTGTATTGTTTGTATGTTGTGTTTCCTCAGAATTCTTCCGATTCTGTCTGTTGTGCCTTTTACATATGGTAAGACTACTCGTTGCTTTCCCGGTTCATATTTTTTGTTGTTTGTTGTTCGGGAAACTTGTGCATTAATAGCTTTCTCTATGGTGCGATTTGTGTAGCCATTTTTCTTTAAAGCACTAGATATTACCTTAAGTTTGTTTTGTCTCGTCTGTGTTTCAGTTAGTCGCACGGATCTAGATATTAGAGTATTTGCGACAGCTTGAATTTGTGCTGGGTGATGATGTGATTTTGCATTTAAATATCTGTCTGTATGTGTTGGTTTTCTATACACGGTGTATTCGAAATGTCCGTTATGTAGTTTTGTGACCAAAACATCTAAAAATGGTAGTTTGTTGTTTTCCTCTAACTCTAGAGTAAATTGTATTCTGGGGTGGATTGAATTTACGTGAGTCAGAAATTTTTCGAGCTCTGCATGACCATGTTGCCATATAATAAATATGTCATCCACATAACGAATCCATAATTTGGGTTTTAAACTTGCTTTCTCAAGAGCTTCTTTCTCGAAGTATATCATAAATAAATTCGTGACTACTGGTGATAGCGAGGACCCCATTGGAGCACCATCCATTTGTTTATACATTTGCCCGTTGAAAGAAAAATAAGTATTTTTGAGGCAATGCTCCGAGAGTTCTATTATATGTGCCTGGAAATCCTCGTTCATAGCAATCTTGTCCAATGCTTCGTCGATGGGAATACTGGGATATAACGATTTGACATCTAGGCTTGCTATGATGTCGTTTTTTTCAAGGACGATGTCTCGTATAATTCGAGTGTTCTTTTCAGAACGACAGTAGTGAACGGATGTACACCCGGAATGAAAACACATTATATATATATATATATATATATATATATATATATATATATATATATATATATATATATATATATATATATATATATATATATATATATATATATATATATATATATATATATATATATATTTATATATATATATATATATATATATATATATATATATATATATATATATATATATATATATGTTATATCTATTCTCACCAGCTATTTCATCATACAAGTTATGCTAACCTTGTTTCCCAGACTATCAGCTATCACCCGCCAACGCAGTTATTCAGAAAGCCATCTCAATAACAAAGTATCACATATCAGTCAACAACGTAGATCATCCTATTCTCATAAACAGCAGGTGTTACTTGTTTACGAAAACAAGTCGAAAACTTCATCAGCAGAACCCACGTCCTGACCCAAGTGTTCAAGAACGAAGTAAACAGTTCCCACTGAGTCAGCATAATGAAACATATAAATAGTTATTTTTCTTTGTATACAGTTAGTACAGTACAGTTCAGTCTAGTTTGAATTCATTTTGTTAAATATTACTCTTTGCAAGTTCAAATGTATATTTTAATTTGTATTATTTTTGAGTAATAAAATAATTTTTTAAAAAGTAATTTGGCAAGAAAGTGATTTAACAAACTGGCGCAGTCGGTAGGATCTGAAAACGTCTAACAGAACACGAAGCCCTTGTGCGCTCTAACTGTCGACGGAGGATCCCAATCCATTGTTCAGAAGAACCTGTGAAAAACAAGAAAAACAGAGAAAATCACGACCCGACGTCACCAACTCGCAGTCAATCTACGGATTAGGAACACCTAGTGAAGCCCCTGGTAGAATTTGCTGCAGAGAACACGACGAAGTCTGATGTTTCTACTACTAACGTAAGACTGAATCATCTCGTTTATTAATTTTCTTTATCTTTTTCAATTTTCCCAAAAATATTGAAATTTTTATTCAAATTTAAGGAAACTGTTCGATTTTTCAATTTTGATAATTAGTTAACGAAAAACTGAATTCAAAAACAAATTTCAAAAATCCAAAAGAATATTTTAATTTCAAATTTTGATTATACAGTTAATCAAATTTCAAGAAAAAACTTAAATTTTGTAGATTTTAGTATTGCTTTAATTTACGTTGATTTGTGTACTACTTTACGTACTGCCAATCAACCTAACTTCTTAATTTTAAGTTCGTATCCTTTTTATATAATATTGTGTGCCTATATTATTTCATTTTGATATTGTGATATATTGAGCAACCATGACCGATAACGGAATACAAAATGTCCCTGAGACACCTGAGATTGAACCGTATAAATTATCTGAAATATTTTCGATAATTCCTGAATACGATGGTGATCAAATTTTTCTCCAAACATTTCTCAATGCTTGTGATTGTGCTTACAATATGTCTACACGCGATCAAAAAGATTTATTAGTAATCCACATAAAAAATAAATTACGTGCAAGAGCAACGCAGCTAATAAGCTCTCGCAATCCTATTTCTTACGTAGAAATAGAACAACTTTTAAACTCTCACTTCGGAGCTACGCGAGACTTGTCTTCTTTAATACAAGACTTACAACGTATCAAACAATTACCTAATGAGAGTCCTTTAACCTTCCTCAACCGACTTCAAGTGCTAAATGCAAAAATGCACGCTAATATACAAAAGTCTAATCTCACCCCACAACAGAAACAAGCTCAAATAACCCTGATCGAATCCATGTCCCTGAGCACCCTCTTAACTGGTCTCGAACCCCGTATTGGACATATAATTCGTGCCAGTAACCCAAGAGATCTTCTTGAAGCCCAAATACGTATTCGACGTGAACTTCAATTGTCCTATTTCGAATCTCAAAAAGTTTCAAAACCGAACCCGCCAAAGCCATTCAACCAACCTTTGAGAAAACCAAACTTTCAAACACAAAAATGTTTTAAATGTGGACGTATTGGTCATTCAGCAAATCAATGCCATGCCAATAACGGACAACCACGTCCCAATTTTTCCCAAAACTCAAATTTTCAGCGACCTCAGTTTGCCCCGCAAACAAATTCTTTTCAGTCACACAGACCAAACATGCAACAACAAAGAAGCCCAAATACGCAAACCCCAAATATTACAAATAACCAATCAAATCAAAATAATTTCCAACGTCAACCGAATTTTAATTATTCTCGAACCTCAGTAATTCAGAAAAATCCTAATTTCAAAGCTCACTTAGTTAGCACCGATAACAATCAAGAAAAATATTTTAATGACTATTATCAAGACTATCAACAAGATTACCAAGATCTCTCATTCTTTTCTTATGAAGACCCCTCTACTTTATTCGAAAACGAATACGACAATTCTTATGAGAATCCAGATCCCAATTTAAACTTTAACGAGCCAATCGAAGAGCACTAAAATTTTCCAATCGAGGAAAATCAAAATTTTCTTTTATCCCCAGATCAAAACCATCCACCCAATCAAGAAACAAATCAAATACAAGCCCAAATCGAAACTCTCACGCTAGATGATATGAATCCCTTACTCAATTTCCCCGAACAACTATTTCTTTAAATCCCTTCCTTGCTATAAATCCCAAAAATCTTTACTATATTAAAGACGCAACAAATACTTTCAACAAACTCATAGATTCTGGTGCAGGTATTTCTATTTTCAAAGAAAATACAGTAAAAAACTTTCCAAATCGTTTCCCCGAAAATGCAACAATTCAAGGCATTACCGAACAAAAACTTTTAATAACTG
Organism: Kuschelorhynchus macadamiae; assembly: GCA_030620095.1. Taxonomy (NCBI): domain Eukaryota; kingdom Metazoa; phylum Arthropoda; class Insecta; order Coleoptera; family Curculionidae; genus Kuschelorhynchus; species Kuschelorhynchus macadamiae. The sequence continues at coordinate 186,904 of JAUTXW010005117.1, forward strand.
AATCAACCTTGATAAATTTTAACAACGGTGACCCTCACAAAGTCTATATTTACAACTTAGACATTGATTTTGACGGAATTCTAGGTCTTGACTTCCTAGAACACTACGAATGTACAATCGATTTAAAAAATAAACAACTTATTACCAATTTTAAAACACTACCACTGTATAAAATTGAAGACAATTACTCTTCAACAGAACTCGAAACATACGAGGCAAATAAAAAAATAACTATACAAGGTAGAACAGAACAAGTTTTTAAATTAAAATGTCATCTAATCAATACCGATGCTATTTTATCCCGAAAAGACATAGAAAAAGTACATATCCCAAATGCCCTTGTCCATGTCAATCAAAAAGGCGAATTTTTGACAACAATTGTCAATGCGAACGCAATCCCAAAAACAATTGATTTTTCAAATATCGAAATTTTCGATACACACACTTCTTAATTTCAATCTTCCCGAATCTCCTGAATTTCAAACTTCAAATAGAATCCCGACTATTAGATCCCAGCTTAGACTTGACCATTTAAACGAAGAAGAAAAAGAATTAATCACAAATCTTTGTGTCAATTTCGAAGATATTTTCTATCTAGAAGGTGACAACCTTTTCTTCACAAGTTAAATCAAACATAAGATAGACACGAATAATACAAAACCCATTTTTACTAAATCTTATAGATATCCCCAAATACATAAACAAGAGGTTAAAACGCAAGTAAACAACATGTTACAACAAGGTATAATTAGACCATCAATTTTTTCCTGGTCATCTCCCGTTTGGGTTATACCGAAAAAAATCGACTCTAATAATAAACAAAAATGGAGAATCGTAATAGATTATAGAAAATTGAACGAATCCACTCTTAATGATAAATATTCACTTCCTAATATCTCAGATTTACTTGACCAACTTGGACAGTGTCAATATTTTACTACTCTTGATCTCGCTTCTGGTTTCCATCAGATAGAGATAGATCCTAAAAATATTTCAAAAACAGCGTTCTCAGTAGAAAACGGTCATTATGAATTTTTACGAATGCCCTCCGGACTAAAGAATGCCCCACTACATTCCAACGTGTAATGGACAATATTCTTTTAGGAATCTTAAATGAACGATGTCTTGTCTATATGGACGATATTATAGTTTATTCCGCTACAATTGACGAACATATCCATCGATTACGCGAAGTTTTCAAACGACTAAAAAAGCTAATCTTAAAATACAACCAGACAAATAGTAGCATATCTTGGACACGTAATAACTAAAGACGGTGTTAAAACAAATCCAGAAAAAATTGAATGTATTCAAAATTTTCCCCAACCAAAAAATCCTAAGGATATAAAATCTTTCCTTGGCTTAGCAGGCTATTATCGACGATTCATCCCTAATTTTGCGAAAATTTCTAAACCACTTACTCGTTTACTCAAAAAAGAAATAAAATTTGACTTTGATTCTGATTGCAAAGAATCTTTTAACGAACTAAAAAAATTGCTAATTTCCGATCCAATTCTTATATACCCAAATTTTGACGAACCATTTCTTTTAACCACAGATGCCAGTGCTTTTGCAATAGGCGCTGTGTTATCACAAGGACCTGTAGGAAAAGATTTACCAATTGGCTATGCATCTAGAACCCTATGTAAAGCCGAAACAAATTATTCAACTATTGAACGTGAACTCCTTGCAATCGTATGAGCAGTAAAACATTTTCGCCCGTATCTTTTTGGCAGAAAATTTAAACTAATCACAGACCACCGCCCTCTTACTTGGCTTTTTTCAATCAAAGACCCAGGTAGTAGACTCGCACGCTGGAGACTTAAACTCGAAGAATATGAGTATGAAATAATTTACAAACCCGGTAAGATCAATAAAAACGCAGACGCATTATCAAGAATTAAAATTAATCATTTTAATCAATGCGCAAAATTCCAATGAAAACTCTCTATTTTTGCGACAAATCAAGACGATGATGAAAAATCTAATAACTCAAATTTAAATTTCGATGATGAAAAAATAACCGAAGATTACAACACATTTGCTAATATGTACGAAACAAAATCTTTAATTGATTATTCAAAAATTGAAACTTCAAACGAACAACTTCTAAATAAATCACATAAAAACATAATAACCTTTTTTCAACAAAAGAATTTAGGAGAATTACATCACGAAATATTAGAAGACATTTTTGAAGAAAGTGCAGATTTTTCAATACAGAGACTAAATATTTTCTCTAGTAAAACAGTTAAAAATCGGAAATATTACATAATTCCTTTGTTACTCGATCCAGAAAATGTAGTCTAACATCTTTTCTATATTATTTATACAGGACAAAACGAATTTGACCTTTCGTCAACATATTTTCTTGAAAATAAAATAGACCTTCCTATTCTTGAAATATTTTCTTTTATCTTTGCAGACAAAGATATTAAAATATGTATTTGTCAAAATATTGTAACTATCCCAGATAAAGACCAAATACCAATTATATTGGAACAATACCATTTAGGCAAAAGTAATTTACATCGCGGAATTAACGAAACTTTAAGACGCATCAAAGAAAAATATAATTGGCTCAGAATGATTAAAGATGTAGAAAATTTTATAAAAGGTTGTGAAACATGTCAAAAAATTAAAATATGCCGAAAAAATTTAAGCAACCCTTTAGTGATAACAGAAACACCGAAAACACCATTTGAACGAATAAATATCAATATATTTGAATATCCATCTAAGAACTATGCTTTGACAATACGAGACGAACTTATTAAATTTACCCAAGCCTATCCAATTGAAGATAAAACGGCAAAAACTATCGTTAACACTATTATTTTATTTTTCCAACATTATGGTACCCCACTACGAATCCATTGTGATTATAGCCGTTAATTTAATAATACACTAATGAAAGACCTATGTGAACTATATGACATAAAAATAACATTTTCTACTGTAGGTCATCCCCAATCAAACGGCTCTCTAGAAAGATTTCACGCTACACTTAGCGAAATGATAAGAGCTAATTAAACCGAAAACCCACATGAACATCCGTTCAACGTACTTCCGTATGCTGTTATTTGTTACAATAGCACGAAAAATAAAACCCACGGTTTTACGCCCTTTGAACTAATTTTTGGACATACTTCTTCTAGACCCCCGGAAATCCTATATAATGAGAAAACCCTTATATCAAAATACATACGTGATTTAAACAATCGTATGCAATTTCTTTATAAATCTGCTCGTGATAAAACGAAACATCAAAAAGAAAAAGCAAAAGAACGTTTTGATCAACATGTTCCCAAACATCCTCATGAATATAAAATAGGTGAAAAAGTATATGTACGCGAATCCCAAATTAAAGATAAAGCTCAAAACAAATTTAATGGCCCTTTCGAAATTCTCGAAATTTATCAAAACTCAGCCCTCTTATTAAATCCTAATAGTAAACAAAAATCTAAAATAAATTTTGATAGATTAAAACCATACTACGAGCAAATTTCTCTTCCAGGACTATCCTCGGACTGTCATCAGTCGTCCAGTCCCAATACTCCATAAGTCCAATTAACAACACGATAGGAGTCTTCTTTCATGAAGAAGCAAAAATAAGAATCTCTAATGACAAATGGACATTATTTGTATATAAAGACTTAGAACCAATTAAAGAAACAATTGGAAATAATGATAGAATTTTAGAAAACCTTGTTAATAATATCAACGAAGACGTTCGTGGTACAATGAAAGCATTTAAATCTGAAGTATTAACACATATTAGTCTCCTTAGACAAGTATCAGGAGCTGTAAATCAAAAATATACAGAGATAATGGCAGATACTAAAAAATATATTCTTAGAGAAAAACGTGGAATTTTTAATGGTATAGGAACATTTTGGAAAGCAATTACAGGAAACTTAGATGCCTCCGATGGCGAATATTTTAATGACTGTATAGAAAAAATAACACATGATGAATATCAAATCGAAAATCTTCTTAAAAATCAAATTTCAGTAACTACCTCAGTAATAAAAGAATTTAATTCAACTATTCAGAAACTCAAAATTGACGAGGAAACATTCAATAATGATATTATAGAAATTCGAAAATCAATACTGGATATTTCTGACGATCTGAAATATTATTCCTCTCAAATAGAAATATTAAATATTTGCGAACTATTAATGGAAAGTTATTCATTTCTTGAAAATTCTTTGAATGATATTATAAATTCAATTGTTTTCGCCCGTTTACGGATTTTACACAGTTCAATTATTACACCTTTTGACTTAATAAAATCACTAAAGCACATATCTCAATCATTGCAAAGAAATAATTTACCTTTGTTAATTCACCCTTCAAGTGTGGCTCAATATCTCGAAATCATAGAACTAAAGGCATATCAATATGATTCAAAAGTAATTTTTGTTCTCGAAATCCCATTAGTTGATCCAGAAAAATATATTCATAACATTCATTAACATAAATTAAATGAATATTCTGATCAGTTGGACAGACTAATCAATCAACCATTCGTAAAGAAACATATCGGTTGGTTTACGATCCTGACCATAACTCTGATGATCAGTCTAATTATCCTGTACATATTTTGTAAATGTTATGGAAGAAAACCTAAAAACCTCAGTATTGGAATTGTCAATGCCAATAGTGATGACTACCCACCTTCTTCACCAAGGTCCAGAACAAATTTTGTACAATGGAGAAGAATATTTCCAAAAAGGCGACCAAACATACGTGTTGGTGAACCAAAAGAAGAATCTGAAGAAATAGAACTTAACCTGAACAAACATTCAACTTGAAAGTTGCTTTTACGTACCAACTTTCATCTTGATGGGGGAGTTGTTATATCTATTCTCACCAGCTATTTCATCATACAAGTTATGCTAACCTTGGTTCCCAGACTATCAGCTATCACCCGCCAACGCAGTTATTCAGAAAGCCCTCTCAATAACAAAGTATCACATATCAGTCAACAACGTAGATCATCCTATTCTCATAATCAGCAGGTGTTACTTGTTTACGAAAACAAGTTTATACCAAGAAAGCTTCATCAGCAGAACCCACGTCCTGACCCAAGTGTTCAAGAACGAAGTAAACAGTTCCCACTGAGTCAGCATAATGAAACATATAAATAGTTATTTTTCTTTGTATACAGTACAGTTCAGTCTAGCTTGAATTCATTTTGTTAAATATTACTCTTTGCAAGTGCAAGCAAATGTATATTTTAATTTGTATTATTTCTGAGTAATAAAATAGTTTTTTAAAAAGTAATTTGGCAAGAAAGTGATTTAATATATATATATATATATATATATATATATATATATATATATATATATATATATATATATATATATATATATATATATATATATATATATATATATATATATATATATATATATATATATATATATATATATATATATATATATATATATATATATATATATATATATATATATATTTGTTTCTTAAACCCGGTATATATTAATTGGACTTCTTTCTTGGGTATTGGTTTATTTGCAAAATCAAACAATGGGATTAACTTGACGTTTCGACTAGCATAGTAGGCTTTCTCAAAAATTGATCATTCCTTTATTTTTTTTTGGTATATATGGCTTTCCTTTCCTATCTACAATTAATTTAAAAAACATTTATTGGTCTAATTATAAAAAGACATTTACAATTTTTCTAAAACTGATTTAAAACTTTATACTATTGACAATAATTATTACAAAATTAATAAAAAGAGGTTACATACCTCGAAAAATGCATGTTGATTATTTATTTATATTTGAATGATAGGTAGCAAGTTAGTGGTTTGCCAGGCAACTCATGGCACAGTTTTAGGTAAAAAGGTGTTTTTATCGTAGTACGTTTTTTTGAGTGCTACATGAGAAGCGGCGGCAGCTATAAAATTGCAAAAAATTATTACGAAAGGCAATATATGTCGAAATGTTTTTTGTTTTACGTTACACCAACGTCAAAAAAAGGATACCATGATCGCTGTCTGGAACATGTGCTTCAATACCGCAGGCGTAATGATCCACTTTAGCCAGACGACGATCGCGATTTCGCTCTTTTTTGCGCTGATCATACAATGCAATGGATCAATGCAATCCAATCAAATTAGCTCGTGGTGTTACCCAGTGGAGTAGTTGTTTCTGTTGATTTAATTTTTACTTCTCTCGTAAAAGGGAAGTATTGTAATCGTGAAAAAAATCACCCTCCGAGATTTTTTCAGAACTTCACGTTTCAGGGTCCCTAGATGCCGAAAAACATGTTTAATATTTTTATATAATTTTTATTGTTATTATATAATTTTACATTACATAAGCCAAATTTCTTATCAGTGCAACGATAGCGCAATTGGTTAGAGCAATGGACTAGTGATCCAGAGGTGCGAATTCGATCCCCGCTCGTATTATATGTATAAATTTATAAAAATGGTGCTAGAGACTGTGTTACAAATTATAGACCTATAAGTAAACTTAATATTTTTGCAAAAATTCTAGAAAGTCTTGCCTATACTATATTACTTAAATCTACTAATTTAGATATCATAAACGATGAGCATGGTTTTTTGTCCAAGCGGTCTATTGAGTCAAATTTGATTTGTTACTCACAATATATTCTTTCATCTATGGATGCCCAGGTACAGATGGACTCCGTGTATACCGATTTTAGCAAAGCCTTTGATAAAATAGACCACGATATTTTGATTACAAAATTGGCAGCAATTGGTGTACACGGGGACATCCTAAAATGGATCGTTTCGTATATTTCTAATAGATCACAATTCGTGACAGTAAACGGGCACCAGTCACCAGCCTATAATGTAACATCGGGTGTGCCCCAGGGATCTCACCTGAGTCCATTACTATTTGTTATTTATTTAAACGACATAAAACAATGTTTTAAATTTTGCAAAATTTTACTTTACGCAGATGATATGAAAATTTTTTCATCTATAGGGTGTCTTGGTGACTGTTTGCTGTTGCAAAATGACTTAGACGCCTTTTTTTTAGATAAATGTGTATCTATCACATTCACTCGAAACCTTAATGTCTTTGATTGTGATTATAATTTCAATAAAAACGTGTTAAAAAAAGTAAATAAAATTAAAGATCTCGGTGTAATATTCAACAAAAAGATGATTTTGGGAGAACACATTGATCACATAGCCTCGAAATGCAACAAAATGTTGGGTTTTATTATCAGAATTTGCAAGTACATTACATCATAACATTGTTTGAAAACTTTGCATTTCGCGTATGTTTATAGTAGGTTTGGTTTTGCCTCTGTCGTCTGGACACCTCAATATGCTATTTACAAAAGCAGATTGGAAAGCATACAGAACAAATTTTTAAGATTTCTAGATTTTAAACAGACCGGTGTCTACAACATGTATTCTAATTTATCCGAACTTAGGCAAGTATTTCAATTATCGCCTCTTGAACACCGACGCACTCACAGTGATGTCTGTTTTCTTTATAAAATTATAAACAACCTTATAGATGCACCTGACTTGCTGTCTGGTATAATGTTTTACATTCCTCCGCGTAACTTTCGAAATAACTACCTCTTTGCAAACTGCCTTTTTAGAACAAACCTGGCTAAACACTCGCCGCTAAATCGTATAATCTCCCTATACAATATTTATTATCAAGATATTGATTTATTTTATACTTCTTTAGTTAGCTTTAAGAAAAAGGTTAAGGATATTAACATCGCAAATCTTGTCTTCTAAGTATAGAATAGTTTTGTTTATCGTAGTTGTTTCTAGTTATATATAAGTAAATTTAAGATCTGTACACTAATCTGTAAATCGTGGAATGTCATAATTGGGCCCTGGCCTGTTGGAATCCTAATTGTAAATAAAATAAATAAATAAATAACTTTTGCTGTTGACTATAAACATTTCTAAAAATCTATTTCACAGTTTAAAAACAAACTGATAAAATACTTCTGTTCAAAATTTGGCTTATACTGGCATAACGTAAAATTATAAATTTACTAATATGGATGGTACCTAATAGCGATGTCAGATTTGACGTCGAGTCAGGAACGCCGCGCCATAAGGTTAGAATATTTGACAAGATCACCAATAGTTACGCTACTGGTGGGTTTGAATTTGTACAAGTTCTAACGAATTTCTTATCAGTGGAAAGATAGCGCAATTCGTTAGAGCAATGGACTAGTGATCCAGAGGTGTGGGTTCGATCCCCGCTCGTACCATAACTTTTGCTGTTTTATGTTGGAATTACCTGGTAACATTTTGATACGAATCCAGGATGACGGCATAATAAAATATTTAAAAATTCAGCCTGCAAAAACTACTCAATGGATTGATTTCAAATTGTAGTATAAGGATCAACTAGTAAAACTGTGTTACTAATTCAAGATGGCGAAACAAAGTGGCAGCTAAATGAAATGTTTATAATCATGAAAAAAATCACCCTCTCAGGTTTTATATATCTTCACGTTTTAGAGCTCCTAGATGCCAAAAAATATGTTTTACAATTTCGTCGATCCGTCTATCGGCCTGTCTGTGTCAGTTCTCGGTATAGCTTAAAAACTACTTACCAGACTGAGTTCAGATTTTATTCAAACATTAAGGGTCATAACGAGATGACCTGGTACTTACTAAAAAAACTAATTATTGAATGTACCTCAAATTTTGCACAAAAATCAAGTGTTACATAAGAATCAACTGGCAACATTTTTAAATTAATTTAAAATAAAATAACGGCCTAATAAAATAGTTAAAAAATCAGCCTGAAAATACTACTTATTAAATTAACTTCAAGTTTTGACAAGAATTAAGTGTGTTATAGAGATAAACTGGTAAAGTTGTGGTACCAATGTAAGATGGCGGAACAAAACGGCGGCCAAATAATTTATTTAAAAAATCAACGTAAAAGAATATTGGTCGATTGACTTTAATTTTTGCAGAAAAATTAAATGTGAAAGTAGGATGTAGAAATGGTACGAGTTCATCATGACCTAGACGTAACAAAATGGCATGTGTCAGTGTAAAAACTACTTATTGAGTTTATTTTGAAGTGTGCCCAAAAGTCAGTGGCGTGCCAAAAGGGCCTACTGCGCGGGGAAGCCTCCGTCACTAGTAGGCCACAAAATTAAACAGGTTATTCAAATAAAATATTTTTCCATAGTTAAAATAATCACTGATTTGCAACCATCGGATACATTGGAAATGATAATAAGAAGACAACGTAATATATCGACCCTGTTAAACATTTAAAAGTGACAGTACTTAATGCGTATTTAAATATAATAGTGAGTCAGCTAGGTAAAAGATTTACTACGTTTAAAATAGTTTCTTCAACATTTTCATTTTTAAATTCTCAGATATTTGTCAAATTAAATGACTCGAAAATTTTGGGAAAAGCTTAGTTATTAGTGCAGAAATATTCAAATGATTTAGCTTCTCAACTAGCAACTGAGCTCTGCATTCCAATTATTTCTTATTCTTCCTGTAACTTCCCTCAGCTCAATCGGAAAGATCATCAAAGTTGAAATTAATTCAAAACGCCCTTAGGTCGACTATGACTCAAAGTCGTCTTACTTCTCTACTTTTGATCTGAATGGAGCATGAAAGGGCTAGAGGAGTAAATATTGACGAACTGTCTAGTTGGTAACTAATAATTTATTTTTTTCTAGTCGATACAAAAACAAAAAAGTCTAGTCTACCGTCAAAGAAAACGATTCTTGTTCTTTTTTTTATTTTGCTTGAACCAGTGTATAGTTATTGTTTTTTAATGTTTAATTAATTTTTGTTTTGTGTTTATTAGTTTGCCTACACCTATTAATCTGAAAATGTATATCGTTATTTCCATTTTTTTATTTCTTTTTTTTACTAGAGTTATTTTTTATGTTATGTTATGCTTTTTGTTTATAAATGTATGACATTTTTTGTTTACTTATTTTTTTTTGGAGAAATTATGTAGGGGGACCCCAAGAAAAGTCTTGAGGCTAAAGACTCGGCACGCCACAGCCAAAAATCAATTGTGTTGTCTCATAGATAGGAAGAAACCGGTAAAGTATTGGTTCCTACACAATTGACTTCTGGGCCAGTTTAAAATTAACTCAAAAAGTAGTTTTTACATTGACACATACATGCCATTTTGTTACCTCTGCGTCATATTGAATTCGTACGATGGAACAAAATGGCACCCAGTAAAAATGTTTGAAAAGACATTAAATGTAACACATATATACTGTGACTATTTACTGAACTAAATTGGGTCACACTTCACTATTCTAACAGATGGAAAAAAAATCATAACGAGGGAAGTTCCAAGTAAAGGAATTTTATCGATTTTTTACAATATACGCCTTTTTAATCTTCTTTTAAGTCACACAGAACATTTTTATCTTTAGGCGCATTGCCTTGAAATAACAACACTTTTTGCTATTGCTTTAGCTCTAGTAGTGACAATACGTGTACCGTTCGCCTAGGCTGTGATAAAAACTGCTACATGATAAGCAGTGACAAACATGAAATTGGAAAAAATATTGAGCAATTGTCACAAAAGTTCGCATGACCGCAGGCTAGCCAGCAATACGCGCGAGCTGAAATAAGTCTGAATTATTAAAATGTTTGATTTCTAGTAGATTGTAGTTTGATATCACGGCCGTACCCGGGATGGTTTATTTGGAGAAATAATAATGATTCTGAAGACTTGATAGATTTTCTTGTTGTGATTAAAAACAAATTTAAAGTAAAAAAGACCCAACGGACCTCCAATCTGTTCATGGAAAAAAAGATTATGCTTCGTTTTCAAACAATTATAAAGGATTAACGGGGAGTGCAAGTAACTAATATCATCCTCTAATGAGATTAAAATCCAAGACCTTTTTCATAACATAAATTATGTTTTGCTATAATATATTTTAAAATAAAAAATTAAATAAAATTCAATAGTAGTAATTAATTTTGTTCCCAAAAAAAATATGACGCCCATGATACAACCTACACATAATAAAAGCCAAGCTGCGTCACCTTTAGAAAACAGATTTTTCATCAAAATAATTTTTTTTCACTTTAACGGTTTAACAGCGTAGTTTAATTTAATTTTAATGAAATATTCAGAAAGGTTTAAATAATATATTATCTGTCTCTTATATACTAAATGCCTTGTAGCTAATTAGTACAATTACCAGTGAGAAAAATACAAATACTTTTTACTTTAGAAAGATCTTCTTTGTAATTAGTTTTATTATATAAAATTTTAACGACCTCTATTTGATTTATAAAACTACCTTTTAATTAAACGGAGTAACGTACTCCGACATCAAAATTTAATCAATTTATTTTTGTCGAGCAACTTGAGATTTCTTTTTTTATGATTACAGGCTAATGTTTTGAAGTTCGGCTTTTGTAATTTTATATTCGTCCTAGGAGCAAAAGAAAGAAACTTGAGATTTGATGCGTGACACCTTGTAATATGCCTAAAGATATCGACGATGATCAGTAGGTACCTTCTTATCGTTTCGTGCTGAAGTTATTTTTATTTTCTATATGTTTTGTAACATAAAATATAAAGCGTTGATATATAGAAGAGATGTTTTGTAAATAATAAATATTTGGATAAGATAATAACTATGGATAAAAGCCCTTACTGAAACTGGCTAGGTAGAAATAAACTATTATCTATTATTTATAAATAATATTGTTTAATTAAGTAATTTGTTTTTACTTATATTTTAATGGTTAGTTTCATAGCCATTTTTGGTCACCCATAGTAGTTAAAACACACCGATCCGGACATTTTAATATTTTTTAAGGTATTAAATACCATGATAACTGTACAATTATATGGCTACTTCCGATGATTCATTTAGAATTAGAGATTGTATTTCCTTGTGCAATACAGCATAAAAATAATAAAAATAGTGTTACTTGTTCGGTTAACATACATTTAAGCTTTTTTGTAATTTCGTTTGTTTTTATAAATAAAATAATATAATAAAACACGGGTTGCAAGTTTAAATGTAAAATTGGCGCAGTCGGTAGGAAATTTTCGGAGTGCGACAAAAAAAGATTCTGAAATCGGAGTGCGAACGAAGTTCTCTACTCACAGAAATAGGAGTGTTAACAAGTTTTCTCCCCGTAAGAATTGCCGCATCTTCCTGTCTCAACAGTCAACAGAAGGATCGAACATCAACTGGATTAAGTACTTGTGGCTCCTGGTCTATCGACAATCGGTGCGCTATTCGAGAAGCCAGTAAGGACGATTTGGCCTGTGCTAGAGTCCACTTCAAACGGTAGCTAACCTGAACAGTATGCCTCATCAGCATCGTTTGATACGTTTGATCCAGGACCAAGACTAGCGACACATTGTGAGTTATTTGCTTACTTCCCTTATAGTTGAGTTTTTTTTTCCTTGAAAAAGTGATATTCTGATATTAATTTACAAAATATTATTAACCCTGATATTAGTCTAGATACTAACAATACTGAAAAAATGGCAGCGCTTTGAGAAGTGCTGTTACACTTTTGAAAACTTTTGATAGTACTTTATCACGACTTGAATCTTTTATTAATCAAATAGGTAACTTTTATACAAAATATTTTAATAATGATACCTCTCAACAAGAATATGTAATTTTAGCAATTAACTAGAGCTGACTTATATACTTGGCCAGCAATAAAAATGCATTAGGACAAAGGTTTAGTGATCCAATAACTAGAGCTAACTTAAAACAACAATTAATATTTTGTCAAGAAAAGGTGAACCAACCTCAGATTATATACAAAAACTCAAAGCCTAAGTCACCAAAATAAATACAAAAACATGTACTGAAATAAGTAATATTGAAGCTAGGAATATAATAAAAGCTCAAAATGAATTAACTGCTATTCAAAATCTTTTAGCAAACATTTCAAGTGAGTTAACAACTTTAATAATAGTTCAATCTAGATAGTGCAATCGATATTGTAATTAATTATGAAATTTTGATAAGCCAAAGTCATTTTAAAAATAATTATTTGTAAAATAGTAATTCAAATAATTTATTTAGCAATCAAAAGACATTACCTAACAATAATGTGAACAAATTTTTTACAAATCGATCAAATAATTTTCCAAATCTACCTTTTAAACCAAAACAATCAAATCAGTTTTTTTAATCGATAGCAAAATCAAACATTTAATCAAAAAAGCAATCAACATTCCAAACAATACCCACAACCAGCGTCAGGTGTGAGTGTACAAAAATCAATACCACCAATAAGACAACAAATACAACAACCTTACCCGAAGTTTAGATTTCAAGAATTACCACATTTAGAAAATAATGAAGTTAATAATGATAAATTCTATAATGAGAAAACCCTGAATTTGATAATAATAATTATTAAGATTATTAAAATCTTAAAGAAACATTCGAACCAGAAAACGAAAATCTAAGTGAACAATAAGAAAATTTTAATTTACCAGCCTCGGACGAAAACCTTGTTTATCTTTAAACAGTTTTCAAGTAAACCAATTACCTTATGTCAAAATACCTAATTATAATATTCGTTTATTAACAGATACAGGTTCTTTAGCAGAAACTTATTTAGCTGCTTCTTTAGCAGAAACTTATTTTCCTGAATTTATTATAAGCAACTTCACATATTCAACTTGTGCAGGCTCAAGAAAAGCTGCAAGTAAGACAACTATCCCTTTATCTTTAAGCTTTGGTATAACTGAATCAATAGATTTTATTGTATATTCATTCTAGGAATATTTCGATAGAATAATAGGAATTAAAGATTTTAAATATTGATAAATAAATAAAAAATTGAAAAATCAAAACCACCAAAAACTATTCAGAGAGTAATTTTTAAAACCCCTTAACGTAATGATATTACGTGGTTTATGCCCTATTATTTAGACCAAAATATTGAAATCCAACCTATCCTGGTTACTGTAAATAAAAATGTTTACACTCTTGATATTTTTAATCATACTAAAACATTTTACCTTAGTAGAAACAATTAATGATAATTTACCTTTACAACCAATTGAACTTAACAATTTTGAACCAAAACAAAAGCAAAGTATTCAAGAAAATACACTTGAAGATATCGATTTAAAATCATTAATTAGACATGAACGTTTAAACCCTGAGGAACGTAAAGACGTTTTTAAACTTATAAAAAAATACCAAAATCTTTTTACGTAAACCTGAAGACAAATTAACATTTTCCAACCAAGTTAAACATGACATAAATATTACGGAAGAAATATCCGTACATGCAAAAAAAGTTATAGATACCCATTTGTTCATAAACAAGAAGTAAATAAAAGTAATAAAATCAAATATTTCAAGATGGAATTATCCAACCACCAATTCTCCCTGGAGTTCCCCTGTATTGATCATCCTAAAGAAAGCTGATGCATCCGGACAAAGAAAATGGAGACTAGTCATCAATTATCGTTAAATTGGTATAAGATCGCCATCCGATACCAAATATAGCAGATATACATGATAAACTTGGAAAAATCCAGTATTTTACAAGACTTAACTTAGCTAGTGGAATCAACCAGATTGAAATGGATCCAAAAAGTATATCACTACTTGTCTTTGCTCAATATAAAGTCAACAAATTACATAATAACAGGTTATCATCATGTCTATTATGTTATAAACTTAACTGACATAAAAGATTGTAAAAAAACTTCAAAATCAACTTTTTTACAAATTAATATCATTTTAGGCAACTCATATGTACCTCTATATCAACTCTTAGCTATTAGAACGCGCCTAAAGTGTTATTATTTGTATAAGAGTTAATTTTAAAGTTTCTACACAATTTTGTATGTTAGTTAAGTTTATATGGTAATCAAGATGATGATATCCTGTTATTATGTAATTTGTTGATTGATGAACTGGTAACAAAGGATTAGTTATTTCTTCGATTTATATAGAGCATTGACAAGTAGTGGTATACTTTTTGGATTGGTTGTAAAATACTAGCTTCTTCCAAGTTTATCATGTATATCTGCTATATTTGGTATCGGATAGCAATCTTTTATCATTTCCTCGTTAATTTTACGATAATCCATGACTAGTCTCTATTTTTTGTTCGTCTGCGTCAGATTTTTTTGGGACAATTCAGGGAGAATTTGATGGTTGGATAATTCCATCTTGAAGAATCTGATTTATATGTTTATTTGCTTTTTGTTTATGAACAAATGGGTATCCATAACTTTTTGCATGTACGGATATTTCATCCGTAGTATTTATAACATGTTTAACTTGATTGGAGAATGTTAATTTTTTAGATAGTAAGTATAAAAAGTTCCTTAAGTTCTTGAGGATTTAAACGTTCAAGTTTAATTAATAATTTTAAATTGGTATTTTCAAGTGTATTTTCTTGAATACTTTGCTTTTGGTTTGGTTCTAAATTGATTATTTCAAAATTGTTAAGTTCAATTAGTTTTACTATGGGAAATAAACTAAATTCTTCATAATTTTAAAGGTTATGCCTTCTAAAAATGTACGTTTAATATTTTTTTGCACTTGGGCATGCGGTACCTCTAGATGTCAAACCAAGTCAAATCAAAATATATTACGTACAAAATATAAATGATTAGTTGAAACTTTTAGCTAAAATACATCTAAACAAAATGTCCGTGTGTAAAAAACGTAATTAGTTAGTAGGACGTCACGTCTAGCGATTTTTAAGTTAAATTTTGAAAATTCGCGAACTTTTTGGACTACGTTTTATTGCTAATTGTTTTTCAATTAATGCCGACATTTTGGTAGTTAGCTTATGGCGTAGCATACCAATATACCAATACAGGCGAGCGGAAGCTAGTTATTGTGCGGAACGCTATGTGGGTTGCAGGTTCTCAGGAATACCTTAAGAAATTAAGAGGGGTGCTACCTAATTAACTTGACTTAAATATAAAGAAAACTATATTAGTGTTTAAATGCTAAAAAAAAGATTCGAAGGCTTTTTAATAAAGCAAACATCTCTTTCTTTGTTTCTAAAGAATTGTTTTATAGATATTCAAATAATGTAATTTAGTTTAAATATATTATGCAAATAAGCTGTAAAATTGATAACAATATAATGAACTGAATTATAAAGATTTAGCCTCGAATTTAGTTAATTAGAGCTAAGAATAATTAAATGTATAACAAAAAATATGGTATATAAAAATATAAAATATATCAAACCTGTAACATGTGATAGAAAGTTATTACTATTATATCAACTGTGAACATCTAGCGAAATAATATAACACAAATATGTAAATAAAAATGTTAAATTTAAAGGCGCCTAGGATAATTAAAAATTCATGACTTTTTTTCTTTTATCGCACTTGCACAAGAGAAATATTATAAAAATACAAAAGCTTCTGCCAAAACTGTTTCGCAAAAAAAATAGGTCACTTACATTCCTTTCTGCTGTTTTATGTACAATTTATAAATATAAAATTAAAATTTAAATCCTCGTAGTCTAACAGGAGGCACTGCGATCCCTGAAGAAACTCTTGGTATATGTACCTGAAAATTATACTATAAATAGAAACCCTGCAAACGATTGTTTCTCTTAAATAATATCGATCCCTGAAGACACTCTTGGTATATGTACCTGAAAATTATACTATAAATAGAAACCCCTTCAAACGATTGTTTCTCTTAAATAATATCGATACGAAATGTGGCTAAACAAGTTATTTACAACAAGAAACTATTCAGAAATATTGCCTTACTTCTAGGTCACTTAGTGGGTTCCGTAAGTGTTATCGGCAACCAGCAAAAAAGTTCTGGGCATCTAAGATGTTCTCATAAGGAACGGCCAGCCAAAGAAAACGTTCAGGATGTCATTCTATTAATATTACAGTTATGAGTTAGCTAACAGTAAGAAATTAGATTGAAATTTAACTTACCACGCGGTTGACCAAACGTCCAACAAAACAAATGGAATACCAACATTTATTGGACGAAGTTTCTTTAGGCCTTTTAACAACACTGCACTACAACCTGTTCAAACTTTATCTAGATTTTTTTTACTAATTAAAGCCAAAAAAACATGTCGTCCATTACGACACTTCAACTTATGGCCGGACATAACCTCTCCCCTGCTGAAAAGAGCCAAAAAAAAAGGAAAACGGCTTCAAGAAAATTCTAATAAGTTTCTGACAACCCTACTTGACCTCAAAAGAAATTGTGCCAACCTAACATCAAAGATCAAAGAGTACAAATTGTTTTTTACATTTCTTCTCATACATCTAATAGTGATGGATATTACCTAACATAATGAAAAACGCAGGTCTGCATTTTGTTAGCATGTCTAGTTAATAGGACTTTTAGTAGTTTAGTATTGGCACTACTGATAAAATGGCACATTTAAATTGAAACCGTTAGGTTATTGTACCACTGGTAGATGTCATCCAAAAGAGTAATTAAGATATTTCTCAACATTATAGAAACATAAAATATTTAAAAAAATAGAACAGACTTCAAAAAAAACGCGTTGAAAAGTAAAAAATATTTTATTTAGCAGCCATTACAAAATATAGTTGATGTATTTTATATTACATTACATATAAACCAAATAAATAGCTAACCTTATATCTTTTAAAACTAATGCCCGAATCACTTCGCCTAAAGTCAAATGGCAATATTGACTTCCTATAGACCAATAACGAATTCGCATTTTGAGACATGTGCAGACATATTTTGGGGGCCTTGCATCTGTCGGCTTGGTCAGTGCATGAAGATTTTATTGACGTGTTATAGAAGATACACCTAGGTAAACTAAATGTAAACTTTAAAACAACTCCATCCTCAGCAGCGACCAAATTTACTTGGTAGTTTGGTATTAGTTTAGTAAATTTAAGGTTACTAGTGAGTATAGGTAAATATGTGCATTTTTCTGATATATATTATTATAGATTAGTCATTATTTGGGCGCGGACCTCAAAATTTTTCTATTCAAGGAATAAATAATATATTACATTTTATTTTGTAACGATAAGTATTTTATTTTACTATTTTTTAAGTCGGTTCTATTTTTTTATTTGTATTATATGTATATCCAATTGTATATAATCTAATAAAAAAATTGTATATAATCTAATAAAATAAACGACACTATTAAAATTGGATTTTATAATAAATACTTAACAAAAATATACATGCATAAAAATTATAATGAGGGTAGTCTACTACTAGTATACTAGATTTTGAGGTTGCACGTTTTCATAGTCACCCTGTATATATATATAAAATAACTTAACGGGTTAGCAGAAAGATAACTTTTAGCAAATGGGATTGTATGTCTATTACACAACTCAATGCTTTAGTTTGAGAATATTAAAAAAAAAAGTAAATTTAATTATAAAACTCACTGCCTTTATCGCCCTTATACCTTTTTTTAAAATATTATTATTACAAAAAAAAAACGAATTTCATATCAAAATATATAAAGGAACGTCCTCTACAATTTGGCGTTCGACTCATCAAAATCGGCCAAGACGTTTCGACAATATGCGCGAACAAACATAAAAAAGATACATACGGTCGAGTTAAGAACCTTCTCCTTTTTTGAAGTCGGTTAAAAACAAAATGCTTTTACCTTAATTAAAAAACAAAATATTCTGTACAAAATGTAATACGATAAATTATGCATTAAACATTTAAGGTAGGTAGATAGATCGCAATTACATAATAGTCTTGATAAATTTAAGAGGTCTATTTACTCGCCAAACTATATTGTTCAGTTTCATTTTACGTTACTAATGGGCTTAAGATAATGACAGGGAAGAGGCTACTTATCCGGAATCCATACACTAAAAGGTAAAATTGTGTTAGATATATTAAATTGGTGTTCAACAACCTACGACATATGATCAGAGTGAACATATTAATCATATTTTATCTGAGTGAAATGAACTCAATAAAGAAACCAGTATAACAATATATTGTATTATATATAAAAATTTTTGTTTGTATCGTTAAAGAATGCACTATCTTTTTAGCTAGAACTGATAATGTATTCAAAATATGTTACTTAAATAGTATCACTCTATTAATATAGGCTCCATTAGCTTCCTACTTCCTATTCATGAAGTATATGAGATGTATATTCAAAGATTACTCGAATGAAATGTGAGGGTAAGAAGCTGTGAAAATCAGTAATTCTATATAAGTAGCCAAATTAAATAATTATACGTAAATTTACACAGGATTGAATTGAAAAATTAGCAGAGTCGGGTACGGTTTTTCTTAAAACCCACTAAAAACGAAGGACAAATACCATTAAAATGGAATTGCACATTATAAACAACCATTTATCCCTAAATGAAGATTTTTTATAAATTTGCTGTTTATGGTACCGATGGCTACCTGTCAACTCAAGCTTGAGTTTTGCATGAGTTTTTGAATGAATTTGGTCTTTTCGATTTTCTTTTTAACCGACCTCTTTTTAAATCGACCGTATGTATTTTTATCTACACTGACTACTTCGTGAAGGTTTCACCAAATGGGAAAAATTTCTTTATGAATGTTCATTATATTAATTAACTGTATTCTTGGCACAAAACAATTTTGTCTCAATAATTTAAGTGAATGGCGGGGCGGGAGAGTGAAAAGAGAAATTTCTTATGCTTTTCGTGATTCTTAGAGGTACGAACTTCAATTTTACTATAACTAATATGGGTTTAATTTAAAAAAATAGAAAAAATTAATAAATATAACAGTGATGGGGTTTAGTACATAGTTTTTAATCATTATTTATTTGTACAAAATATCTTAAAAATTTGTAACAAATCCAATAGATATATTTTTCACAACCCATATGTAATATACCCATCAAATGAATAGCGACTTGCAGGTTTTTGGAGAGGTAAGAGATGGAGAGTGTTTACTACATACATAGTAGTCGTTAAAGACAAAGGTTTCGAGCCTTTTGTATTTATAATTAGCAAGAGAAGGTTGATTTCGTTGGGATGTAATGTACATGGGTTCGATTTAAATCGTATATTGGGCCTTCTACACGTGTTCGAGACATTCTCAATACTAAATTTCTATTAACTACGTAATAAACTCTACAACTTATACGTTTAATACGTTTTTTTTATATCTTTTGAAATATATACATATATATAGATATATATATATATATATATATATATATATATATATATATATTTCGGTTATACATCCGTTCAACTATTTCTGAAAAGAACAATTTTGCTGACGTTTCGCCAAAATCGCATTTGGCATTTTCGAAGCTTTCTGTTTCGCGTCTGATTGACTGACTGACTGACTGTCTTCAATCGGAATATATATATATATATATATATATATATATATATATATATATATATATATATGTATATATTTGTACAAACATATTTTTTTTTCGTAACAGGATATAAATTAGCACCTCGACGTTCAAGACTATAAAGATAAAGAAGTTCCAAATTGGCCGCCATGTCACTAAACAAGGCTTTTGCTAGTCCGGCTAAAGAGGTTCGAATATAATCCTTTAATTCATGTTTTATGGTGCATGTTTAAGAATTCATCATTCAGTCAGGTCTATCAGTGAAACGTGACCATATGCGTAGGAGCGAAAATAATACTCCACCAAAACCGTTCTTTCCTCTGTACTTAACAGCATTGTCGATCAATTCATATTACCACATAATTGTTAAAGGTTAGATCGACATTTCTACAATACCTCATTTGTCGAAAAGATTGCCCACATAAAAGCACAGCCAATTATGTTTCGGTACTGTTTATTTCCGGCCATACTGTTGGCAGTGTAGGGGTGGCGAACTAAGAGGAAAGACCGCCTACATCAATTTCTCAGTAAAGATTTGATGAACTTGAGTGATTTTTTAAGAAGTGTTAGGGATAGTGCTGACGTTATCTTACAGAAAACAAATTTTAAAAGTAAAAATGGTGTAATTGCGCGATTTTCAAGCTTTTTCTGTGCAATAACTTTAAAATGCATTAATATATTACTTTGAAACTGTAGTTAACCCAAAAAAATGTACATCTTTTAACCTATGGGCAGGACAAATTTTTTTAGCGTCAAGCTATTTTAGTATGTTTTATTAATAAATCTTATTAAATGTTGAAAAGATTAACTTAACATTTAATACTTTAATAATTGATCTTCTTCAGAATGCATTGAAGTTAGAAACTAGGAACAATCAATCTAGCAAAATGCATTGCTTCAATCATAAACTATGGTTTATGACTGAAGCAATGCAATGCATATCATAATGTCATATTTTTGACAGATGTCAATAAAAAAACTAATACATTTTATCAGAATATCGGAAACTAAGAAACTAAATAACCGTGTTCGATCATTTTCCATAAAGCCTGAAGACTATCAGATTATTAGGGGTAGTCCATACTTTTTTCCACGCAAAATTGAACGGTCGCCATTTTGAAATGGCACAATAGAATCGCACTAAAATCTAGGAACATACTGAGTAAAACAAGAGCTTTCAAATGATGTTTCACATGCCATATGTTACCATTTAAAAAAAATATCGATTACGTCATATTTTTAACAGATGTCATTAAAAAAATAAATAAATGTTATCAGAATGTTGCAAATTAAAATACTATATTAACGTGTTCCATTATGCATTTTCCATAAAACCTACAGACTACCAAATTATTAGGAGTAGTCCATACTTTTATATATATATATATATATATATATATATATATATATATATATATATATATATATATATATATATATATATATATATATATATATATATATATATATATATATATATATATATATATATATATATATATATATATATATATATATATATATATATATATATATATATATATAGTTTTGAGTTAGTTTTTCTTGAACATCCGTGTATATATAGTTACTAGATTTTTCTTGGGTTATAAGTTCATAGCATTAAAACAATTCTCAAAAATTATTAGTCATCTATTCATTTTAAAATTTGACGTTTCGGCAGGTGGCTCCGTGCCTTTCTCAAAAATACTTTCTAAAATAATTTAAATTAGAGAACCTACACACTTTAGTAAAACAAGACAGACTTACCATGAAACGTAATTAAATTATCCAAAGGTGTTTAAAATCACAAAAAACACGACGCTGATCGCGTTATTTGGGCAAACATTTTTAACACTAAACATATGAAGGACGACGAACAGTTATTGACTGAAGAGCAGATACGTGTGATAGGTAGGATGTTATGGTTTTTTTGTTTTTTGACATTTTTTAAGTTTTTACCGGGCGGTTCAGAAAGTAATTTTATTTTGTCTAAGATTATTATTTTTAAGTTTTTCAAATGTATGTGAGAAAATAATTAAATAATGTCAAAATAAATTTTGCTTACAAGGTTGATATCTTTTTTGTCGTTTACTGAGTTTTTATTTTTCTTAATTTCAATAGACTCGTAAACTTCCCGCTTGCGTTTGTTGTTTTCGGTTTTTAGAATTTTAGTTTCACTAAAACTAAATTTATGTTTTTTTTGGATTTCGTGTTTAGAAAGGGCAGTGGGATTCCTTTTATCATATTTATGAGAGTTAATTCTCGAACCTAAATATTGGCTGGTTTGTCCAATATAAACTCCAGCGCAATCTCCACACGGGATCTCATATATAACATTGCTTTTTTTCATTTTAGGTGTCTTGGTTTTTAGAGAAGTGAAATTTTGATTTAATAAATGGAAGCCTTTGTGTGCAACATGTATATTATATTTGTTAAATAGATGTTTAAGTTGCTCAGATAAACCTTTTATGTATGGTAGTGTTAAATAGTTATTAGTTTTGTTTGTGTTGGCTTTTGAGTTGTTCGTTTTATTGTAAAATTTATTAATTCTTCGTTTAAATACTTTATTTACTAATTGTTGGGGCTATTTATTTTCGAAAAGAACTTGTTTGGCTTTATTAATTGAGTTTTCCCTAAACTCGACATCTGATAGCTGAATTGCCCTATCGGCTAATGCTATAATAACTGATTTTTTTTGAGAAAGTGGATGTTGGGAATTATAGTTGGTATACCTTGAGGACCAAGTCTTTTTTGTGTACCATTCTGTTCTGATGGTATCCTTTGTTTTATGTGAGGTGACATCTAAAAAGTTTATTTGATTTTGTTTTTCGACTTCCATGGTGAATTGCAATTTATCGTGATAGCTATTAAATTTATTTAGAGTTTGATCTGCATTATTTTGCGGAATCGCAGCAATGCAATCATCAACATAACGGTAAAAAAAGGGTAAATTAAAATTTAGCTGCGGTATTATGGTTTCTTCTAAATCCTCTAAAACTAATTGGGCAATTGCGCTTGAAATACTTGAACCCATGGCACAACCATCAAGTTGTTTAAAGATATCATCCTTGTAAAGGAAATATGTTGAGTTTAGAGTTAATTCTACGGCTTTTAGGAATTCGTTTAACGGCAAATCAGTATATTTTTTAATTTCATTCCACTTTTTTTCGATAATGTTAGTTGCAAGATTTATAGGAATATTTGTATTTTGTTTTTAAAGTCAAATGAATCTTTAATATAGTAGTTGTTTTTATTTATAATATTTGATAGAATGTTTTTTAAAAATTTTGATAAAGAGTTTAAAGGGGACTGAATACATGATACTATAGGTCGTAAAGGTATACCCTCTTTATAGAGTTTTGGTAATCCGTAAATTTTTGGTGCAATTGCATTATTTATTTTTAGTTTTTTGGCAGTATCTGGGGAAATATATCCTTTTTTATCCCATTGGTCTATTAGTTCGTTGTTTTGTTTTTGTAACTGTTTGGTTGGGTCATTTTTTATTTGTAGGTAAGTTGTGTTGTCTTTAAGGAGGTTGTTCATTTTGGTATCATAATTATGCGTGTCCATAATAACTGTTTTATTTGATTTGTCTGGCTTCAATACGATTAAATTTGGGTTTTGTTTAAGAAACGTTTGAGCTTTTTTATATTTTTAGTTAGAGTTTTATTTTTATTTTCAAAGATATTTTTATTTTTATAGTTTGTTAATATATTGCATGTTTTTGTTCTTATTTCATCCTTAGTGGTATTGCTTAATTTAGTAATAGAATTTTCAACGTTACATATGATATCATTTATTGGTATTTGATTGGAATTTTCTAACGGTGCTGCAAAGTTGGGGCCTAAGCTCAATATTTCTTTGGCGTAATCGGGAATTGTAGTATTTGTTAAGTTTTCAACCCAATTGTTGTTAATGGTGGGTTCGATATTGTTATTTACGAGTCTATTGATTTTTTTAATGTTTTTCTCCCTTATTTTTAAGAATAAGCCTTCGGTTTTTTTCTTTGTTATATCTTTAAACTTGGTTAAAATATTAGTGTTAATTAGTTCATTAAGTTTTTGTTCGTATTTTGATATTTCCTTTTCGATATTGTTTATATTTAGAGACGTGTCTGTAATCAATAAATTAAGTGTTTTTTTACGAAACTGCTCTATAATAGATGTTTTAAATTTACGTTCCATGTTTACATTATTAAAAGAGTGGTGTTTAAGGTTAATATTTAAAAAGACAGGTGTGATATTGTCATTTTTACATCTTAATAAAAAAATTCTTCTATTTTTTTGAGTTACGTATTTTGTCTGGAGTTTAGAGTATAATTTCATGTGGGAAACAGCATCATTTCCATATGTGGCTCTAATATTTTGGTAGGGCAGCATGGGTGAAAATATGCTTTCCTACCAAAATATTAGAGCCACATATGGAAATGATGCTGTTTCCCACATGAAATTATACTCTAAACTCCAGACAAAATACGTAACTCAAAAAAATAGAAGAATTTTTTTATTAAGATGTAAAAATGACAATATCACACCTGTCTTTTTAAATATCAACCTTAAACACATCTCTTTTAATAATGTAAACATGGAACGTAAATTTAAAATATCTATTATAGAGCAGTTTCGTAAAAAAACACTTAATTTATTGATTACAGACACGTCTCTAAATATAAACAATATCGAAAAGGAAATATCAAAATACGAACAAAAACTTAATGAACTAATTAACACTAATATTTTAACCAAGTTTAAAGATATAACAAAGAAAAAAACCGAAGGCTTATTCTTAAAAATAAGGGAGAAAAACATTAAAAAAATCAATAGACTCGTAAATAACAATATCGAACCCACCATTAACAACAATTGGGTTGAAAACTTAACAAATACTACAATTCCCGATTACGCCAACGAAATATTGAGCTTAGGCCCCAACTTTGCAGCACCGTTAGAAAATTCCAATCAAATACCAATAAATGATATCATATGTAACGTTGAAAATTCTATTACTAAATTAAGCAATACCACTAAGGATGAAATAAGAACAAAAACATGCAATATATTAACAAACTATAAAAATAAAAATATCTTTGAAAATAAAAATAAAACTCTAACTAAAAATATAAAAAAAACTCAAACATTTCTTAAACAAAACCCAAATTTAATCGTATTGAAGCCAGACAAATCAAATAAAACAGTTATTATGGACACGCATAATTATGATACCAAAATGAACAACCTCCTTAAAGACAACACAACTTACCTACAAATAAAAAATGACCCAACCAAACAGTTACAAAAACAAAACAACGAACTAATAGACCAATGGGATAAAAAAGGATATATTTCCCCAGATACTGCCAAAAAACTAAAAACAAATAATGCAATTGCACCAAAAATTTACGGATTACCAAAACTCCATAAAGAGGGTATACCTTTACGACCTATAGTATCATGTATTCAGTCCCCTTTAAACTCTTTATCAAAATTTTTAAAAAACATTCTATCAAATATTATAAATAAAAACAACTACTATATTAAAGATTCATTTGACTTTAAAAACAAAATTAAAGATATTAAGTTGCCAGATGACCACATACTAATCTCTTTAGACGTTATATCTCTTTATACAAATATTCCTATAAATCTTGCAACTAACATTATCGAAAAAAAAGTGGAATGAAATTAAAAAATATACTGATTTGCCGTTAAACGAATTCCTAAAAGCCGTAGAATTAACTCTAAACTCAACATATTTCCTTTACAAGGATGATATCTTTAAACAACTTGATGGTTGTGCCATGGGTTCAAGTATTTCAAGCGCAATTGCCCAATTAGTTTTAGAGGATTTAGAAGAAACCATAATACCGCAGCTAAATTTTAATTTACCCTTTTTTTACCGTTATGTTGATGATTGCATTGCTGCGATTCCGCAAAATAATGCAGATCAAACTCTAAATAAAATTAATAGCTATCACGATAAATTGCAATCCACCATCGAAGTCGAAAAACAAAATCAAATAAACTTTTTAGATGTCACCTTACATAAAACAAAGGATACCATCAGAACAGAATGGTACACAAAAAAGACTTGGTCCTCAAGGTATACCAACTATAATTCCCAACATCCACTTTCTCAAAAAAAATCAGTTATTATAGCATTAGCCGATAGGGCAATTCAGCTATCAGATGTCGAGTTTAGGGAAAACTCAATTAATAAAGCCAAACAAGTTCTTTTCGAAAATAAATATCCCCAACAATTAGTAAATAAAGTATTTAAACAAAGAATTAATAAATTTTACAATAAAACGAACAACTCAAAAGCCAACACAAATAAAACTAATAACTATTTAACACTACCATACATAAAAGGTTTATCTGAGCAACTTAAACATCTATTTAACAAATATAATATAAATGTTGCACACAAAGGCTTCCATTTATTAAATCAAAATTTCACTTCTCTAAAAACCAAGACACCTAAAATGAAAAAAAGCAATGTTATATATGAGATCCCGTGTGGAGATTGCGCTGGAGTTTATATTGGACAAACCAGCCAATATTTAGGTTCGAGAATTAACTCTCATAAATATGATAAAAGGAATCCCACTGCCCTTTCTAAACACGAAATCCAAAAAAAAACATAAATTTAGTTTTAGTGAAACTAAAATTCTAAAAACCGAAAACAACAAACGCAAGCGGGAAGTTTACGAGTCTATTGAAATTAAGAAAAATAAAAACTCAGTAAACGACAAAAAAGATATCAACCTTGTAAGCAAAATTTATTTTGACATTATTTAATTATTTTCTCACATACATTTGAAAAACTTAAAAATAATAATCTTAGAAAAAATAAAATTACTTTCTGAACCGCCCGGTAAAAACTTAAAAAATGTCAAAAAACAAAAAAACCATAACATCCTACCTATCACACGTATCTGCTCTTCAGTCAATAACTGTTCGTCGTCCTTCATATGTTTAGTGTTAAAAATGTTTGTCCAAATAACGCGATCAGCGTCGTGTCTTTTGTGATTTTAAACACCTTTGGATAATTTAATTACGTTTCATGGTAAGTCTGTCTTGTTTTACTAAAGTGTGTAGGTTCTCTAATTTAAATTATTTTAGAAAGTATTTTTGAGAAAGGCACGGAGCCACCTGCCGAAACGTCAAATTTTAAAATGAATAGATGACTAATAATTTTTGAGAATTGTTTTAATGCTATGAACTTATAACCCAAGAAAAATCTAGTAACTATATATATATATATATATATATATATATATATATATATATATATATATATATATATATATATATATATATATATATATATATATATATATATATATATATATGTATATTTATATGTATTACATGTTTTTTACTTCCCTCGTAAAAACGACTGTAATCATGAAAAAATTACCTTCTGAGGTTTTTTCAGATCTTTACGTTTCAGGATCCCTTGATCTAGAAAACATGTTTTCTCAGTTCCGTTGCTCTGTCTGTCTGTCGGCCTGTCTGTTCGCGGTATAGTTAGAAATCCACTTACCCGATTGACTTTTTTGGTCAAAAACTGAAGGTCATTCCAATATGGCGAAACAAAATGGCGGCCTAGTGAAACGTCAAAAATTGTTACAAAAAAAACTACTTGTCCAATTTACCTCACATTTTGTACAAAAATCAAGTATTATGTAGGAATCAACTGGTAAAATTTTGGTATGAATCCAAGATGAAGAAACAAAATAGCGGCTTAATAAAATATTTAAAAATTTTGACTCAGAAAACTACTTAAAGAATTAATTTAGATTTTGTGCCATAACTAATTCTGGTATAGAAATAAACTCTTAACAATGTTGTACGGATTTAAAATGGCGGAACAAAATGGCGGTGAAAGAAAATATTTGCAATCGTAAAAAAAAACACCCTTTCAGGTTTTACATATCTTCAGGTTATAGCGTTCCTAGATTCAAAAAAATATGTTTTAACAGTTTCGTCGGTCTGTCTATCAGTCTTCATGTCTGTCTGTCTGTCGTCAGTTTACACAAAAATTAGATATTATGTGGAAATCAACTGGTTAAATTTTGATACGAAAGATGGCACCTTAATAAATTATTTAAAAATTCAGTCTGACAGTTCAGACTTCTTAGTGGATTAATGTTAAATTTTACGCAATAATTAATTATAGTATAGGGGATAAACTGTTAAAACAGTGGACGACGATAAATACATTTTTGGTAATAGTGAAACATATCTTCACGTTTTGGCGTCCCTAGAAGCCAAAAATATATTTTATTAATTGCATCGGTCGGTCTGACGGTTTGTCTGTCTACTTACCCGATTGCGTTCAAATTTTCATCAAACATTAATGGTCATATAATAAAATCATAAATCTAATATGGCGGAACAAGATGGAGGCCTAGTGAAACGTTAAAAAATTATTACTAAAAAAGTATTTATTCAATTTACCTTAAATTTTGCATAAACATTTACCCCTGTATTCACTAAAAAGGTCTAAGAGATAGACCAGGTCTAGTTGCCATGGTAATTATAACTCTTAGCCCGCCGGTTATGTTTCGCCTATGTCACTGTCATTTTGTAATTGTGACATTTAGAAAAAATATTTGTTCAATTGTTAAAAATGTCATCTTAAACCTACAACTGTCAAGTTAGACCTGGTTTAAATTTAAACCTCTTTAGTAAATACGGGTGTAAGTGTTACATAGGAATAGGATGGAACTAGTAACATTTTGGTATAAATCCAAGATACCAAAACAAAATGGAGCCTAATAAAATATTTAACAAATCACCCTGAAAAAACTACTTATTAGAGTAAGTTCGAATTTTGTGCTTAACATAGAGATAGACTGGTAAAGTTGTAGTAGAAATTTGAAATCACGAAACAACATGGCGCTCTAAAAAAGTGTTTAAAAAATCAACGTAAAAAAACTTCTTATTCAATTGACTTTAAATTTGCAGAAAAGTTAAATGTGATATAAGGATACACTGGTATGGATT
This sequence comes from Kuschelorhynchus macadamiae, assembly GCA_030620095.1. Classification (NCBI taxonomy): domain Eukaryota; kingdom Metazoa; phylum Arthropoda; class Insecta; order Coleoptera; family Curculionidae; genus Kuschelorhynchus; species Kuschelorhynchus macadamiae. The sequence continues at coordinate 216,256 of JAUTXW010005117.1, forward strand.
CAAAATGAAGGAACAAAATGGCTATATGTGTCAATGTAAAAACTACTTATGCAATTTATTTTAAATTATGCCCAAAAATCAAGTGTGGCATAAGTAGAAACTAGTAAAATATTGGTAGGAATTCAATATGGTGGAACCAAACGGTGCTCAATATAAATGTTTGGAAAGACGGTATATGTGTTACTAAATTATTATGTACCGAACTAGACTGGGTCAGACTTGACTATTTCGAATGAAAGGAAAAACTGATAACGAGGGAAGTTCCGGGTAAAGGAATTTGGATTTTTTTTAACACACACAGCTGTAGTGCCTGACGCAACCGCTATAATAAACGACTGATATAGTTATCAGGTTTATATGTAGCACAGAAGAGGTCCTTTTAAGAGCGTTTAAGGAAATCCTATTAAATTCGGATGTCTAAATTGCAACAAAAAATTAACCAGTACAAATATTACTGGAACCATATATATTAAAAAATACTTAATAAGTATTTATGTAAGTCGTGAACTCCAACAGCAGTGTTAGGATATTTGTTTATGTTTTAGGTAATTTACAAGAACTAGTGCAGAGAAAAACTCCTAAAATATTCCTTTAATTTTACATTCTTTAAAGTGGCCGAAGGTACATTATTTTTGTCTAGCATTGCGGACGAGCTCTTTAAAATTTGGAAGCACTGCTTTAACAAACATATAAGTTCCTTTATTTGATCCAAAGAAAATTTTTATAATATGGAAAAATGGAAAAATATATTATGCAGCATTACTACATGGTAAGTTATATAATGTTGCGAAACTTGAGAATTCCAGCATAACGGTAATAGTAATCCTAAAACTGAAAACGATCCGACTAACGGCAGTTTCGGCATTCCAACAGCAGTCTACCGACAATAACGAACCTCGAATCCTCCATTTTCTTAGAACGAATCCACGTATGAATGTCTATATTACTTTTAAGGAAATATTTTACCCGGTTTTTGTATATGAAGCGAAGACATTTTAGAGCGTATACTCCAGATACTTAGGCACATATTGAATTCCTGCTCAATGTACGACGCGAGACGTGACCTTTGGTTGGTTCTAGTCTAAATGCAATAATACACTTCGTAAAGATAGAACTAGATAATGAAATCCGTGACAAAAAAAAATCTTAAATAATTACTAAAAGTAGACCACCGATTTTTAGGAACTTTATTTCGATTAAAGCTTGAACTTCCTGATTTATTTTTATCTTTTTTTTCATTCTGTGCCAAGTCAGGTCTTCCTAACGTTGGCAGTTAAAGTGTCAACAATATGAAGTAAATATGTGCTATGTCAGGTAGTTGCCAGTTAAGTTCACATTCATATAAATGGCAGGGGTGAAATATTTTACACGGACTTCAAATAAAGCCCCCTGGTAGTGGTTTATTTGAAATATTGCACCGACGCAGTTGCCATGGTTTCGCCGACTCAAGTATTAACAATGTGACGTGAATATACGTTACGTCAATTATGACGTTCACAGTCATAAAAATCGCACGGGTGAAATATTTTGCGTGTGATTTAAATAAAGCCCCCCCATCAGATTATTTAAAATATTGCGACGACGATATTGCCATGGTTTCATCGATTCAAGTGTCAAGATGGTGACGCGAATATACATTATTTCAGGTATAAAGTTCACATTCACATAAATATCAGGAGTGAAATAGTTTTACGTTATATAAACTAAAACTCCCCAGATAGGACAGTTTTTGTACCTAATATTGTTCAGCACTTCTCGAGTAGCATTTGTTCTATCTAATACACCTAGTTTGTTTGTTTATCCAAGGTATTCGAAGCATGCGTTTGTGAATCCACATATCAAAAGCTTTCAACTCATTTACTGTAGTCGCGTTTAGGGTCCAAATTTTAGCTCCGTACAAAAAAAAGTCCGTATTTTCCATTTGTTAGGAATAGTGAAGTTTGACCCAATTTAGTTCAGTACATTGTCACAGTATATATGTGTTATATATACAGTATTTTCAAATATTTTTATTGGGCGCAATTTTGTTCCATCGTATTGGATTCCTACCAATATTTTACCAGTTTCTTTCTACCTATGCAACACTTGGCTTTTGGGCAAAATTTAAAATAAATTCAGTAAGTAGTTATTACATTGACACATATCACCATTTTGTACGTCATGTTGAACCCATACCAGTGTATCCCATTTTCGTATTTAATTTTACTGCAAAATTTAAAGTCAATTGAACAAGATTTTTTTCGTTGAATTTTTAAAAGTTTTGTTTTGTTTCGTCATCTTAAATTCACACCACAACTTTACCAATTTATCTCTACCTCACACTTAATTCTTGCACACAAATTGAAATTAATTTAATAAATAATATATTCAGGCTGATTTTTTAAATATTTTATTAGGCCGCTATTTTCTTCTGCTATCAGATTCATACGAAAATGTTACCAGTTTATTGCTATGTATCACTTGATAGTTGAGCAAAATTTGAGCTAAATTTGATAATTAGTTTTTTAAGTAATAATTTTTAAACTTTCTAAATGGTTTTTGTTAACGATCCTCTTGTTGTTATATTAGAGTGATATATTATTTGGAATTAGGATCCAATAAAAAAACAAAACTTTGTTAAATTGTCGACGTTTCGCAACTTTATTGTTACATCCTCAGGATACATATAGATTTTATATCCTGCATGAAACCCTTATTATCAGTTTTTATCTATTCCCTTAGGCCGCAGATATTTCCTATCCCCAAATATTACACCACTCTAACAACAATAAGACGAACGTTAACAACAACCATTTAGAAACTTAATATGTAGAAAATATTTTCGGACGAATGGAGTAGGTAAAGACTGATAATATGGGTTTCACGCCGGATATAAAATCTATATATGTGTCCTAAGTTAAGAGACATCAACAATTTAAAAAAAGAGTTTTGTTTTTTTTACTGGATCCTAACACTAAATATTACACCACTCTAATATAAAAACAACAGAATCGTTAACGAAAACCATTTAGAAACTTAATATCGGGGAAATATCTACGAACCAACGTATTAGGTAAAGACTGATCATATAGGTTTCCTGCAGGATATGGACTCTATATATATGTGTCCTGAAGATGCAACAATAAAGTTGCGAAACGTCGACGATTTAAAAATATACTTTTGTTTTTTTCTTTTAGTAGATCCTAACCCCAAATAATACACCACTCTAACATTAACGAAAACTATTTTCGAAACTTAATATCTGGGAAACTGCGGACCAACGTATTAGGTAAAGACTGATAATAACGCTTTCATGCAGGATATAGGATCTATGTGTCTTGAGGATGCAACAATAAAGTTGCGAAACGTCGACAATTTAAAAAAATATCCACCACTCTAACAAACATTTTTTAACATTGTTCCGTCATATTACCAGGTCATCCTTATATGACCCTTAACTTTTGATCAAAATTTGAAGTCAATCGGGTAAGTAGTATTTAAGCTATGCCTCGAACTGACCGACAGACGGACAGACCAACAGACGGACCGACGGAATTGATAAAACATGTTTTTTTGGCATTTAGGGAGGCTAAAACGTGAAGATTTGTAAAACCTGAAAGGGTGCTTTTTTCACGATTACAAATTAATTAAATATTTTATTAAGCTGCCATTTTGTTCCGCCATCTTGGATTCGTATCCAAATGTTACCAGTTGATTCCAACATAATACTTGTTAGTTTTTGCAAAATTGGATATGTAATTTTTTAAAAATATTTTTTTTAAATATAAAATATTACCAGGTCCTCCCTATATGACCCTTAATTTTTGACAAAAATTTGAAGTCAATCGGGTGAGTAGCTTTTTAGCTACGCCGCGAACAGACAGACCGACGGAATTGAGAAAACATGTTTTTCATCATCTAAGGACCCTGAAACGTGAATATCTGAAAAAATCTCGGAGAGTGATTTTTTAACGATTACAATACTTTCCTTTTACGTAGAAATTAGCAGCTAGTCCCTGCCAAAAGTTAAGTCTTTGTATTTTAGGTCCTAATTGCTTGGTTGTCATATTGTTATGATATATATATATATATATATATATATATATATATATATATATATATATATATATATATATATATATATATATATATATATATATATATATATATATATATATATATATATATATATATATATATATATATATTATATACTATATACATACTATCATTTAATGCTCCCAACGAGAGCCAGGAGTCACAATGTAATTCAATGCCGGTCGTGGTATTAGCCAGAGGAGTAGTTGTTCTTGTGATTCCATTTCATGCCTTTGCCCTACACGGGGCTCGCTAGTCTATGGCGGCCTGATGAGCTCTAATAAGAGCGAAATCGCGATCATCGTTTGACTAAAATGGATCATTGAGTCTGCTGTGATGCAGAACATGTTCCAAACAAGGATCATTTTCTTGTTATGACGTTGGTGTACGTGGAATGAAAACATACTATATATATATATATATATATATATATATATATATATATATATATATATATATATATATATATATATATATATATATATATATATATATATATATATATATATATATATATATATATATATATATATATATATATATATATCTGAAAATATATCACTATATTATTGTCCGTAGGAACCATCCAGCTTAAAACAAGAAGACGGCATTTATATCGGAAATACATGTCAACGTGCTTAATTTAACCGGTATACCCTGTATATTATTTTATTTTAGATTATATGTTAAATTCGGGACATAATTTATGAATAATTTCTTACCTTAGTTTTTAATGCCAAATAAAATGGGTTTTTTCCGTTTGAAAAAAAATATATTTTTGATAGTATTTTTAGTTTAATTTTTATTCCAATTTTTTTAATACCTTGTAGTAATGATTATCAAAATTTGCACACAAAATTTACTAAATATGTCTTTGTCTACAAAGAAACTTTTCCAAGTGAAACAATAAAAGCTTCGTTATAGAAAAATTTGGCAGATATTTTTCGACCTGCCAACGTCATTTTTGACATAAAACAACAAAAATGTTAAACATGAAATATGTTTTACGATTTTACGTAGAATCCTAAAATAATCTGTATATACGATAAAAACAAGTCCACATTGTCTTAAACACTTCGCCTACTTCGACCTTGCAAATAGTTCAAATTTTCTAGATTTTGCGATGGACAGATCAAAAAAATATAAGAAAAAGTTGTTCAGAATTTAATTCCGGAATCCGGATTTAAAATTTTTACAAAATTTGAATAATTATGGATCAGACCTGGTATAGTTCGAGTTTTATTTTTCCAGTTTGAGCTAGAGCATTAGATATAACAAAAATCTGACATTTATAGTTGTTAGATTCCATGAAAATTTAATTACTGATCGTAGATCACCAACATTCATTCGATTTTTGCATAGATCATTATTTAATGTTTTCGATACGTTGGCCGACTCGTTAAAACAATTATAGAAATAGCTAGAAGAAAAATAAAATCAAACTGGAAAACCACGGAGTACACAGTATTCCATGTCAGGACTGTGAAAAGTTGTACGTGGGCAAACTAATAGGCGAATATCAGCAAGAGTGGAAGAGCATAAACTCAGCATCAGAAACAAACAAACAACCTCAGCTTTATTCCTACATCATCAGGAAACCAGCCATAAAATAAATTTCGACGGGAGTAGTGATAATATAGAACATTATAAGACCAGAATAATACGAGAAGCCATAGAAATTTTAAAACAAGGTGATTTGAATAAAAGGGACGAGTCATTAAAACTACCAACAGTATGGAAGACAATAATCGCAAAAACTCAAGCGCAATTAGCGCAACAACGCAAATATAACCTTTGGCCACGGGTAGGTGTATAAATGGAATCGTCGCAGTCACCAACACTTCAGTTTCTATTCGGACGCGAGAAAGAAAGCTTCGAAAATGCCAAATTTGATTTTGGCGAAACGTCAGCAAAACTGTTCTTTTCAGAACGACAGTACACGGACGTACACCTGGAATGAGAACACATATATATATATATATATATATATATATATATATATATATAATTACTTCGAAAATATTTCTTGGGTCTAGGTTTATGCATTGAAACAATAGTGGTTATATTTCGCTCGACGTTTCGCTTTTGATTAAAAGCATTTTCAAGAGCATTTATTTTAACTAAAACGAGAAAGAAAAAAAAAACAATATCAGTTCGATACAAACTGGTTTGTTAAAATTGCCGTTTTGTCAATTATAAAAACACTGCTAAAGTAAAATTTCTTCAATTAATCCTAAAACATTTAGCAGTCGAACACTTTTCTAAAATGACTTTCACAATTTTAAAAAATATTAAAAAACTTGTTTACATTATTGACGAAATATATATATATATATATATATATATATATATATATATATATATATATATATATATATATATATTTAGAACTCAAGATACTGCGAATTTAGTGCAAAATAGCGACTTTTCCGAGTTTTCCGCTAATATCTCGGTTCCTACTTAAGACTGCTTCCTATTTTAAAGCTTAGACTATAAGCTTGAAAATGAGAGGTTATAAAGTCTCAAACGATTTTTCTGAAAAAGCTAAGATCAAGACATAAATGTTTATGAAAAAAAAACAATGTCTTTTGTTTACAAGCATTTTAACCAAAGGTACGTTATCAATATCACTCACTATCCTAGGATTATTCTACTTCTCAAGCCAAATATTTTGAGACTGTGGCTGATATATTTATGTTGATTTTTTACGGAGATACAGCTATTTAAAATGAACATGCGTGTGTGTGGAAGCATAGATAGCATGCTGCTTATTCTGTTTTTGTTGGCGAGAAAAAACTTATAAAAACATTAATGATGATATTGATAAATAAACTCATAACAACAAGTAATAAGCTTTGAATTTGGTGCAAATTTCTTTAATCAAAAATTTCAAGCAAAGCGCTTTTGGTCAGGCCGAAGAACCATTCGTCAAAAGAACAAGAGTCTCCAGGTTTTACACTTTACTCCATGTCTATGTCCATTTCTTAAGTGTAAAATCCAGAGATTCCTGTGCTTTTGACGAACAGCACTGAGGATGGCCAATGGCCGAAAGCGCTTCGCCTGTATTTGTAGATTAAAGAAATTTACACGAAATACAAAGAGTCTTGGTTACTTATTATTTCTATGTACGTACATAAAACCATACACCCAACCTTCCAAAAAAAAATATTATTTTTAATACATTTAGCTGAAATTATATCAAACTATATCCACCTATCAAGCTACATCGACATTTTAAGTTTCAGTCTCTATCTTTTGAAGGAAGTGTCTGATTTTTCTCTCATAAGCTTTACTCAAGACTTTTATTCTAATTTCTAAGTTTTAGTCCTTAGTGTTTTTCCGTATTGTTTTGTTTTATCATTAATTGTTATTATCTAGAATGTAAATTTCATGTAAGTATATATAAATATATATATATATATATATATATATATATATATATATATATATATATATTAAACAATACTCATTCTAAAAGAAAAATATTTTTTTAGAATAATGAGCGCTTGTAGACATTTGCAGTTGCTCTAGGAGCCGAGCTATGAACGCTTAAGTAAACGCGGAATGTAACCCCACGACATGTTCACATTAAACTGCTGTATCTCTGCGAAAAATACATTAATCAGATCTCAAAATGTTTGGTTTGAGAAGTAGAAAAATCCTAGGAGACTTAATGAGGGATATCGACAATGTACCTTTGGTTAAAATGCTTACAAACAAAAGACATTGCTTTTTTCGTAAACATTTATGACTTTAACCTAGTTTAACTTTTTTCAGAATAATAATTGGAGACTTTATCACGTCTCATTTTTAAGCTTATAGCCTAAACTTTAAAATGGGATGATATAGAGCTTTCTATCTAAAGTAGGTAACAAGATATAAACGGAAAAACCTGGAAAAGTCGCTATTTTGCAATTCTTTTACTCGCAAACTAATTCGCAATACGTTGGATTCTAATTGACGGATTAAAAAAAACACTTTCTTCGTATTCACCAGGAATGAAAAAGTATTTCTTGAAAATGTTTGTATGTGTCATAGTTTATAAGCTATTGTCATTTTAACAATTAGTTGCATGAATCTGTAATGTTTTATTAATTTTTTTACATTAATATTTATAATAATTTATAATTATGAGGATTATTATCATTATTTTATTCTGACCATTATGCTTCTTATATTATACGAAGACGTAAAACTAGCATTCGAACATTTAATTTAAATTGATATTTCATGATTCTTATAACAACTGCACTTGATAATATTTTAAAATAAATATTAGTAAATGAAATAAGTACCTCTTAACAATAAATGCTATAAAATCTCGGTTTTTTTACCACTCTATACAACTCGAGAAACAAAGTACCAGTAATAATGTTTTATACCCGGCTTACAATACTCAATTTGGCGAAGTATTGATAGCTAACTGAGCCTTTTGAGCTACAGGGATCGTGTATAGTCTCCAGTGTATTCATTGTTGTAAGACACCAGTGAAACTTATCTTTGTTACCGTTTTCCTATTTCTTTTAATCCAGATCCCCTGTTTTTCCTATACTGAGCTGTGTCGGTATTATTTTAAACACTGTTAGTACGTTGCTATTGAAGTGAAGCTTGACATTATATGTAGTTCTCAGCTACGAGGAAATATGAAATAAGCGATATATTTTTCTGTTAGATTTTTTCTGATTTGATAACAAAAAGGTATTTTAAGACTAGATAATAGCCAAAAAATATACACGAAGAGCATCCTAGGATAATAACTTGACCAAAAAAATGTCCAATATTCAACCATATGAGACCCGGTATTAGTTGCAGCCATGCCTATTTTAATATATAGTAAGAACGAAAAGTTTGGAATAAATTCATTTCAAAATCAGGTATTTTTTTCTCGAGAAAACACTCAGATACGTCAATTTTTAATTTTAATTGCCTCTTTTTTATTATAATTTCATGTAAAAGCGAGTTACAGTAGTTAACTTAATTTTTTTTAATAAAATTTTTTATTTTATTTTCGGATTCTACGGAAAATTTTGATCAAATTTCATATTTCATAATTTACATATGTCTAAATTCAGTTGTATAAAAAATCAATTTTATTTAAAAAAAGGCTTAACTTTAAATAATAAATGCCTGGATGACAAAATTATCTAATACTAATTTAAAAATTGTTGAAATTGATTATCAGCAGCATCCTGACAATAGCCTAGGCGATCTTCAATTTCGTGCAAAACATTGTGCACTACTTCAGCTTCTATCAATCCAATTTCCTGTCTTATTCGATCTTTAAGGTCATTAATATTGTTGGGTCTGTTAACATACACTGTAGATTTTAGGTAACCCCACAGATAATAATCTAACGAGGTCAGATCAGGGGACCTGGCAGGCCATTTTATCGGACCCTGTCTACCAATCCACCTTCCAGGGAAAACAGTATCTAAATATTCACGAACGTAAAATATATAACAGGTAACAATGTTATTAATGTTAACGCTTTCAGTAGATTTGAGTTTGCTTAATTCTTAATATGAACTGTGTTCGGATATAAGGGGTACCTAGTGCTAAATATTGCAACGCTCCCTGTTTCTGAAAAATGCTTAGTAAAACTATACCAAAACTATAAAATAGTTAACGGATATACCTATTCCCAACACTGTTCCTAATTACCTTTAGTTATAAAAATGTCTTAGATCACTCCGACAAAGAACTAACCAACTAGTTATTTACCTTTAGCAAACGAAATCCACCACAAGTTGAAAAAAAACCGTTGGAATAATCAGCTGGGCTTCAATGAGAAATATACCTTCTCATATAAAATCGGTTATTATGGCATCTACTCTTAGATCTTAGATCGATAGGCAAAAAAAGGGAGTATTTGTTGTTTCTCATTATATGACCAAAATATTTCGCTCCTCTTTCCTTTGCAATGTTTTTTAGTTCTTTCAGTTTACGATTTGATGTATGACTCCTTCAAGGTACCCTCAACATTCTGCGATAGCACTATAATTTACATGCGTCTCTTTTATTTTGTGTTGCTTTTGTGAGTGTCCACGCCTCAACTCCATATATCAGAGTGCCAAAAAAAAAAAAAGCATTTAAGTCCTCTAGTTCTTATTTTGAAGTTAATGTGCATGTTGCTTAGTACGTTACGCATTGAATTGAAGACCGACACACTTTTTTGATGGTTGCTCTTATTTCTACTGAATGGTCTCATGTCTCGTTGATGCATTTACCACTCTGTCCATCAATCTTTGTAATCCTTCTTCGCTGTTTGCCAATGTGACTGTGTCGTCTACGTATCGCAAATTATTGATACATTCGCCGTTAATAATCACACCGTTTGTTGTTTCCGTTAATGCATTTTTAAATATTTCTTCTGCGTAAATGTTGAAGAGTAATGAGGATGTGTACCCTACACATCCTTGCCGTACACCTTTCTCAATTTTGATACTTTCTGACGTTTTGTTCTCTGTCTTTATTCCGGCTTTTTTGTTATAATATATATTTGAGATTATTTTAAGATCAAAGTCGTCAATGTTTTGATGTTTCCATTAATTTTTTATGATTAACTAAATCGAAGACTCGTTGGAAATTTATAAAGCACAAGTGGACGTCAGAATTCATGTCTCTACACTTTCAATACTGATACTACCTGTGGAAAATAACCACAATGGTTACAGAACAGGATTGAAGATACTTGTTACGAAGACACACAAATGCCAAATATCTACTACTAACAACAGCAACACAAGATCTACACTTATAATATAGAACTTATAGTAGTATCTAATACTTATACTTTACTTATACAATCAAAAGCACATTAATTATCAATTTTGTAAAAAAAATCATCGTCTGAACCGGGATTCGAACACACATCTTTTGCAATGCTACTGGGCGGTGCTAGCACTGAGCTACCAGACTTTAAATCAAGAATTTAACAAATCTTGTTTATACACCGCCGAAATAAACCTATAAATTGGAAAATGCAGATTAATGGACCTGGCAACGTTAAAATGCAGTTTTAACACATCATTTTTATCAAGGTTAATAATTTATTGCATAGTGCATGTTTAGGTATACTAATGCCAGTAATGGTTATTTGATGTGGTGCTACAACTAAATAAAACAAAAATAAAAGAGAATGCTTGACTGAATGCAGAATATTCTTGTTCATGTAATGAATTACTTAACAAAGGAAGTTTCGTTGGGCCGGACTCATGGCCCTTTCCTTTGTTTCCTGCAGTTTCATACCGCGGGCAAGGAGATATGTGCAGTGTTCTCTATTATAGTCGCTGACTAGCCCATAATTTCGTATTGTTTTTCTATGGTTTTATTACAGATATTATTCTAAGCAAAATACTAAATACCGAAACTCATTTTAAAACTCATATTTGGAGCTCGTTTGGAACATTTGTTCAAACTAACGACCTTTTGTAAAATAATTCCATTAACCGCAGTTTAAGGTGCGGAGATGTCTGTTTTACCTTTAGTTTTCCCACAAAAGAGCTTTGAAGTTATCTAAACTCTTATACTATTACGTTGAAACGGGTTTCGAGGAAAGAGGATATTTTAATGCGGTTTCTTTTGAAGTATAAACCGAGGTTTGTTGAGCCGTTCAAAAAGGCAGAATAATAATTGAGAACTGGAAAACCGAATTTATGAAGATCCTTTTTCCGATTTGGCTGACCGCTATAAATAACAAGTATAAATTATTAAAAAAACTAAAAACCTGCCTGCTTTGAACTAGTATATTAACATAGGAAAAGGAACCACCATTTAAAGAGGTGCTCAGAATCGCGTATAAAGCAAAAAATAATAAAAATCAAACTACTTCTGAATCCCACGTATTAATAATCTACTTAGTTTTTTTATTATAATTACCTTCATATGGTACACAAAATTCATACCTAATGAGATACCATATTAGAACTTACAATATTTGGCTAGAGTCCGTATAAATATTTGAGGTGATATTTGCGAATTTCAGAATACATGTCAGATTAAAAGTTCATCTTATCAGAATGTTAGCAAGGCATACCTAGAAAACAGTTTTCTTTAAAAATGAAAATTTGCAAGTTTTTTCAATCTCGGGTTTACCGAATTTCTTGAGCTAGGACAAAAATTATAAATATACTTAGTATTTTTTCTTGGAATTTTCGATTCTTTGGATAAATAGAACAATTGAGTGTTAATATTAGTCATTTATTTGTAGACGTTTCAACCATTTTATGGATTTCATCAGTACTAAAACTCATTTTAAAATAAACCTTCAAAACTACACGAATAAAACATAATTAATTATACATAAGACACACATGTAACTGAGACGAGATTAGGCATGTTAATCCATTAACATTGATAGTTGATAGTATTTCTTAATTCACTGTTATGAATGCTTTCTAAGATAGCAATCAATATATAAAGATGATTACTATGATCCTTTTGTTTTGTTGTATCCCTTCCATGGTATATTTAATTAATTAAATTGGCCATTTGAAAAATTATATAAACTATACTAAAAGGATTTTGGGTTTTTTGAAGTTTTGGAGCCTGTAGATCACGAAAAAACATTAAAAACCGAAATTATTAATTATAACGAAAAAAATAATTTCAAAAAGGCGAACCCTCAAAATGATGTTACTTTGTCTATATAAAAACGTATTTTTCAATTATAGGGGGTGGTTCTTAAAGGAATAAACAAACCAAAAAAAAATGTCTTCTCTTTGGAAAAAACGGTAAAACACGTCAAATGATATCTTTTTGTATATAAAAGCTTTTTTATAATATATAAATGTGAAAGAAACCCCTAGGAACGAACAAATTTTTTATTCCAAAAACAGTCAAAAAAAACTTTATTTCATTTTTGTACATAAAAACAACTAAGGGGATAAAATAGCAATCTGAAAACAAAATTAAAATTTTAAGTTCCTTCATTCGTAAAAGGAAAGTACTGTATTCGTTAAAAAAATAACCCTCTCAGGTTTTTACAGACCTTCACGTTTGAGAGTCCCTAGATCCCAATGCTAAATTCTGTTGGACCGTTTGTTCGCAGTATAGCTAACTTATCCAATTAACTTCAAATTTTGGATCAAATGGGGATAACCTGGTAACATAAAAATCAAATATATCGTAACAAAATGACAGCCTAATTAAATGGTAAAAAATTATTACTAAAAAGCTACTTATTCAATTTTCTGAAATTTAGCATAAAAATCAAGTATTACATAGAAATTTAGTGATATTAATCCAAGATGACGAAATAAAATGACGGCTGCTAATATTTTGATAAAAATCCAATATGGTGGATTAAAATGGCGACTCGGGGAAATGTTAAAAAATTTACATACGTATTCGGGAAAACATATTTTTTAATATCTAATTTCGTTTTGAATAGTATCTCAAACATGTATGAAATAATTCGTTCACAATGATAAGCCAAATAATATGTTATATTTTCTTCGTATACAATTTCTTTCAGTTTTTAGTTGTTTTATTCGTTAACGAAAAAATGCATTTAAAATGTATATCTATATGATTACAAAGAGAACCCAAAATCGAATGTTACCTAAGGTTGTTTAATTTCTTTTTACACTGAAATACACACCCACATTAAGATTATCATAGCTTTTAGATACAGGTGAAACTTTCTGTATCAATTAATTAACTCCTCTAATTTATAATTTAAAAATCATATATAACATTTTTTTGCGCAAGAAAAACCTAAATAAGGATAATGTCTTAGTATAAATAAATCACGATAAATATTACTTTGTCTACATTAAACATAGAGAATCAACAAATATGTCATTGTCATATTTGCAAAAAATTTAAAATTTGTTGAGGCTTTACCTTAATACGTCCCTGCAAATTTTTATTTCTGTTTTAATAAATCACATTCATAAAAAATCATCACTTTTATTTATCTTTTAATAAATCACTTTTTCATTAATTTTATTTCTCTTTTGGGATAGCTAATTTCATTAGTTTTCAAATTTTGTTGATGAGAATTCAAGGTTCGTTGTGTTCTTGCAAGAACGGATTTATCGAAATATTGTTTGTTAACAATTCCAATCTATAATAATAATAAACAATTGAGTTTTTTCCTATCTTGGTAGGCATTTCAAGCTTTGTTGACTCGCCCGTAGGCCTTAGTTACAGGGTCTATTCTGCTTAATGAATAAAAAGTCAATGATTCGGAACGTCAGAAAAAGCGTTGTAGGGCACTTTTTTAACGATTTCAGTGTTCGGTATAATACTACTCTCACATTTCAAGGACTATAAAGGCAGCGAGTTTTATAACCAAATTTACGTCGTTTTGAATACTCTTTTCAAACTAAAACATTGAGGTGTGTAATAGATATACAACCCCATTTGCTAAAAAATATCTCTTTTGCTATCCTATATGGAGTTCAGTTCCAGCAGTTGTACGAGGCGGTTGTGTTTTCGCTCGTATATTGTTTTGCCGGTACTTGAACGTTTGTTTGGTTTTGGTTTGAACTGTTTTGATTTCAATTTGTTTTTTGTGTGCTTTGACCCGATCATCAGTTCGTCGTTTGCTATAAACTAAACTTGACCTTGTTTACCCGGATCCGGTTATTAGTTATAGATATTGTTTGTGCGTGACATTTAAAGATTTTGATTTATCAACTGGAAATATTTACATAATATTTACATAAAATTTATCTACATCTTTTTTTTAATTTTCACTTTTTTTGTTCCTTTGAAAATTTTAATTTTTTATTTATTTATAAAATGGCTGAATTTAAGTGCGATTCTTGCCAAAAAATCGTTTCGGAAAAAGACTGTTACAGAATTCGCTGTAGTGGGGAGTGCCGAAGAGATTTTTGTATGGTCTGTACAGGACTGGATAAATCCACGACAAAAGTGCTCTACAAACAAAAATTCAACAACATAAGATTTTTTTGCACTGTTTGCGACTCTCCAACTCTGAAATATTTGCATGATAAAATATCAGATCTCCAAAAGACTCAAATCTCTTCAGAATATCTCGAAGCCCTGGGTTCCTGCTTAAAGAAAAACAACGACATCCTTCCGATCATTGGCGAAATTTACGACATCTTACTCAATCATGACTCCAAATGGAAGATACTGCTAGAAAAAATTGAGGATATTCACAGCCTCCATTCTGGAATATCTGACAGTATACAAGAATCCTTATTTAAATCCATTAAAGAAATTAGGCAGGATACTTTCAATCTATCATCTATTTTAATGGAATCTCAAAATGAATCTGTCAAAGTCCAGGTGCATGATTCATCGAAGGAGCAGTTGACTAAAGAGATGGCTGAGCTGAGGCATAGTGTAAAACAAATGGCACTTACCCTGGAGAAGCTTGCTGATTAGCCTAAACAACAATCAATAAAGAAGATATACACCACCGCAATATCAACCCAAACCGATACAACAGATGTCCAAATGCCTGTCAATAGGTCTCCAAAAAAAGCTGTTTCCTTCCAGCCCAACAAAACAACCATTATAGAGAAATGGCATTATGTAGTGGTATCCTTAATTCCGTCCACGTATAAATCAAATCAGCTTGTACACTACATCAAAGAAAAATTAGGAACCACGAATTTTGTGCGTTGTTTTCCTATGCTTAAGAATGCAGACACTTTGCGCTCCGATTTTAAAATTGGGGTGCAAAGTAAAGATCACTTAATTCAGCTTAAGAACGCTAGTCTGTGGCCACCTGGTGCCATAATTGATCCTACCAATGATTCAGTTTCACCAACCCTTTTCCAAACGCCGCCCACTTCCACAGCCCATAATGTCTCATCTTCTAGTCATCAAGATGTCAATATAGATATCCCAAAGAGCCGGGGGCTATCTCCTCCAAAGCCTCAATTATTGGAATCACCAGTGACATTTGTGCCTGAGTGTCCACCAAGAGTGCGGCTGTCCCAAGATTCGGATAAAGCAAATGGTCGCTATATATTAGCCAGATTAGGGGATCCTTCCTTACTAAAGACCTTAAGGCTATTTCTTGCTTATCTACACGACCAGCCATCTAGTGTGTGTTTTGAGGGGCATACAAGTACTAGCATTAAATTATTGCTAGCTTCAGAAGGCCTTCCCAGTGACAAGGACTCCCTGCGCAAGTTGTATTATCGCTTCCACGATGCCTATGGGATTGGTTCATCTGAAGTGGACTCAGACCTTGCAGCGTATAGATCTTTCTACTCCTCGGAAAAAATTTTACGGCTCCAAAAAATTCGTGAAAGTACTGGTAAATATTATTCTAGTGGTTCACCATCAAAAAGTAAAAATTTTTAGTCAATATGACGCGAAAAGAGGATCTAGCACCCTCCAGAAAATTGACCAATAGTAATTTTAATCTTTTTTTTCTTAATATTCAGTCCTTAAGACATAAAACAGACGAATTATATCTTTTTATAGAAGAGCTAAATTTTCCAGAAGTCATTGCCATCACTGAGCACTGGCTAAATATCAATCAACCTGTTTTTATTAAAAACTATACCATAATTTCCAGATTTAATAGAACTAATTTAACTCATGGAGGCACCATGATAATGTCTTTAAACAACGATTTTTCCGAAATATCAAAGTATAATCATTTATTATCTGAAAAAGTATTTGAATTTTCTATCGTTTATCACAATACTTATGACCTTTATATTATTTGTATTTATAGAACACCTGATGCTGATGTGCAATTGCACTTCTCCCTACGCTATCTAAGATCATCGAAAGACTGGTTAAAAAAAGGCTTTTATCATTTCTGTCTAGATATGAAATACTTACAAAACATCAATTTGGATTTTTAAGTAATAAATGCACAAGCGATGCCATGTTTTCCCTTCTTAATAGAGTTTACTCCAGCCTAAACAACCATCACGCTACGGCAACAATTTTCTGTGATTTTTCCAAAGCTTTCGATTGTGTGAATCATAATATATTAACTAACAAGCTGCAGTACTATGGATTTAGAGGGGCTCCTCTCGATTGGTTTAAGTCATATCTTAGCAACAGAAATCAAGTTGTGAAAGTTGACAACAGGATGTCTTCTTGTAGGCCAATGGAATATGGAGTGCCTCAAGGCTCGGTACTAGGCCCTATCTTGTTTCTTCTGTTCATAAACGACATGGCTAATTTAAACATTAGTGGAAAAATATGTCTCTTTGCGGACGATACCAGCTTTACGTGGAGCCACCCAGATGTCACGGACCTACATAGGATTGTATCTAATGACCTAATCACCATTAAATCCTGGTGCGATTCTAATCTCCTATGTTTGAACATCTCTAAAACGAAAGTCTTGTCTTATAAAAACACGCTGCAACCTTTTGACCTTAATGGCACCACTATTGATGTCGTAAACTCTGTAAAATTTCTAGGGCTTCTTGTAGATGATTCTTTAAAATGGGATCCACATATCGACGCTTTATCAAGGAAGTTGGGTTCTGCTTGCTTTGCGTTAAGATCTGTTTCCGAGGAGCTTAGCTTTTCTACCTCTAGAACTGTTTATTTTGCTCTTGTTGAGTCGCACCTCAGATATGCTATTCCATTCTGGGGTACATGTTGTGCGACTCAATTTGATCGAATTTTTATACTACAAAAAAGAGCTGTTCGTTACCTACTGAGACTTAACAGTAGAACTCACTGCCGAGATTTCTTTAAAAGATATAAAATACTAACCCTTCCTTGCTTATTCATTTTGGAATCGGTTTGCTTAATTCGTAAGCATGCACCTGCTCTATTAGAGAGACCTTCTCACAACTACCCTCTCAGAAACACTGAGCACGATCTCTATCTTCCAACCCCACACTCAGAGTTAATTAAAAGATCAGTAATCTACAATGCAAAAAAAATGCATAAAAAAAATGCATAATCACCTGCCATTTAACATCAAATCCATAATATCTCTGACTTCATTTCGCAAGGCTTTGAAATCATTCTTACTGGAAAGCGCCTTCTACACCGTGAACGAGTTTTACAACACATAAATTTATCCTTATGAACCCCTAGTGTGATAGTTGCTATTACCAACCATTTTTACCGAATTTTGTATATGTATTTTTTTAATTGTTTCGTACTTTTTTATTTTTTATTTTTTACTTTGCTTTTTTATTTTTTTTATGAAAATGTTTATAACATAGTACGACTGACAAAGTACATTTCTAATGTACTTCTTTTAGGATTCTATTATATTAATATTCTAAATTCTTGATTTAAATATTATTTTTCTATAATATTTATGATGTGTTTTTGTTTTGTTTTGTTTGCTAATTTTGATGTTTGTAAACTATTTTTTTTTTTTACAACAGCTTTGTCCACAAAATTGTAAAATTTTTTTGACAATAAAGCATTTATTTATTATTTATCCCGTTATGTAATTTTATGTATACAGAGTGCCATGAAAATGTGCAACCTCAAAATCTAGAATTTTACTTCACATTTTCGAAAAATGAACATTCGGTATGAATAAAACGTTATTAACCGACCACGCTCATAATTTTTAATCGACTTTAAAAAAGGAGGATGTTATTACTTTGATCCTGCGTATTTTTTTATGTTTGTACATCGATTACTCCGCGATGGTTTCACCAATTTGGATGACTTTTTCAGGGAAATTGAGGATGTTGCCGCAGTGGTCCCATAGTAAGCATATTAAAAAATGTTATAAATGGCGGAATGGCGGCCATTTTGTTGTGTTTTTTTTGTCTGTATATTGATTACTCCGGGATGTTTTGACCAATTTAGATCAAATTTTTAGGGGATATTCAGAATATTGCCCGAGTGGTCTCATAGCAAGAATATTTAAAGATATATTGCAAAAACTTGTTTAATATTCTACTCTCGATTCTACGCGTTCATCATTATATCATGAAAAAAATATTATGCAGTGGATCATTTGTTATACCTGATTTTTACAAATAAATCTGTATGAATTAAACTAAAAAGGATGAAATAAAAACATTTTATAAAAAAATGAAACCGACTTAAGTTTTAACGTTTGTGTACTTTTTAACATTTTTTCTAGATTTAATGTCAAGTGGTAAATTTTGTTGTTTTTGAAGAAAAGTGTTGTGCATTTTTTTCAGTAGTAAGCATATCATCCCAACTGCCTAGGATTTTAAGATGATATTAGAGTAAGTCTAAAAATACCCTCGGCAAATGTGTTTTGCTTTATCAGTATCACTTTTATCCCTTGAATCTTTATGTCTGTTTCTCTTTTCGATTGTTTTTATAGCTATATGGTTTACAATAGCCTGTCGCAAAATTTAGATAAAATAAAAGATGGGCAGGACGAATATTTTATCCACACTATTCATCAATTTTTATTTAATACTTTCTCATAGATTTCATGGATTTCGAGCTTTACTCAAACCTTATATTTCGAATGAGGCTATATATCCGACTTAAGCCCGCTACTCTATATTCGTCTGTTTGTTTCGTTGCGCGGTGATTCCGTCTTTTCGGTAGATAATGAAGTAAGCTTTGGCCTCAGTGAACCATTCGTCCGAGAATCAAATCTTTTTTGTTTTTTATGTATTTTAACAGTGAAGTGCGAAAGTATTATCAATTTTGATGAATAGTGTGCATGAAATATTCATAATAGAAAAATTGAATGAACGAATCGAACCAAAGAATTCAACGAAATAGTGAGTAGGGTCCCCTACTCACTATTTCGTTGAATTCGTTGGTTTCGTTTACTCGTCCACATAGTGTGGAAGGTCCAGGTCCCTCTATTCGTTTCGTTGCGCGGCTACCGTCTTTTGAGCGAATAACTAAGTAGGCTTTGATTTCGGTGAAACATTCGTCTAAAACTAATCTTTTGTTTTTTGTGTATTTTCAAACATAAAAGGCATGAAATAAAAATTGATGAATAGTGTGGATGAAATAGTCGTCAATTCGTTGATTCGCCTATTCGTCCACTGGATGAATCAAATAAACAAAACGAACTGACGAATCGAACCAAATAGGCTTTCAGGGAGTGATCAGGATTGCCAAACTAGAGAGTGCTTTTGGTTTATGTGTATCTTAAAATTGACTCCGATATCTTCTTATATATTTAAAGTACTACCAACGTTACTAGTAGTCTAGCGTCTAGAAATTTTGAAATAAAAGAAATTATATCAAGCCTCATTTTTTTACATAAGGGTCAATTTTAATAGTTAGAATGTGAAAATCAAAATCATTCAGCCAGATCTGATTGATCGGAATCTTTGTGCGACGTGTTCATTCCACTGTCCACAGTTCACAAACTGAAAATGGTGTTAATTCTTGCTACTGCTAGTAAAAATATGAGTGAGTGCTAAATGGATTCGGAATGACGCCATGACTTCTAGAAAAATATGCAAAGGGAGTTTAGTTTTTGCAAATAACTTGGAAACTATTTAAATTTAAGGAATAAAAAAAGATTCTTAAAGAATAAGAAATTTCCTGAAAAAAGCCCCGACTTCCAGAACTCTACCTACGCGCTGCGAGCGCTAAGCAGTTACAATGGCCCAAAGCCGGCCGTAGCAAGTAAAAGAATATTTTTATACTACTAAATATTAATTTAAAAATTAAAAAAATATAGTAACCCCAAATTCGAAGTTGGCCCCGTGAAAGTTGCCTTAGATCGGCACTGTCTGTTTCCAGTAGGCTTCAAATTTCTTGGGATTTCTTTAGTCTAGAGCGTCCCCAAAAGGCACCTTAGATCGGTATTATTTACTTCAAAAGACTCGATCCGTCAAAATTTGTAGGTATAGTGAATACATTTTTAGAAAAAAACCGTGTTTTTTGCATGTTTCACTATCTTACCGACTGCGACAATTACGTGGTTTGCCGAGGAAAAACACTTTTAAAAAATTCAATTTTATTTTAAAACCGAAAATTTACAAGTTACAGAACGAGTGCGGACTAACAAATGATTCAACACGGTTTTTTGCCTTTATTTATAATATATCGTTATCTCTAAATAGAAATGCAATGCTTAGCATTATAGGGGATGTAACTCTCCCAATAAAGTAAATAATTGTGGGGTACATAAAGTAAGACTAAAATGTGTGAAATGTAAGATGCATTATTGCAGAAGCTCAACATTTTCAGCTATTCAAGAATCTCACATAAGCCTTGCAAGAAAAGACCAAGGTTAGTCTTGTGGTCAATTTTAGCCCCAGAAGAGTCCAAACTTGAAGTAAAAATAAATGTCAAAAAATTATTTTGTCAAAGCCGACATTTTGTAAATGAGCAATTTTTGTAATAATAATACACGTATTACGACCAATTAAATGTATCAAACAAAAAGTTAGGAGGCATTTTCTAGCCATTAACATCCAGGCATGTGCGATAGAGTATCATTGTACAAGGTTTTTCCTTATAAATACCACCCCTTTAAATCTTTTATTTCAAAAGATACAAAAAAGTGGTTAATACGAAAGTTGTAGGATTCCATCTGAAGATTTACATAGCGCTAAAATTAAAAACAAATGACTATCGAAAAATATAAAAATCACCATGAACTTTGTTATTTTAAATAGAACACCCTGTATATTTTTAAAGTTTTAGATGCGCCTCATTGTTCTCTTTTCAAAAATGTATAATATGTCTATATTTAGAACAGTAGTTTTTGAGCTATTCGTCTTCAAAATAACCCCTTATGAGGTGCTTAACTTATTTTATTGGATCTAGATAGCCGTGAGTGGCCGTGGGTGCAATTCGGCCATTATGATTCGTGAATCACTCTAGCCATGAAATGTCAAATGAAACCAAAATTACCTATTCTTTTTCAATAAAAATAATATATTTTATTTACGTTTTACGTTAAATTTATATATTTATAGCAAATTAAATATTAAAAGTTATAAAAAAACAACTCTGATATAATATATGTAATTAACAAGTGACAAATACAAATGCTAGTGAATAAATAAAGATAACAATAACATTTTTAAAATCTGAATTATAAGTTATTTACATGACCACCGCCATTGTTTAAGCAATTTTGGAACACGTGTCCAATTCTATTAATAGCATCGCTAACAAAGCAGGAATATTCGGTATTTAAAATTACTATTTCTTGCTCGATTTTTTGCCGTAATTCTTGAAAATTATCGGTTCTATTAAAGTAGATTTTGTCTTTCAAGTATCCCCACAAAAAATTATCTAGGGGTGATTCGGCCTTGCCTTCCGATCCATAAACATCCATAAATTAATCTAGTATACTGACGAATGGGAAGTGTCTCTAAAAGGCACTCTATTGCGTTATTTCAAAATCTAAATAGCGCTCGCCTGTCACAATACCCTCAAAAATAATTGGCCCAATAATTTGCTCTACTAATATGTCACACCGCACCACACAAGCAACGACTTACGCCCTTGCTTGTTCCTTTCTTCAATTACATGTTGATTTCGGGTTGCCTAAAAATGTGTGTTTTTTCTGTTGAAAGCAGCTTCATCAGAGCACAGACATTTATAATATTTTCTGTTAAATATTGCACTGGTCTAATTTTATAGGAATGATAACCATATTTTTTCAAAATCCTCTGAATTGTTTTCCATGATCTCCTTGTGAGTCTTGAAACGTCGGGAATTGACCGGTTAAAAAATAATTCTTTTAAACTCCATGTTTATTAAATAAATAGCAAATTACCTTCAAAATATAATAAAATACTAAACTCTTCCTCTAAATTTGCATCTGTCTTTCTAGATGGCACTCGTGCCCCTGGATTTTGTTCCCGGTATTAAAGCACTACCCTTGATGCATTATTTTGATTTTCGTAGAATAACTGAATTATTCTGAGTTTTTCTTCTTAAGTGAAAAGCATTATTATTAGGTATTATTTTTAGTTTGACGTAAAACGTAAATAAAATATATTACTGTTATTCAAAAATAATAATTTTGATTTCATTTGACATGTCATGGCTAGAGTGATTCGCATAAATGGCTGAATTGCAGCCACGGCCACTCACGGCTATCTAGATCCAATAAAAGTAAGTTAAGCACCTCATAAGAGGTTACTTTGAAGACGAATAGCTCAAAAACTACATATTTAATATTTTTAAAAAGAGGACAATGAGGCGCATCTAAAAATTTAAAAATATACAGGGTGTTCCATTTAAAATAACAAAGTTCATGGTGATTTCTATATTTTTCGATAATCATTTGTTTTTGATTTTAGCGTGGTGTAAATTTTCAGATGAAATCCTACAACTTTCGTATTAACCACTTTTTTATACCTTTTGAAATAAAAGATTTAAGGCGGTGGCAAATTATAAGAAAAAACCCTGTACATGCGCGCGGTTTCCTGATACACTGTAAGTGTTTATAGCTTCATCTTCATTGATCATATTTATTTAACATTTAACTGGATAGGTTAGTTTACTTAACGTCTCGACCAACATTTTGAGGCGAGTCGAGACGAGATTAGTCACAGTCGAGACGAGATGAACCCTTAGTCTGGTCCTATCTCGTCTCGCGACATCACTATCTTTACTACATAAAGGTAAATTTTGAATCCATTGTTGAACATGCCTCGAGGATGGAATGCGAAACATTGTAGTAATTTCCAGTTAACATGGTCTAATACCAAGAACCACGAAGTTGTTACCAAAGCAGCTTATTCACCATTAGAAGAACAATACGGTGAAGCAAATCTCAGGAAGTGACGACATTTACTGTGAAAATTACGGAAATGGCATTATAATTTAATTTACAAAAGGATTTGCTACCTAAATAATTGCGCCCATATATAATTGTGAATCTGTATCATTAAATAAATCTTTTGAAACACCATAAGTACACCTAAATCACTTGTAAACTCCTATACAAATTACCATTCAAAACCAGAACACAATTTATAGCAAATAAAAAACTTTAATTTTGTATTCTTGTCATTCAATATATATCATTAACAGATACTTTACCACAAGGTTTTTACATTTTACCTCGAATATTAGCATTATGGCTCAATTTATATAGATGTCAATAGGAAACCAGTGCTTGCAAACGGGAAATTATTCATTTATAAACGTGACTCTGGTTTTTGATATTGAACAAAATGTCATAAAAGTCAACCGCGGAATATAGAACAAACAACCACCCAGCTTGAAAAATGTTTCTATTCTCTGGGAAATAAATTTCGGCCACAGATATTTTTCATTTCAAGCTACACTTCACTTTCTCATATACCATGGCAAACCGTAAATTTTGGGGTCAGATATATCCGGGGATAGAATAATATATTATGTATTTTGTGAAACATGAATAAGTGGGTTAATATGTATGGATATAATATGTTTCCATAAAATATCAAGTCAATTCTGTAGAGAGTAGTCAGAGAGAACAGTAAATACAATAGATTAGAAAATCTTATAGCCACTTTGTTAAAGCAAATTATGCATTTGTGTCCCAGGACGAATTAAATAAATCCAGTTACTTAAAAAGGAGTCAAGTCATTGGTAATATCCAAGTCTAAATCAAAGCAGCTTTCATATTTCTATCTAAACAGGTAAAAGCTAGAAAATGGTACATATTACTTTAAACTTCTCACATACGAGTATTGACATGAAAAATCTGGTCAAAATTATTTTACAGGTTTAAGTATTATTAACTATTTATTTTTAAAAACGCTGCAGAAAATGACAAAGGTTGTTTTTACTTAATTTACTATTCAAATTCAGATTCTTCCACAGTTTCTTTGTCACTTTCTGAATCGCCTTGAGATGGCAATGCACAGAATTGTAGATCCCTTGCGACCATAAGCTCCATATTGCCTTTTTTAAAAAATGTTTTATTCTTTAGTTTTGGCTTTATTCGGTTGAAGCTTAGGTAGGAATCTGAATTTAACGGTAACCTGTTAAGAATATCTTTGTTACAGTTTTCTTCAGAAAACTTTCTCGCATAGTTTAAACATTTAGGCTAGACGCGCACTTGAAATTTTCTGTCGCAGATATTTTAAAATCGCGATCCCAATAGAAACGCTGGCTCTTGCGACCATCGCAGCATTTTGCGACTCAAATCACAATAGTTTAAGAAATATGTTGCACCTTAACATGTTGGAAGTAAAGGTTGCAGCTTATGCAAGTATCAAGAATCCCACGGCTAAACAATTGTAAGTGCACATAGATCGCCTCTCCGTACAATTTCTGCGCCAATCGTTTCACTGGTGGTCATCTTTGTTGAAAGTTGTTGTCGGTAAAGATAAATTTATCTTCTGTCCTCTAAATGATGTGATTTAATGTTATTGTATCTTGTTATTACATTATTGCAAGCGTAACATTTTGGGGTACTTATAGTCTCGTGTACCAGGGTACATTTCTGATTTCTACTGCATTGACTTTTTCCATGTCCGAATAAACTTCTGCTCATAATAAGTGAATCACTAGCTTTTTTAGGGTAAATGTAAAGTCAGATAGTTGGAAAACCAAACGAGGTATTGCCACGCGCCTACTAGCATTTAATAGAAAGATTCTTTATTAATAAATAAGCATCATAACTTTTCCTAAATTAATAGGTGCAACTTTTTCAAAATGGTCGGCATAGGCGTAATGTATTTATTTAATTAAATATGTGCATGTTTATTAGGCGAAGTTACCTTATTTCAGAATTTGTAAGAATATTTTTTTTATATTGTGATTATTAAATTTAAATTTAGAGAAGTCTACAGGGTGTCCTCAACTCAACTCAAACAAAAACAGTGTAAATAAAATTAGGAAAAATTACCCCACCTTAGTGTAAATCCTGACTTAGTTTATTCGGCGCAACCGGACATTAGTTTGTAAATTAGTTTCATTACGACACAATTTTTTTCTAAATAATATTAGATTTTAACATCGCCTTTGTTGCTTCTTTATTTTTAAGTTTTACGAGGGATAAACACAACAAAATATCATTAATATACTGTACCAAAAATTGAATTATAATATTACTATTTTAGAAAATAAAATTCAAAAACAATATTTTTAGTAAATTGTTGTAGTTCACACATATAATAATAATCTGCTAGAATCTTGGGTTTGTAGATCTGTTATGCCCAGTTGGACCGTTATTAAATTAAGTGTCAGTTAGTTAAACAGATTTAAATTTTAAGACAGGCATATTTTTTGCCAAATTAATAGGTGACATTTTTATGCAGGTTGTATAAGGAAAGTTTTATTTTTTCTCGATATTCATAATTTCCATGTTTGTACAAAAATATTTTAATTTAAAAGAAAATAAATAGATTTCTCCATTTTTTGGTTATATCTTTTTTTTAGTTATCCATTTTTTTTTTCATTTATTAATATTTAGTGTGCAGTAATACTTTATACTAAGATATATACTCTATGAATTACCGAAGTGAATAAATATTAGACCCGTTATATAATGAAAATAAGATATTTTTGCTCTTGAAACGGTTTAGTAACTTCTTTACAATGGTCGCCACGTGCGTAGATGGCTTTATATAATTAAATATGCGCATGATGTCTTGTTTGTTAGGTAAGGTTAATTTAGAATTTGTAAGAATTATATATTTTTTTATTTTGTAATTATTAAATTTAAATACAGAAAAATCTACCAGGTGTCCTCAACTCAAATGGCACATTCTAGATTAAAATAAAAATGTAAATGAAAATATTAAAAATATACCTTAGCGTAAATCTTAACTTAGTTTATACGGCGCAACTGGGCATTAGTGGGTAAATTAGTCCCACTATGACAATTGATTTTTAAATAATAATATATTTCAACATTTCCTTTGCTGCTTTTTTGGTTCCCTTGTAAAAAGGAAGAATTGTAATCGTGAAAGAATTACCTTCCCAGGTTTCCTTTTCCACATGTTTACGTTTTAAGGTCCCTAGATGCCAAAAAACATGTTTCCTCAATTTCGTCGATCTGTCGGTCAGCCAGTCTGTCTTTATCCGATTGACTTCAAATTTTAGTCGAAAATTAACGGTCATATGGGGATGACTTGGAATATTTTAGTAAAAATCCAATATGGCGAAATAAAATGGCGGCCTAGTGGAATATTAAAAAGTTATTATCAAAAACTAGTTATATAATTAACCTCAAATTTTGCACAAAAATCAAATATTACATCGGAATGAACTGGAACGCCTGATAAACTATTTTGAAGATCTACATGAAAAAGTACTTATTAGATCGATTCTAAATTTTGTGCAAGAATTTAGTGTAATATAGGTAGAAACTGATACGAATCCAATATGGTGGAACAAAAATGTGTACATATATGCTACCATATGATTATGGTGGAAAGATTCAGAAGGAGGGAAGTTCCGAGCAAAGAAAATGTAGCGATTCTTTTCTTAATGTTACTAGCAATTATTTCACTGAATGTAATTATATCAACCTCTATCAATAGACTGAAGCTGATTTTGTGTTTGCAAATATTCGCACTTACTCGCTCACTTTCTCTGGGACTGTATATACACACATGCAGACATCAATGATTACATGTCACCTAATTAAAAAGTTCTAAATTAGATTTTTATCATAGGTAACCCAAAATTCATGTCTTAATAACCATGCTGACTGGTTTTATATGTTAAAAATGCATTATAAAAGTCAAGCTAACGGATAAAAATAAGCAATATCTGGACTTGATAAATGAAGCCATACTATAGGTTACATGTTTCCCTGTCAGACATTTTTCATTATACGCTACATTTCACTTTTAAAGTATGGTACTAAAAAACGTAAATATTGGAGCACATTACACTATGAGTTTTAAATGAGCAACATCGATTTTGAAGCGGCGCGGCACGAGGTGAAGCTTTTAATGAATAATGATATGTAACGTTTATTACTGACAAGTCATATATACACAAAATTAGATTTTATTTATGCTTTTATTTTAGTGTCATTTGAAATAAATCTTTTTCGGCTAAATAACAGGAAAATAATAAACAATGCTTCTTACCATTCTCTAGACGATTTACTTCTACTATCTCAGTGCCTTAACTTGTTTTGCCACCCTTCTTGAAACTGCAACCTTTTCATCATATCTTATAAATAATATACAAAAGTTATCTAATTTTTCAATAAGAGAAATAAATCCGATGTTAGCTTTTATTAGCCCGTTTTAATATTACCACTTTAGGTGATATTGGAAATGGGTTGAAAAGAAATCCTGTTATATTAATTATTTTTCAGTGGGGTTTTCTGCCTGGAAAATCCACAGAAAAAAACAGTAAGCTCAATTTTATCTGACATATTCGACAAAATAGAGAAGTAATATATTTTTCTTCTGGTATCAGTAATTAACGGATTAAATATATTGATTGGCATATAGATGTTTTATGTAAAAATAATGTCATGTCATCTGTTTTTTGTATTAGGTAAACTTAAAGTTATCCTTATTACTAGATCATAAGGTTTGTGTATTTTGCCGTATTACATTACCATATGAGATAGTCTAGTCAGGAAATACAGGTCTTTCGACTGCCAAATAAGTTAAGTATTTTCGACCGTACAAAAATTACAAACTCTTTTTATCTTAAGTGCTCAATATTTCGCCAATGTTTATTAACTTCATCAGGAGCAACTACAAAAATTATAAGAATACTTAAAAATTACTTACAAGATGGTAGAATCAATAATTTCATTTAATGATAATATTCATGTCCCAGCAGTTGAATTGCAAAAAAGGAGAGTAAAACATATTAGCTACACAAGCCTCATCTAGATGTTAATAAATTGTACGAGGTGAACTATTCTACAATGTGCATTTAAAAAGTATTGTTACATAAAATTTAAAAGATTGCAATAAATATTGCTCAGCTGATTGGTATCTGATTTATAGTTAATGCAATTTTTGTTTTTTTTTGTGTGGTACATTTCTAAGAATAACCTTTTTTTGTAATTCGATTCCATCTCTAAAATTTTAACATTGGAAAAGTCAAAATTGTGGCCTGCTTTTTGATTGTATTCAGACAATGCACAAGAGATTTTCCCTAAACGGCAATCACTTTTGTGGCCGGTTATGGTCTTTGTCTAAGCCACTGAGATGTTTTGCTCGATATACTGTCCATCACATTCCAAGCAGGACAACTGATACACAACGTTACTATTAAATAATAAGGGTATTTGATCTTTGACCCTAGAGAATAGATTAAAGTTTTTTATTGTATTATATTTTGCTATTTTTATGTGTGGAAAATTTTTGAATAATTTTGCAATATTATTAGTTAGGTTATAAATGGTAGTTTTCTATATTTAAGTTCAAGCGGTTAAACCTCTTCTGTAGGGTCATCATATGTATTTGAATTATAAATCAGTCTTTTTAGAATGTGTTTCGGATACCCATTATTTAAAAATATCTCTAATAGTTTTTTTAAGTTGTCTTGTAAAAATGAATCATCAGAAAAATGCATTACTCTGTTTTTCATGGCTATTACTGTATTAGATCTTTGATTCTTTGGATGGTTAGAGAAATAATTTAAAAATCTAGCGGATGCTGTTGGTTTCTGATACCAATCCAAAATAATTTTATTTTCTGGGTTCCTAATTAGCTTAGTGTCCAAAAATGGTATACTACGTTGCTTTTCTTTTTCAATAGTAAACTTTTATGAAATGGGTTATAATATTGCAAAATAAGTTCTGTACTGCCCTCCTATATATATATATATATATATATATATATATATATATATATATATATATATATATATATATATATATATATATATATATATATATATATATATATATATATATATATATATATATATATATATATATATATATATATATATATATATATATATATATATATATATATATTTCCTTTTTTTTCTGTATACATATTTTGTTAATTATTTTCTTGGATATAGGTTAACTTATTGAAAAACAAAACTATAATTTACATCGACGTTTCGCTCGTGAAATTGAGCTTTCTCAACTTTCTCAAGATGGAAATTTGTTTTTTTGGAAACATGTCGATTTTACAAATGTTTTGAGATAACAGTTAATGATATGCTCTGTTATCTCAAAACATTTGTAAAATCGACACGTTACCAAGAAAATAAATTTCCATCTTGAGAAAGCTCAATATAATGAGTGATACGTCGATGTAAATTATAGTTTCATTTTTCAATGAGTTAACCTATACACAAGACAATAATTAACAAAAAAAATATATATATATATATATATATATATATATATATATATATATATATATATATATATATAGGGTAGAAGATTGAACAATTTTGGGCTAGGTTCAAACCACGTTAATATTTTCCCAAAAAACCAGTATAATGAGTTTTTAAATTAAACGCCACATAATCGGAATTTATTTCATACCTACACTTTACCCGAAGCCTATTAATGTTAATCTCCATGTGTACTGGTGCGAAATTTTAAACTTTTCTGGAAATATTTCACTCCACGGGGAGTAAAGGCTTAAATTCACGAAACAAATTAGATGAAGCTACATTAACTGTAATATACGACGTGGTGGTTAAATTAACGAAAAAATGCCGCAATGACATTAAGTTTTACTTACTACTTACTAAATATTACATTGACGAGTTTCAATGCCTTTTTACTTTTAACGAACAGCCTATATTTTTCATAAATAACAGTATTAGAATATTTTTACAACAATTTCATTTTATAATAAAACAAGATTATTGAGGATTGCCTCTTTCTATTTGAGACCAAAAATATTCTTTCTTGATTTTTCTTTCCTATTAAATAATGTATTAAATATTACTATTCAACACCAGGAACAAGCTCACTTTATGTATAATATACTGTGTGTCCGGAAATTCGACGAAATTTAGGTATTTATGTTTAATAAAAATAGCAAAACACGTGAAGTGATTTATTAAGTTTTTTTGAGATAGTAAGTATCTATTTAGGCGCTGTGATATGGGTGGTATATAAAATCTGCGCAAAATTCTTAACATTATTCTAGTAGCCAGTAGCAGATTACCGCACAGGCACAGGAGGTGCTGGCCTGTGACCTCAGAATCGTAGAGCCTAAAAATCAGCAGCCTTAAAAATTGAACATCATCAAGTTTTTTTTTCAGAAGAAAACTAGATTAATATAATAATGAAGCCTATAGTAACTATAGGTACTTTAATATTTATTGATTAAATTACCAATTATCTGCTAATTGCCTATTCAATTTTAAAAACACTAAAAATGTAAGAAATCTGATCCTGAAATGGCAATACCGGAGGCATAGATACGCCGTATGACGTGTGGTGTAACTAAAAACTAAAGTCATAAATCGACAGTGTAATTTAGTGCCGGTCGGGGTATTAGCTTCAGAAAGTTTAGGTGACCTACTAACGGTCGCCAAACATTAGGCATTTCAATACGCGGCTTGCTGAAAAATCTGTGTCCCTATAGAAGAGTTGGATGGATCTATTAGAGTGTTATCTTCGTAGTGCTTACTTCCAAGTAGAAGATCTATGGCCAGGATGACGGCCTTTAACAGTTTAACTCTTGGCTCAGTGGCAGCCAGTATATTTGTGGAATGGTTCGAAACCTACGCAATCGAAATAGCAAACATAAAACATTTCTGATTTTCTCATTAAAAAGTAATAAGGTTACTAAGAACTCTACTTAAAGGAAACCTACGAAAACACACGGAACCGTACCTCAACCAGAAATCTAGGTATTCTGCAACTATCAAGCAAGGATTCTTAAAGGCTATATAATCGAGTACTAGCGACATGTATCGATCAGCTCTTCCTAGACGAAAAAATCAACAATAACAAAGATCTTATGCAAAATGGTTATGCCAAAAAGTTAATTCTAGATTCTCTAAATATTAAGATAAGAACAATGTACACCTAACTGAAGAGCAGTAAACAAGCTCCCTTATAACGATTTTTCAAAGGCAGTTGCGAAACTTCAAACATGCAAATAATAATTGAGGACTAAAATTGCATTCACAGTTTTGCATAATCTTTTATAACCCCAAAAAAGAAACAGGTCCGGAAAATAACTGATGACTAAAAAAAGGGTATCCTTCGGGCCCCCTGAGCTCCTGAGTCCCCCCCCCCCGCCTCTCGCAGTTTAGAAGTTCCACTACTGTTCGTATTTATGGGGTGGTTATTCTAGTCTTACTAGTGCGGAAAAGTAGCTCTTTCAAAACTAAAATGAAGGCGGAAAAATGAAGTTTTCCGCACGCTTGTAGAAAAAATATATATATATATATATATATATATATATATATATATATATATATCAACTTATATATATATTTTTAAAGACTCATTTTTTATATTATTTACTATTCATGATAAGTTTTATATTCTGAATATTCTTTATTTTTATAAAATGTGCTAAAAAAATATTTTAGATTTGAAAAAGGTCAAAACCAAGGCCGAAACGTTATACAGATGTTTAATATACGTTTAAATTTTTTTATTAGCGAGAGACCTTAACCAAGAAATAAAAAAAAACTATATATTGAAAAAATCGGTAAATTTCCTTTAACTGAAACTTCCCTCGTTATGAATCTTTCCGTTTATTAAGGATAGTGAAGTGTGACCCAATTTAGTTTGGTACATAGTCATTTAGTGACACATATACTGTCCTTTGAAACATTTATATTGGGCACCGTTTTATTCCATCTTTTGGATGTGGATTCCTACCAATATTTTACCAGTTCCTTTGGTTCCGTCATGTTGAATTCGTTTTATCAGTTTATCCCTATATCACACTTAATTTTGCTGCAAAATTTAAGTCATTTGATAAGATGAATTTTTTACTTTGATTTTTTAAATATTTTATTTAGCCGCCAATTTGTTTTGCCATTTTGAATTCGTACCACAACTTTATGCTCGCACAAAATTTGAATTTAATATAAGCGGTTTTTTCAGGCTGATTTTTTAAATATCTAATTTGGCCATTCAGGCCAGTCCATTCCTACTTAACACTTAGTGTTTGAACATAATTTGAAGTCAATGCGATAATTCGCTTTTTAGCTATGCCGCGAACTAACAGACCGACAAATAGCCAGACAGATCGACGGAGTTGATAAATTGTACTTTGTTTCGTCATCTTGGATTCGTATCAAAACTTTACCAGTTGATTTTCTCATAATCCTTGATTTTTGTGTAAAATTTGAGGTATATTAGGTAACTAGTTTTTTAGTAATAATTTTATTAACAATTCACTAAGCCGCCAAGTCAATCGGATTAGTAGTTTTAGAACGTCAAATAGTATGTCCGTGATTGAGAAAATGTCGTGAATTCAAAATCGTTCATCTCACCTAAAAATCCTTTCGCAAGGCGGATTGATTTTTCATCAGATTTGTCACTTCCAGCAAAGTCAAAGCGGTTTGTGCCATTGTTATAGTTGTTATAATAAATTTCGATTGAAAGTTTTAAAAAGACATGCCGCCAACGGTCAAGTAAAATATTTATTCCAGATTTACAGTTTATTTTTTACCAATTAGGTGAATAAATGAATGTAAAAACTACATTTTTAAGAGATATATAATAAATATAGTTAGATGTTTGCTTGTTTATTTTTCCTGTTGAAGTAGCACTTCACCTACTTCACCTGAATAGCCGCCACTGCTAAGGGCTAAAATAATTAGTTATAGTCTAAAATTATTAATGAAATACCTTGCATTTAATGCGAAAAACTATTTTTATGTTGATTCAAATAAAAAAAATATTAAAAAATTAATAAACCATTAAGAAGTAATATATTTATTAACAAAAACTAAACACTGTCCTAAAATGGCTAAAATTTGAACTAATAAATAAAATTTTAATTTAATAAACTTTGAAAATGTGCCTCTTGGACTTCTTGGCAAATAAAGATTCGAATCACAAATTCTTCCCTCACATTTTGGAAGGTCTGAGGAATTATTCTATTACATATGGTCACGATTCTACGACGAAGCTCAGCGATGGCCTCTGCTTATGTCTTATTAATAATAGATTAAATATAACCGTAAAGGAAGAAATCTAGAGGGGTTATATCTAGCGATAGCGCAGGCCATTTTATTGGACCGCGACACCCAATACAACGATCAGGATAAGCTTCGAGCATATTAAGATAAGGTGGACTGTTAAATTTTCCTCGAAAAATAGTGGTCCTATAATATGATTTCACATAATTCCAGCCCACACATTCATTTTTTCTTGGTGATGCGTATGTCCTGCTCGAAACATCCGGGATTTATATCACCCCAATATCTACAATTTTGCATGTTCACTTTGCCATTTAGGAAAAACGTGCTTTCATTGCTAGAGCAGATATGCCTTCCAGGATTTCTTATAATTTTTTTAGAAATGATCTCGCAAAACTGCATTCCTCTATCTGTGTCATCCTCCTGTAGTTGGTATACATTTTCATTTTATATGCATGAAATTTAGTTCTTTTTAGAATCCTTTTAACTGAAGAACTAGAAACATGCACGTTTCTGCTACCAGCTTAATGGGTGGTTGTGTACTTATTACCATTGCACCTACGACATGTTCTTCGGATATATGCAGTCTTCCACGTTTTGGGGCATTTTTTATACTTCCAGTTTATTGAAATTTAGAAAAACAGTTGTTCTAAATATTTTCTGCATATTGGACGACTGGAAAACGCTCATTAAATATACGCACTGTCGCATTGACATTCCGACTGGACTAATTACTGCTTCACATTTATCAGCTAGACTACGGGCCATTTTTGTCGATAACAATTTAAATTTTAAAAAAACAGTTATAAGCAAATACTACGTCAAAAAGACAGCGTCAGTAATATGTCAAAAACATGTTAACTTGATTTGAACTGAATCCGCAAAAAAATTATAACTTTGGTATTGAATAAAGAAGTTGAAACCCTAACAAATGATGTATCTGAAGACCCCCTATTTCATTTAAAAAAAGTGTTCGAAATGGCGCTAAGCCGCCATAAAAACCTGTTTATTGTTCGGAAATCATTTTCATTTTTATTCATTTCGGACGTTTCGGCCAAAATGCCTTCATCAGTGGGTTTAAAAAAAAAGCACTAAAACTAACAAACAATCCTATTTTATGAATTGTTTTGAATTAAATATAAAATTAGTTAATTTTTTTGGATAACTATTTTGAACTAAAATATTTTTAGCTATTTAGAAGCAAGTAAAAACAACAATACATATGACGAGCGACAACAGCAAAACGAATTTTCATTTCAATCGATAACATTTTTTAATGTGTATGTATAGTACCATAATATATATATATATATATATATATATATATATATATATATATATACTTATGGAATTTTCTTGGGTTAGTTAAAGGTTCCAGAAACGTATATTCCTATATATATATATATATATATATATATATATATATATATATATATATATATATATATATATATATATATATATATATATATATATATATATATATATATATATATATATATATATATATATATATATCTTAAGTGTTATGTGACCCATTTGTAAATGGGCAAAAGAAATTACATTCTTGGGTGAGTTGCATATATAAAATTTGAACGTTTTGAAAATAAAAAGATAAATTGTTAATCAAATTATAGCTTATAGTAAACTTTGTCCAAGGTATGCGTGTGTATGTATGTATGTATATATGTATATATTTATGCAGGGGTGTACCTATGTATTAGGGTATATATGTATATATCATTTTTTAAATTTTTTAACACAAAAATATAAAAAAAAAAACATTTTTATACGTAACAATTCATAAAATAGCATTGTTTGTTAGTTTTAGTGCAGTGCCTTTTTTTAAACTCACTGATGAAGGCATTTTGGCCGAAACGTCTGAAAATAATAAAAATTAAAGTGATTTCCGAAGAATAAACAATTTTTATTTTTTTTGAGTCCAAAAATCATAGAAATTCACGTAGGAATATAATCAATTGGTCCAGAAAATCTCTATATATATATATATATATATATATATATATATATATATATATATATATATATATATATGTTTAACATAAATATATCGAAATGACTACAAAAGAAAATTTCTTTGAAAATGTACTGTAGAATTTTTTTATTCTGAAAAATAAGCGACAGTAATTTTAAAAACAACTCTGAACCCTTTTGTCTTAATAATAAAAGCGCTACCATTTTAAAAAATTGCTTGCGAATGAAATAAAAATAAGTAAGAGTCTAGGCAAGAGGTGTTGTATGCAAGAGTTCCATTAATGTAAAAGCATAAGTTTGTAAACGAATATACATAATATATATTTTAAACAGCACCGGCGAGATTTAATACATTTGCATCGTCGAAATGTGTGCTGGTAATCATGTGATTGGGAGTTGCCGCAATGATAAATGTATTTGAATATTATTAGTTTCTCTTTTCGCCTTGAGGAGAGATTTTAAATTAGCAAACGTATAAACGTACAGTTCATAGAAGAAATAAAAGCACGAGATTTTAATATGTTAATAATAACTTTTCTCGGAAATAAATCCAATTTAAAAATTTTCACTGTGGCGAATAAATAAAATAAAATATATTCTGAAGATAAAGCTATTTTATATTTGAAATCAAATTGCTTTCAATGTATTATCAGCTACAAAAATCGGTAAACGCCTTTAAATTGAGCTCTCTTGTCGGAAATAGCAAAGCATTAAAGTAAAGAGATCATTCTTTCCACAATGTGTAGGGCAGTCCTTCAATTTAAACAAGCGTCTTCCATTTTAAAATGCCCCCCAAAAACGCAACAGGTTGTTTTCTAGTTTTAGCTGTTTTTATAGTTTAGTTTTTACTGCTTCATTTTATATTAACAAGTTTCGAAAGCGGCACTTTTTAGACTAATGTGACAGTTTGGGGCAGGAGCCGTAGGTAAATCTCCATCTTTTACAACATGATTAGATGATAGCAAATTATTAGGTTTTTTCGGTTAAGGAAGAACTGCATGCAAAAAGTGAAAAACTAGCGACAAGGTCTAGTCAAGTTCAAAGTAAGATGAAAAGGTACCTACGTATTAGAAAAAACTTCCTGCACGTCCGACCTCAAAAAAATGTGTTATTTATAGGCAATTTAAATTACATTTCGTATAAAAATGGGTTCAAAAGGGTTCACACGCTGCAGAAATACAAAGACATGAGTACGATTTACCATTTCAAATTTTGCAGTTACGTAGACAAAAGATCAATGCAACGCGGTAAAGAGCCATTTTGTGGAAAAAAAATTATATGCGATGGCATTTGCGTCAAAAAGTGGTCGAAAGATGGTCGAAAATGGACAAATCTACTTCTATTTCATAATTCTAGATTAGATTTTTTTCATAAAAAGTCGCATTTAGCGCCCAACTATACATATTTCCCTATTGCAATCACATTGAAGCTAATACATATCTCTTATAGTTTTAACATAATATTGCAGCGGCGGAAGGCTTGCAAATGATCCATAATACTGCGTGCAGTTCCCCCTTAAGCTTTTTTTTATCCCTATTGGAGGTGGAATGAAAGGGTTGAACTAATAAATTTTAAATGAAACCCTCTATCGAAATTTACCTTATTTTGAAGGCCTCTAAAAGACGAAAATTTCCGCGCAAAACGGAAGTGTCCACGTGGACTCGTTTTCAACTAAGGGAGGAATAAAAAAATGTGAGAAACAAATTAATGAAATGTGTCGTCTATGGTCATTTATTGATAAAAAGTTGTTTCAACATGTTTTTGTACTATTTCTCCTTAATTATTTTCATTTCCCTCCATTTCATTATGGTTCGTACTAATGTAGATAAAGTCGAGATAATTCTTTTACGAACAACGTAGTTGAAATTACAATGGGACAGCCAGACTGTTCAATGAAGCTTTTCCAGACAGAGCAGTTATTTATTAAGAACTTTAATATTACACAGATGCTCCCAGATTTGGTCATTATTCTGTTAAATTTGAAGATCTTGCCATTCAGATTCTAGGAAAGTTTGTTGTTCAACCGAAGCAATCACTTCTGGTATAGTTGTTGCTTATTTTAGTGTGAACAAATCAACAGTTCATGACATTATAAAAAAAAACATACATTTCACCCCTACGAAGTACACCTTGTACAAGAACTTAATGAAGGTGACTGAGATTGCAGATTGCAGTTTGGTGAAGAAATGTTACATTTAACTGAAAGCATCCAAATTGCTTGTATCGGACTTGTTTTAGTAATGAACGACACAGTGAATAATTGTCATTACTGGAGTAATAAAAATACTTACTGGGTTGAAGAGACTCATACATAATATATTTGTATCTCAAGTCTCTATTTTATGGCCTTTGCTTTTTGTCATATTTACGATGGGTATGCATGATTCTGTGAGTAAATATCGCATACATCAAACATACATACAACAAACGCTGATGATACACAAATATATACCATCTTTACTAGATTTAATGCTCTTGTAGCCTATCCTGCACTAAACGGTTGTTTTCAGTCTGTGTACTAATATTTACAAGAGAATGGGTTTAAGCTTAATCCTGTTAAATATGTACTTATGGTCTTGGGATCAATTCTAGCTTGGCTGCTCTTTTAATATAACAATGAACAAAAAACATATAGTGAAACTACAGAAACAATAAAAGTTGGGGATTATGTTCGATTCGGGGTTAAGTTTCCGGTCACAGGTAGCAAAGATCATTTAAAGAGCATATTGCTCTTTGAGAAACCTATACACAAGTGGAGATAATATCTATTGCAATTACTGTGACTTCATCCATGTATTGTATCTGAATATTGCAAGTTAATATAAAATTCAGAATGCTGTTTTTTTATGGTTTAGGGATTGGAAATCATGTAAGTCGTAAGCTTATTGGGCTTAGATAGCTCAACATGGAAGACAGAAGGATGTTACATTTTACTTACTTGAGTTTCGGCACAGTAAGCATAACCGCAATCCAAAGACTAGCATGTTTCTTGATATTCCTAAACATAGAACTGCAATAGTTCAACGATATTTTTCATATTTAGCTCTCAAAGGGCTCGACTCATTATGTAGAAAATTTGATTTTTATAAGTTATGTTTAACATCATTTAAGACAAAGTATAAAATGTATCTATTTCAGAAATACTTGTAATGTGTGTTCTTATATCGTATGCTTTTTGGATTAGTTAGATGTTTCTTTCATTTACTTGATTGCAAAATAATTTACCGGATTAGTTTAGTTAGCTTAAGCATGTAGTGTAATCGAATGTATTTTTGTCGGAATGCTAGGTTAAGAAAACTGGTATGCGGCACTTCGCTAAGTGAAACATAAAAGCTATTTATTATTGGTATTATTATTATAATAATTATTATTATTATTATTATTATTCTTTTTTGCTCAACCGAAGCTGGTTTAAAGTTTGTACTGACTGGTGGGAAAATAGTTCAGTTCCTCCCACTCAGCTCAGGAACTTGCGAACAATGTGGCATGTCTGAAATATAACTGCCTTCTGTGCATATTGAATTATGTTTCTAGTTAGTCCGATATCTTTTAAGCTTTTGAAGAAATTCTTAGGAATAATTCACTCTGCTGATATGACTAGTGGTATTATGGAGACTCTTCTCAGCTGCCAGATGTTTTTAAGTTCAATAGCTAAATTCTCATATTTTGTAATTTTTTCTGTCTCTACTTTGCTGATATTGTGAGATAATGGTACTGCTATGTCTATAATAAGACCTGTGTTTTGCTTCTTGTCTATATATACGATATCCGGCCTGTTGTAGTCGACTGTCCGATCCGTTGTTATTAATCGGTCCCAGTAAAGGACTGCTCCATCTGTTTCCAGTACTCCTGCGGGTTGATATTTGTAATATGGTGGGCATGATTTCAAAAGACCGCCCTTCAAGGTCAGTTGTTGATGGATAATCTTAGCCACTTGCGATAATATGCTCGATAGATTCGCCGACTGTTCCACACTTTCTGCATTTATCCTCGATATCTAGTTTCTAGCAGTGCTTTTCGTAATTGCGGGTTCTCACAACTCTATCGTGAATGGCAGTCAGGAATCCCTCGGTTTCGGGATACAGATAGCCAGCATTGAGCTAAGACAATGTGGTCCATTTATCGACATTTTCCACATCCAAGCTTCTTGAGAATTTACCATGCATGGTTTGTTCCTTCCATGCTTCCTGGTCTTCGGTTCTGGTGGTGATATCAAAAATCATATCCCGATGTTGCAAGTTGAGAGGTGTAAAACCTCGATCTTCTTGGGTCACCAATCGTATTATTTTATCTGTGGACTGATGTAATCGATGTCGCATATTCTTCTCCTGAGTTCGGCATAGTCTATATGTTCGTCAGACCCCGACCACCAACTCTTCGAGGCAGATACAGTCTTCTAGTCGACGCATTGGTATGCAGGCAGCGAAACTTGTTCATTAGAGGGCGGGTAAGCCTATCAAGCTCGTTTAAGTCGGCATCAGACCACTTTAGGATGCCGAACGTGTAAGTCAAAACGGGTACCGCCCACATGTTTAGAGCCATTACCTGGTTTTTGGTTGAAACTTGGTGTTTAACACTTCAGTACTCTCTTTTTGTATTTATCGGTGTACATTTTCTTTAGTTTAGTGTGATCGATATATTGGTTTTGAGGTAATTATAGGTCTCTTCCGGTGGTAGACAGTCAATATCATGGTACTGTGCTGGTTGTTTGTTTAGGGTGCCCTTTTTTATGTTAATAATAACACATTTATCAAGTCCAAAGAACATCATCACTAAAGGTCTTTACTGTATCGATTAGGGACTCTAGTTGATTCACACTCTCCCCAAAGAGTTTTAAGTCATCCATATATAATAGGTGAGACAACCTTTGCCTGTTTCTAATATTAAGGCTATAACCCATATCAGTGCAGCTTTAACAGGGAGGACAAAGGATTAAGTGCCAGACAGAACCACACCGATGAGAGCGAGTCACCTTGAAATATTCCTCTGGTTATTTTGATTTTACATGTACTGTCATTATTGTTAACCAGCATATTGCTCCTCCATATAAGCATAACATGTTACAGTACAGCTTTTATTTTTGGGCATATTTTGTAGATTTCTAGCACTTTTATCAGCCAATCATGTGGCACAGAATCAAAAGCCTTGCGGTAGTCAATGTAACAGATATTCAGATTACTCTTTTTGTTTTGGGCCTGCTTTAGAACAACCGCGTCCATTGTAAGTTGATGTTTACATCCAGCCGATCCCCGAACACATCCCTTCTGTTCTTCTTCCAGTATGTGATTTGTGATACAATGTTCGTAAATCCTGTTATTGAGAAGAGAGGTAAGAAGTTTATACACTACTGATAAACAGCATATTGGTCTATAGTTATTCGGTTTACTAGGGTTACCTTTTTTGAACACCATATGAGTCAGGAAATCAGGGATTCTCGAAGGGTCGTCTAGTGCTTCAGTGAAGCATCGGGCCAAAACTGGGAAGCAAGCTGGCAGATTTCTGATCCAGAAGTTATGGAGTTGATCTGGTCCTGGTGACTTCCAATTATTGGCCATCTTGATGGCGTTAGAGATGTCTTCTGATGAGAAATGGTCTATATTAATTGCATTAATCTCTAAAGACTTTTGCTCAATCTCCGTTACCCGTGTTGCATCCTTATTATAATGTTCTTCTTTTGACCAAATAGAGTCCCAGTAGTTTCGAAGCTCATCTTTGTTACTTTGTTTACTTTGTCGGTTGCTTTGGATTCTCGCTGTTGTTTCCAAGGCCCTAAAGAATTTTTTCTAATTCGCTGAAAAGTTTGCATTTTCTTCTTTTCTTTTTGAGAGTTTATTGTACCTGCGAAGTGTAGCACCCTTTGCCTTAGCTTGTTGCTTTAGACGATCCTTTAATTCCACAAGCTGTTGTGTGGTATTCAGATTTATTCCCATTGGTCTTGCTATTGCCATGGTTCTCCTGATAACTTTTTTTGATCGAACATTTCGTAAGTATTCGCATATGATGTCAGCTTTGGATCGGAGCCTATCTATATTCTGCTCTAGCCATCTTTTCTACGCAGGGTAATTTTCTTTACTACCCTTGGAGTTTGGTCTGCGGAAAAACGTTTTTTGGCCATTAAGTTCGTTGATAGTAACGGCTGCACAGTATATTGACAGATGCACTTTTTCCAGTGAACGTAGTGCCATTAAGTGTTGTGAAACTACTTCGTTCACTAAAGTAATATTAGGCTTTGCGTTAAAGGCGTTTCTTAATTTGGGTATGGCAGGCCGATTAAGGGGATCAGTACCATTATAATAGGAGAAAAGGCTATAGAACTTTTCGAATACTTCCTGTCGGGGATGGTCGCGTTGGGTTTCAGCTTGAAGGTCCGGTTCCTCTGAAGGGTCGTTTAGTTGTAGTAGTAGTTCATTTGTCTGCAGACCTTCGGCTTCTGCCTTATCGTTTTGAGTAATCCGCTCTTAGTTAATTACATTACCTACTTCATGTCTAATGGCCTCCAGTTCTAGTCTAGTGAGGTCCTTTCTCAATTATGACGTTTTTTCGGTCAGATGTTCTGCTCTGACAGCTTAAGTTCTGGATGTCTTCTGGTAAATTCGGTATAGAGAGAGTATTTCCATCCATCTATATATATATATATATATAAATATATATATATATATATATATATATATATATATATATATATATATATATATATATATATATATATATATATATATATATATATATATATATATATATATATATATATATATATATATATATATATATAAATATATATATATATATATATATATATAAACATAATATATATATATATGTAATAGTCGTGAAGCAGCAGGCGTGTATCATAACGTTTCCCAAAAATTGCAAAATGGGAAAATGCGAATCAATATATACGTAATTCGAAACGTCCCAGCCGAAAGTAAAGAAAATATTGTAAACATATATTATTGTCATCACTTCACATGCTTCTATTCGTGCTCTTATCTCAAGACTCGAGTTCGATTGAGTATTTTTACTCACCTACAAGTTATGATTTATGATAAATTAAATTCCTTAAATCAGCTTTGTTAGCGCCATGGAAGGCGTTTTTACAATGACATTGTTGTTTATAAACAAAATGCTCATAGTTAAATTACAGCATTTGTTGGGTACAAAAGACTGGGATATAAATAAATGTTTGGTGTTGCTTATTTAATGGAAATTTAATTGGCTTGAACACACTATGGCCAACGGCCAACGATATTAATTATTTTTTTTATTTAGGACAAATTGATATTGTGGAAATTAATATTGAATACCCTTATCAGCGTGCTATTCTAGCACAACTAACCTTTAACATATCGTAATAAGAAAAGAAAAACTATAATACTAATATTTAAATATGAATTCAAACTATAAATTTATAAATGTTAATAAAAATTTAAAAAATATACGCTTTAACTTCCTTAAAAGAGTTCATATCAATTTTATTACAGGTTCTGTTAAAAACATTCATAGCTTGATATAGAGAAGAAGAAAAAATTGGTTAGAAGAATAGGTAAGTGAAATACAAGAGAATATCTAACCAATCGTAGAGAGACGTGAAAGTTAACCTGATATAACAAATCAGGGCAATCGATATGAGAGCTATATAATTTCATAACGATATACTCCATTTTGCTTGAAAATTAGAAATTTATCAAACTTCCTTTGAGTACCCTCTAGCTGGTCAATATAACTGCGATATAAAACTTTTAAAGTTTGAATGTTCTCAAAACTACTAGAACTACGTAGTATAAAACCTAATGTTTTCATCGCCTTAAAAGATTCACAACGCATAATATCAGTACTAATAATTTTATAACATTGTTAGAAATACTATCACTTATGTCGTTGATAAATAATGAGAAAATAAGTAGGGCAAAGATATTACCCTGTGGGCGCCACTTGTAGCTTGGAACTTTTTTCTAGATTGAAACTAGATTTGTGTCTACGAATTTCCACATATTGCCATCGTTCTCACAAATATAGTTTAAAAAAAGTATCAGACCATCATTAAACCGTAGACTAGTTAACTTGTGCAGAAATATTGAATGGTCAACTTGATCGAACGCCTTAGAAAAGTCTTTGCAAATCGCATCAACCTGCATTTGATTGTCCAATGCGAGAACAATAAATTGAGCAGAGCAGAGCATTAAATTGCTGATAGTTCTGCGATTGCCGAAAAAGTGTTGATATATAAAAACATATTTTTAATTTGAGGAAAAATACATTCATACACTGACATCTCAAATACTTTAACA
Organism: Kuschelorhynchus macadamiae; assembly: GCA_030620095.1. Taxonomy (NCBI): domain Eukaryota; kingdom Metazoa; phylum Arthropoda; class Insecta; order Coleoptera; family Curculionidae; genus Kuschelorhynchus; species Kuschelorhynchus macadamiae. The sequence goes on from JAUTXW010005117.1 coordinate 260,469, forward strand.
AACGCTGGCAGTATGGACACAGACCTATAATTTGATATGTCAATAGGATCACCATTTTAAAATACCAGTCTGATTCTGGCCTCCTCCTACAAATCTGGAAATGTATTCGATATTGAAGATAAATTGAAAATTATAGACAAAAAGTACAGGTAAGTTTAATGTGTAGTCTTTTAATGGCCATTAGTATAGTTTGTTCTGAAATCTAACTAACATTGATATTTGAAATGGAAGTTAAAATATTACTAAGAAGATGACCGGATGATGTGCTGTAAACAATACCAAAAAAATTCGTAAGTGCACTGGCAACATCCTCCGAATCCGAAAATTCAGAATTTGCAAATTTAAGCACGTTAGGTTGGAAGATTTTAGCCTTTATGAAAGACCAAAATGTGTTTAAATTATTTTTAATTCAATACTCCACAGAAAAGATAATTCCCGTATACCACATCGATCATAATCTTTGGTGGAAGTCGGACTGAGATTTATTAAGTTTTTAAATATTCTTTGTTTACGTTTTAAACATTTAATTATTTCTTGGCTAAAGTCAAACAAGAAATGTTCTTTTAAGAATTACAGATTCAATTATGTCATGTCATAAAATAGCGACGAGTTCGCTTTCGTAAAGTTATACTTGATTTGTGATAAATTAACCGGAAAATCCTTGACAGTTTTAGATATCAAAAACAGAGAAATAGACAAGGGCGGATAATGACCGTCCTCAACGACCAGGGGAAATGGTTCCCTACGTATAATACAATTTATATTAGAGAAAACCAAATCAAAAAATGTCTTATTGGCATTCACAATATTATTAAGTTAATCCCCATCATTAAGCCAGACGAAGAAGATAAATAAGTTTTTGACAAAAATGTAACTGAGTGTGTCAATTTACTCAAACAGTAACAAGAATTTATTTATTGGTAGATTAAGTGGTATGTACAAGTGTAAAACATATAATGTTACATAATTTAAAGTAAGTTTGCAACCAACTATATCCACTATTCAACAATGCTACGAACACTCTGAAGATCCAATTTTGCTGCGTTGAGTTCCTTCTTAATAGTCGGTGCAACTCCACCTCCTCTTGAAACAACTATGTCACCAAGGTTCCTATCTCATCTAAACACAGAATATCTGTCATCGAAAAGTTCACTAATAAGTTGTTTTGAATTCAAGTTTCAGTGATGGTAATCATATTCATTTCCGTAGAAGGATTTATAAAAAAAATGTATTTTCATATTGAGTCGTCTAACATCCTGATGCATACAAGTTATTTCCTTATTAGGGGGTAATGAAGTACTGCTAGACAATCCATTCAGTTTAAATTACTGTTTCCCTTAATAATTATATCAGTAGCTATGACAGTGTCACGTTCATTTCTTGAATTGCCGTTCGAAGAAGTGACTTCTTTCACATTAAAAATCATAATATTTCTTTGAGGCAATTGCCTCTCATTTAGTTCACGAATAGATCCACTAACAATCTCATTAGGGGCACGATTCGCGGGTACGTTGTTGTCATTAATATTAAACAATTGCCCTCTAATGTCAGCAATTTCCGACTTGAGTTCCGCGTTTATTTTTAATTGGTCATCACACTTAGCGAGCAGCGTATTGTATTGTCACTCCAGATTATTTAGCTTATATGATATCCATCAATGACACGTGATCGCTCTTTCAGTAGCCTAATTTGCTCTTAACAACGGTAATAGCATTCGGTACGATATGAACTGCACCAGGGCCAATTGAAAGACGGTTTTGGGAGCGGTGAGCTGCCGGATTGGTTTTTCCCTCATAATCTTCTGTAATATCTGCTGAGAGTTGGCACGGATTACAAATCCAGGTTTTTATTTCAAATTTCTTCTACGAGATCCTGTTTATTGTACTCTTTATCTGTAAGCTCAGAGCATTCTTTATAGAACCAAAAAAGGCAAACATTTTATGATATTTGTGGTGAATTAGATTTTATTATCGGCTCACAATGCAAACACTTCACACTTTTTGATGCTATAAGTTGTAATAAATATAACCGTAAATAATAATAATACAAGCAGAGAGTCAAGTCTTTACACAATATTTTACCCAATTTATTGAATGAATAATCTATGATTGTGTGGCAACAAGACAATGTGTTCCACTCCATAATATACACCTTTCGAACAAATATTTAAACAACACATCGTCATGGACTTTCCAAGGTTATTTCTGAGCCAAGAATCCTGGGCACAAAAAAGATACTTCTTGAAGGGACCATACACACTTCTATCTAAGGGCTGTAGTCGATGGGAGCAATGGGGTGGAAAGGATAACATTACAACACCATTTTGTTTGGCGAAATTAATAGTTTTTATTGCCAAGTAAGATTCATGATTGTCGAGTAGTATTAGTACTGGATTCTGCTGAGGTGGACGAACATGAGCCACAAAATATTCCATAAATGCATAAAACTCATTAGCTGTCATCCAGCCTGACCCATTAGCTGCGCCAATACTTCCCGGAGGCCCATTCCTAATAAATTGATCATTAAATTTTTTTCTAGGAAATATAAATTGGGGTGGTGTTGATTTTCCCATAGCACTGACAGCCACACAGACAGTAACAAGAATTCCCCTTTCACTAGATGTTATGCTACCAACTTGTTTTGTTCTTTTTATGGCTATGACTTTACTAACTTTCTGTACAGTGGTGTCTTCCGTCTCATGCAGGTTCCATATACGCGACGCATCAAATTTATATTTATCTCTTACTGCAACCAATTTGTCAAAAAACAGGGAAACATTATTTTTATTGAAGTTTGTGGCTTTTTGTAAGCTAGTAGCCTCTGGTATGCGAATAGAGAGTTCGATATTTTTTTTGAGAAACTTCGTTAGCCAGTCTTCTCCTGCACTTTTGTTTCTATGCCATGAATCATGAACTTTAGTTTTATATTTTAAAGCGCACTCATAAGCTAACTTGCGGACTTCTTTTGGACTAAGGACAAAATAAATTTTAGAGGCATATTTAAGGTAATCCACAAGTTTTCTAGATTGATATTATGGAGGATACATGGAGGGTAATTGGAGTCCTATTTATTTTTCATCGCGTTCCCCTCTATGACCCCTTTAAATTTTTTTCTTTTAACATTAGTAATTTTTCATTATGTAGTTTTCGTAATTAGTACACTTTTACCTTATACACTATAGCAAAATAATAAAACCTATATAGTACCGTGTTCATAATTCAATTACAATGAAGAGAATTTGGGGGTACAATTAAATGGGAGTCGTGTTAAAAGCAACAGGTTAGATTTAAGAGTAAAATTTGAAAAAGTTTTTGGTCTACCCTTTAAATCTTTTATTAATAATAATTTTAGCTTTCCTATTATCGGAGAAATTGCTTGCTAAGAACATTTTGGGGAATCCTATTGAAACATGTTTTTCCAGAGCATCTAATATATTATTTTACTTGAACTGAGAACTTTGCCCGAAGTGTTAATAAAACTTAATTATTCCCTGCTCATTCACGAATTTTATATAGCCTATTCCATTTAACAAGCCTAGAAAATTTCATTCTCGGAGTTTAATTTTGAGAACTGTAAAATTTAAATATATCTCCGGATTCTTACAATAACTTTAAAGTTGCTTCATTTGTTTTCTTAAGTTTGGATTTCGGAAGTGGAGTAAATGCAAATGAGGTATTTGCATAAGATAGGACACAGTTTTATAAGTTTCTGTGAGGATCCGGGCGAAATTCAAGCAGCAAATTCAAAGATGTTTATTTTTACAATTTGCCCATTCAATTAAATATAATCTACACAATTGATAAAATATTACACATGACAATAGAAGATAAGATATTAAATTAGTTGAAGATTAATAATATATTAGTTTTAGAAATTAGCAGTGCCAAATCTAATAATTTACCTTTACATGTAGAATGCTTATGAATAATTATGTTATGAAACCTTAAACTCTGATTGAGCAAAAAAACTCTATTCGTAATTTTCTCTATGTTATTAGAGCAGCAAACGCTATTAGCTTTTGTTTGCTTTATTAAAGCTCCTTATTTTCCAGTAGAATATATAAATTAAAGTAAAAAATATTGTTAGAACTAAATATGGTTTGGTACCTCTACTTCCTCTTAGAATATTCCATGCAGATATTATATATTTACCTATCAGAAAGTGTTGGTTAATATTCTTGCCTTGCATATCTATCGCAAAGCTGTTCTTGTTTTTCTGTGACATACTAATTACTTTATAATGAATTTTACTATTGTTTTTTTTTACATATTTTTATCAAGCTAATATACATTTTATTTTTTTATAAACTCCTAATTCTTCTGTTCTGTTTTAGTTAGTTGCAGATATTTTAAGACATAGGTGAATAAAATCCTTAGTAATTTACTTATTTAAATAAATGATTCAAATAATAAAAGAAAAACGGTAAATTTCCCCGTAACTAAGCAAAGTCAAGAAAAACACAGTTTTTATATAATGAAACTTTTTTGCTCAACAGGCAAACTATGTAGGCATACCAAATTTGAAGTAGATTTATTGTGGGAAGTTCGGGGTAAATTCAATTTACGGTACGGTACTCGTTTAAAGTATTGGGTAGAATTGCAATTAACCAGAAATACCCGTCCTATATAATACATTTACCAGAGCATTGCCTTAAAAATACTCTTTTTTCATTTAACCAGGAAATTTATAAACAAATAGACAATAGGGTCCTCATTATAACCAATGATAACGAATTTATTTATGATATGCTTCGACAAAAGAAGCTATAATTATAGACGGTAATGTAGATGACATTTTCATTATTTGGCAACTTGGTCATACAGAGCTCGACAACTTTCCGATTAACGTAAATTCATGCCTGGGCAATGTAATAGGCGAATATCAGTATTACCAGAAGAACATAAACTCAGTTCAGAAATAAACTATTTCGACCCTATTCCTACATCAATAGGAAACAGGCCACAAAATAGATTTCGAAAGGTGTAAGGATATTGTCAATATATCTCACTATAAAACCATAATAATCCGAGAAGCAGCCATAAAAACTGAAACATAAGGCAATTTAAATAAATGCGACGAATCATTAAAACTGCCAACAGTATGGAAAACAATAAACGAAATACCTACAAAAACCACAAAAATGAACTGGAATTAGTTCAACAACAGCAACATTCGAATTATATAAATAATGACAAAAACCGTCCGCACCGGGTGCGGGTATAAAAGAAAGCTTTAGAGATACTAACATTTTCATTTTTCATTCAGACAAACCATAGAGCTTCGAAATGCCAAATATGATTTTGGCAAAAAGCGCAAAAATGTTCTTTTAAGAACAAAATTACAAAACGGTTGTACAGCAGAAATAAAAACATATATATATATATATATATATATATATATATATATATATATATATATATATATATATATATATATATATATATATATATATATATATATATATATATATATATATATATATATATATATATATATATATATATATATATATATATATATATATATATATATATATATATATATATATATATATATATATATATATATATATAGATAATGATTTCTGGGCCTCTACCCTCATCAGGCAGGTTTGTATCCAGGGAGATCTGAAATAACAGATTGCTCGATATGACAAAATCAAAAACGAAACGTCTATCATACAATGTCTGTTTTTAAAATAATTTTCTACAATAAAAACATTGTGCTATGATATAACAAATTGATATTTCATTAAATTTTTAAACTCTTTAAATTCAAGTAAACTTAATTAACGTATTATACAAGATAAAGGGCAATCTTTTTCTCTGGCGAGCTTACATCTTATTTTCCAAATGGCCTCCGTTTACTTGCTGGTATTTTGATCAAGTTATCTGATGTCAGCTGTATTAAGTATTATGTATTTAATTCATTATGATCGTCATAATTATCAGTTGTAGATCGCATTGTTGAAAATTTTAAATTTAGTCCAATAATTATAAACACTGCCAGCTCGTGACCTAAGAACATAGGGGAGTTGCAGAAATAATATAGAGAGAAGGTTTTTTCGGCACCTTCGTCATTTTATTTTTTTCTTTTTTGAATATATTTTAATTTACAGTGAACTAATTGATTAAAATACTACGTAACAAATCAAAATGTTAACCAAAAATACAAAAACTAACATGTTTATTCACTCTCCATACAAATACACACGTCTCGAAAAAGTGTCTTACAAACTATAAACACATGAGTCTATTTACTAAAAAAATGAATAAAAACGTATGAATAAATGCTAGCTTTTGAAAATTAAATCAATCTTTCGATTTTTCTCTAAAGCAAATTTATCTATCACTATCTCATTAAAGTTTGGTTTGTCACTAATAAGTTTTTTTTAAGGGAAAATGCTCAGCCATAGCGTTTCTCAAAATAGGTCTTTATGAGCTTTAAATTAGAGAAGCATTTCTCAGCTTCAGCTGTCATGATCGGGATTGTTATCAAAATTTCAAAAATTTTTTTTTGTTTGCTGAAACGGCTCCATTAAATTATTTTCAATTAAAAATGTTTTAAAAAGTTCCTGCTTTTTTTATGCTCCTGCAATCTAATCTTAAATAAATCGGTCATTTTAGTCTTAGAGCGTTTTTTTATCTAGATCAGGTTAGGATTTTCATGTCAAATCTAAGTTTTTGTCGAAGAACCTAACGCAATAATCATGAACTGCTCATAATGAAATAGTGATGCCGCTAGGGTGATCCCTAAAAGCGAACCGATATTTTACGTAGTTTATAAATCATATTACAAGCCTCAGCTGCAGATTTGAGTCATTCGGTGGTCAGTTTCGCTATCATTCTTACATCAAATGCCGTTTCATTGAAGGTGCGATATCAGCGCATAGGTTAGTTGCTTCTTTAACAATGTCATTCATAAAGTTTCTTATTAAAACCACATTTTCCTCAAAAAGTGAAACATTTTGGCCTACTTTCAAATGATCCGTCTTTCTTTTTTGTAATTCAGTAAATAAAATGTTCCCTTTTTCTTCAATGCATTCAATAAAGGACTCTATATTCAAAGACTACATAAAGGGTCCTAATGTGAAAAATTCCAGCGAATTGTAGCACCATCCAAAATCATTACACGTTAAGCGGAATTTTTCAAAAATTCAGCAGTTTCATGTAAATTTCTAAAAAAGTCGAACTAAGAGACTCTTCGAGGAGACTTCGGACATTATTAAATTAAGCTGATGTTGGGCTTTGGACAATTAGATTTTCCTTTGAATTTTTTTATATACGATCGAAAACGTGCAACATATTTTTGGTAAAATTTTCGGCATCAAGTTTTGTAGGTAACAGATAAGTTTAAAAACACTCAGCGGTTCGCCGTTTCGAGAAAATCTAAAAATGAAAGCCATTTGTGACTTTGTTGATACGTCTGTGGCTTAATGAGTCATAACTGCTAAATATGGAAATTCTTAAATTTCGGGTAATGTTTGCTCATGAAATGCAATCCAGAATATCGTTTTGAATTTTTGTTGAGTTTCCTTTCAACCGGTTTCAATTTTTCCAAATTTGATGCTAGAGATTTGTCAAGTTAGATGTAAAATTTATTAGACCGCAAATAATTTCAGGATTATCAGATTAGTCAGATTCGTCGTGTCTTCACAGAACTAATTTAAGAACTTCACAACATTTAATGCAGTCAATAATCTTTGACAAAACATCTTTTGGTAACATTTTCGTTAAATTTTCAAACCAAACGTTTAACCAACATGCTGAATCCAACAATTATTTTTAGAATATATTTCCCGATTAAACTGTCTTTTATATGATTTACCCCGGCTAGAACCTTGTTTTCTATTACGATATCCAGAAAAGGTTTTCTTTCCCCCTTTAACTTGATTATTTTCTTCAGAAGAATATTGAGAAAACCTTTTCACATTTATTATAAATGAGATCTATACTGTACACTTTATAAAGTTATAAATCATACCCAATACAAATTAATACGCTTTTCCGTATTTATAACTTCTGAAGCCACAATCACTACATTAAATGCAAGCAAACCTTGGACTGGAACAAGCATAGAACGTATACAATAAATGTCTGAACTGTCACAATAGTAGCTTCTGAATACGTAATATTATTTGCTGTTAAAATTTCCCCAGTAGCCGGGGGTTGCTCAAATTATGCAAGACTTAAGCCCGATACTTATACGATTAATTATATTCGTTAATTCATACGAATGGACGAATTGGCGAATCAACGAACCGACGAATGTCTATCCACATTATTTAATTCGTTCGCATTGATTTAATGTGGAGAAATGGTTCTCCGAGGTCAAAGAAGGAATCGCCACGCAACGGATCACACTAGCGGACGAGACCTTCCACAATATGCAGACTAGGCAATGAATGGGCGAATCAACGAATAGTGAGATTTTAAGAGCCCAGCTCGTATTCCAGCGGCTCAGTTTAGGAACATGCAGTCGCGGCGAGGAACACCGTCATACTTAGTTAGTTAGTCGACAGTCTGGATGGATATAACAATTTGGAAATGGGAAGTGCATCGAGCCTATTATGATACATCGGCCATTATCTAAACATAATACTAAAATTTGTTTGCATTTTTTTCGATTTTTAAATATCTCATTAAGTTAAATATTTTGGTGGGTCTGCAGCTAAGAACCACTTATGCCCCAGCTGCTCCTGATTAGTTTTCTAATGAAGAGTGCGCTGATATTATTTACGTTCAAGGTTTCTGTGATGTAAACGGTCCAGTTGCAGTGCAGGAATATCGTCGAAGATTTCTTCGTCGTAGACATTCAAATCATCAGTCTTTTTCAAAAGTATTTTTTTTTATACATGTAGGTACGTCAACATAGAAAATTTTCTTCAGAAGGGCCTCAGGATTGTCCCGTTTTAACGGGTGTTCGTATTCATGAAAATACCCTTGGTTATGACAACATTCATCGTTCATCGAGTTTTAAAAAAAGAATATCTGTATCTTTTTCATATACAACAAATTCAGTGGTTGGGACCAAACGATGAAATCAACCGCTTGGCATTCTGCGATTGGATTAATCGACATAGACAATCGAACTGATCGTTATTCCAAAACAAAGCCCAGTTTACTCGAGAGGTTCTTAATCAAATAGACCCAATCACAACGTCGATCTCTATTAATGTCTGGGTCGGGATGATAATCGATAAGATTATAGAACCGCATTTTTTGTGAGTGATTAAACAGAAAAGTTTATTTAACTTTTCTACAAACTACTCTACCAGTATTACTTAAAAATGAACATGCAGGTGCCATAAGTATGTATTTCCAACATGATGGGGCTCCGTCGCACTCTTCATTGGAGGTTATTTTTTTAAATGACCAGTATCTGAATCGAAAGTTTATTGTCGAAAACTAAGCAAATCGAGTAACAAGTTGATAATTACGATACATTTCTTTAGTCCGGGCCCGAGAAAATTCTTAAATTATGGCAAATTAATATCTCCATATTAGAAAATGCTTTATGACTCTCTTCTAAATTTTGCTTATTTATAATGGTTCATGGTTATTTTATTCTTTATTTATCATAATTTAAACTAAAATGAATAGTTTTCCTTCATACAACAAAAGTGCGACAAAAAACTAAAGCATGCCGTTTGACTCAGAATTTTCTCTACTTTAATAATTTAATACGAAAATTTATTAATTTAAAAAATTAATTTATAAATTACATTTTTTTAAGTCCGGACCTGGAGTTTCAAGATGTTTGACACATGGTGTATAAGTATTGGTAGCTTAAACATGTGGGCTTCAAAAAAAACCTGAGGAACCTAAGAAGATACCGTGTAAATTGGTAAGGAAGAAAGGAAGAGGGTTTCGGGATACCTGGCACCTTCTTTTATAACCAACTTGACATACTTTATCCACGGTTACCATATGTACATTTTGTGGTGAAACACCCTATATATATTTTGCTATTTTATTATTTGACTAATTCCTTTACTAATATATTTTGGTTTAATTTTTCTTGGTTTAAGGTCAGGGCGTTGAGTTAAATTAATCAAAATTACTTCCAAACATGCGTAAATTGCTGTCTGTATTTTTTAGTGCTTTTATTTCTTTTTTAAATTTTTGAGAAGAAATAAAAATAATAAAATTACTTTTCGACCGTCACAAAAACTCTCTAATTTTATTTTTAACCTCAAAACAAAAATAAATAAGTATACAAAGTCTGGAGTATATAGGTTAAAATGCGACGAATGCAACAGCTGCTATATACGGCCACACGGAAAAATTTCGACGTTAGATTCAAGGAGTATAGATTAAAAAAACAGAAATCTCATTTCGCCAACCATTTCTTAGAACCTTCACATATACTCGCTGATACAAATAAGTGTGATAAATATAATACATTATAAACAAAAAAGTTGGAAATTGGATTGATTAGAAGCAATAGAAATTTATTAACACAATAAAGACCCAAATGTTAAGCTTTTAAATTCACAATTCACAAAGATGTTGGAAATACCATCCTATTAAAATGGTTTGACCATAAACAAAATTGCAGTTGGTTTTCCCTTATCAAGCTCTTAAAAATGTTTGTCTGTATATATAGGGTCGGCCGAGGCTCAACGCCAATCAAGGGCGGTTTTACGGTGAGAATGTAATGAGGTAATTACCCCCCCCCCCTTCCGCCCAGACTGATCAAACATGTGTAATTTACATATTTTTTCGTGAAAATCACGATTAAAAACTTGGCTTCGAAATACTATAGCACATGAGCGACCTATTGGATTGGGTCTCTTGCATAGGTAGAGTATTGATGCAAATATAAACAATGTAATTAATAAATTTACTGCAGGCAAAAAATTGGACGTTATTCTATAGTTATTTATTAGCGGCTGTTTTTCTTCACTTATACCACAAGTATGGTAAAAAAATATAGGTATTTATGTTGTTCTCATACCATTTATAATAAAATATATTAACAAACTTTTTTTTTAAATTAACCCCCTCCCCCAGAAAGGTTTCCTAAGATCGCCTTTGAATCCAACGTGGTGTTAATTAGTGCCGCGTTCAAATATGGTCAAATACTAGTAATTTATTTGTTCCGTCTATTTCTTTAGTAATGATTAGGTAGGTACCAACCTATATATAGCAGATCTAGGCTAGAGTATAAATTTAATAAATAAGAAAAAAATGTTAGTATAACGCTCTAGTCTGTCAATTTAATTTTTTGATTTTAATGTATCTTGCCTCAATAGGAAAATAAAATAGATGCCAATGTGAAAGCTACATACACAATCAAAAAAGCATATTGTCCAGCTAGAACCACGAGGCGGTTGGCCAACTTCTAAAACAAATTGCAAAGGATATTTTAAAATATTCACTGGCACTTATTTCGTCACCACATTTAAACATGTACCATGGAGTAAAAATTGCTAATATAACATATTAACCTTCATTAGACATGAGAACTAACTAAAATGATTTTAAAAATAAGTAGTATGGTTTTATAATAGTTACAATACCTGTAAAATGGTAATATTCAACTGGGAAAGATTCGAGGGATACGGCAACGTGGAGACGGGCCGGTGTGGCTGATATAAGCTACGACAAACGTTATAGCCGAGGTTATAGCACAAGAATAAGACTTATTCTTTTGGTTATAGCATGGAATGTATGCGAACGTACCGCGTGAATTAGAACATGAAGTCTAGCATGTGAGATGATGGAATCGGCTGGCCGAACCATCGTAAATAATAAATATACATATTAAAATATCTGTGAACGGTGGCCCGCGGACTGCTGTTAATGGCGTTATTTGTATGTTAGTTAAGCTATTATAATAGGGATACCTACCTATTTTGCTCTTTGCCTAGGAAATAATAATCTACATTTTGGTTTTGTGCGTTTTTAGAATGTTTGCAAAATTATATTTGAAAAATATTTACTTTTTTTAAAAGAGAATTTTTCCCTGTATATTTTCTGGTATGGCCCGGCCGACTAACGAGCCATCACTGATAAATATCTTCATTGCGTTTAAAAACGTACAAGGAATACGAAACCGCAGTCACGCAGGATTTCATATTTTTTTGTTTGCCTTTACTGTCTGTTAAACAAATAACATTTGTTGAGAAATATGATCAAACTGTTTCCCTTTCAGCACAGTATCAGACCCAAAAAATGGAGAATATAATGTTAGATATTAAAACTTATTTTATCATATAAAATTGTTCCTAAAAACTCATAGCTGACCTAACAAAATATTATATGAAGTGTTACGCTACTATGTTTTTATATACCACTTGGTTCCTAACCTAACTGTTTGACACTTTAAGAATTATGGTTTTTATTATAATAACAATTATTTTTGCCCTTAAATCGAAATTAAAAGTATCTTATTAATTTCTTTACTTACGAAAATACAAATGCACTTACCACTGGAACGAAATTCCTTCCTTCCTTCGCCACACAACTGACCTTTTTTTGTCTTTAGGATGATGCAAACGACCAAAAATGTGTACGTTTTGTAACACACAACACAACTTAATCAACTTTTATATTAATTCGATGTGTGTATTATTTATAAACTGCTAAAACTTAAGCTTACGTTTATAAAGACGACGATTTGACAACACATGTCAACAAACCAAAACGTGAACATCAGAAAAATAAGGTACCAAAAATGAAGTAGTTCCGTCAAAGCCTGCTAATTTAAAATAATGCATGGGGCTCTTTCCTGTTGTCTATTTATTCAAAGGTCGAATCGGACCACAGAATACTTGTCCGCCATATTGAAAATCGCAATCTGTCACATTATATTGTCACGCGAACTGTGTACACATGTCAAAATTGAAATTAATAGATAATATGAAAGTATGTGAAGAAATTATTACAATATTACCAGACAAACACACAAAGAAATGAAAGTAATAAATTGAACATAGGCATTTTCCTCTGTTTTTTTTTATATTGTTTAATGTTATTTGCAGCAATATTCATACCCGCTTTTGTACCAAGAATATAACTCTCACCTGACAAAAAAAATTGCCGTATGCTATTCGAAAAACCTTCCTAACAAACTTTCTTATCAAAACAATCTGCAAATTAAATTCCATAATGAATATATAAATATATTCAAATTAAGATCCAAACAAAATATAACAGTCATTAAAAGCTCTCTAGGATGACTTTTCTCACTAATATCGGTTAATATCGTTTTTAATTTTTCTGCGTTAAACATATTATCGTATGCTTCTAGAACTCAAATGAAATGTATGTGGTAGATGTAATCTCAGATAACAGTATTAGCCCTCTAAAACCTTCTAAAAAGTTTTGGCAAATAAACCGTAATAAAAAACGATGCACGTAAAAATGCATTAAACTTTTTAACGTCGTATTATATTGGTCATTGTCAAAACACTTTTGCGAAACTCTGACGTTAAAACCCCTATACCTGGATGCGACATAAACTTTAGATTAAAGCTGTTTAGGACTTCATCACGACAGTACCATTACAGTTAATCTAGCCGAATATAATTTGTCTTTCCGTGGATTTATGGCTTTTCACGCTTAACAGAATATTGCACAAAAAGAGTTAAAAGCTAGAGATTAGTATGCTTCGCTTACAATATAGACGCCGTTAATTTTTATTTTTGTTGATTAATTTTGCCGGAAAATTGCCTTTTTTCGACTCGGTTTTAACAGAACGTGTAACGAAAATGGGTAATTCCAAATAATGCTCTATATAAAGCGTTATAAAATTCCAAACATAAAAATAAACGTAGGGAGACGTAATCTCTCGCATATGTTTCACGAGCAAATATTCGAATGTTACGATTAGTTATTTCGTTTAAAAGACAGGAAATTGATAATTTAAATATTCTTAAAACTTTTTAAGCAATAAAATCGTCATTTAAATTAGGCATTAAGCTACTTAATCCGGAATTTGCTGTATTGTTGACAATTTTTTGTCCTTATCTAAGCCAATTATCAATTACAATATTTTAGGGAGGATATATTTTAACTCAAGTATAATGTTAATAAAAGACCACGCACTTTTTTTATAAGTTTGTTGAATCGGGAAATTTAAACTGTTGGTTTGTTATAGATCAAGACTTCCAGATTAAATTCCTTTATGGGCTGAACTCAATCCTATCCCTTTAGTTAGCTGGATTTTACTTTTTATGTTATATTTCCATTTTTTCAAGTTTTGAGTATATTTTTCAATAAACCTTTTAAAATGCTGTTGGTCGTTGCTTGTAATATATCGACTACAAACATTAACATATAGGGTGAGGGTCTGTATCGTCTCTTTTTGAGGATGTAACAAATGAATTGTATAAAAAAAATTGTTCTGATTAAAAAAAACGAGAAAATTACCTCCTTTATAATTTTTTAATTTATACTTAATGTCCCCAAAAACACAGAGGTGAATTTTTGTTTTTTAAGAACTTTTTTAATTTCCTGTAAACTTGGAACCGATTACTATCAATTTCTCTTTTTTTATTATAATAACAAAAATGTATATAGGTAAGTTTAAATAATTGGGGATACTGCGGTTATACAATGTTTAGAAAAAGTTAAAACCAGAACAAACGAAACAAACTATTTAAGAATATCTCAACGGGGTGTTGGTATAAATGTCTATTAATATGATTATTCGGTAGGTTTATTAGTCGTATACAGTTTGAATATAAATAGGTCAGTATTTTTAAAAAACTTTTTAAATTATATAAAACATAAATAGTTGACAAAAAATAATAACGTTAAATGTTTTAATAATATTGTTTGGCATAATGCGAAATATCCGTTACACCCTTTTATTTTCAGTCAACAAGACTGTTGGCCATTAATAGTAGGGTATCTAGGTTGGGGTTATTCGGAACGGATTTTCCTATCTTCATTTTATTTCGCGATATTTTCGTGGAATTTAATTAAAGAAATTTACTGTTGCACCATTAACTTGTTTGAATTGTTCTATAATCGACCTATATGTACAAAGAAATTTATTTAAACGTATATTATTTTAAAATTACATTATTTTAAAATGATAAAATGTGTTCCGTTTACCCCAGATAGGGGGTAAATACAAACATATGCATCAAATTGTTATACGAGCAGCATTAATAGTTAAGGGGTAATGGGGCACATTATATATCAAATTCAAAACTATAATTTTTGAAAATTTAAATTTATCCTAAAAAACAAAAAAAATAGAGACCCACAGATAAAAAGCAAACCATAGAAGCTATTCTGGGGAGATACCTCACCAATGTCACGGGGTATCCAAGGGAGCTCATTTCTTATTCGTTCTAGATTATGAGAGTGTTCTTTTGCTCGTCACAATCCAGGATAGTCAACCGCAAAGTATCATCCAATAGTAACGACTGAAATGTCGAGATCACTTTGATTTCCTGTTTCTGGCCTGATTTCTCTGGTGAATTGCGACTGGTTTACGTCAATATTTGCGAAATCTTCTCGGTCACCAGATTTTTATTATTTCTAGCTGCATATTTAGAAAGAGAAATCGGCTGTTTTCGTGCAAGTTTTAAAGTAGGTTGGAAACTTAAATCATCGCCTGAATCTGAAAATGACGGTTCAGGAATAGAAATGTTAGTTGCACTGTATTCAGAGGTTTTAACAAATTTCTTTAAAGCAATCTCTTTCTTTGCAATTTTCGACTTTTGTTTCTCCTTGGGTTCTTTTTCCTTGTTAAAAACATCTTGCACTGTTGAGAACTCCCCATACTTCTGAGATTTGGAGGTTATGTCCTGAACTTTGTTCATAAATAAAACTTCTCGTCATGTATTTTTGACGTTGACGCCTTTGGTATTGTTGATTGTCCATAATTGTCCAAGTATCTTTGACAACTCTGCTTTACTAAGCCAAGTATGTTGATTGGGTGACATCATTTTTACACCATGTTCTGTTAACATCCTATCCCAACGACTTTTAAGACTCTTGAAAACGGTTTAATTAAGTGGTTGTAATAGGTGGGATAAATGACTTGGCAATTTTATAAGTGAGATATTGTTATTTATTGCAGTTTGGATAAGGTCAAAATAAACGTGGGTTTTGAGTCCATCAAACAATAGAATATCTGTTTTATCTTCAAGGCCCTTTTCCCTCCTCACATTATTCACAGCAAAGAATAAATTCCAACGAAAACCATTGAAAAACTGTTCTGTTCCCAGACATCCATTCGCGCTAACTGCGTAAAGAGTATTCGGATAGTCGTCTTCACGTAAATATCTTACATACACTCTTAAATATAATAAACGGGGGAAGTTTTGAACCGTCTGCACTGACACCGTGATTTGATATCTCCCAGATCCCTTAATAATTCTTTGAAATCATCTAGTGCTTGAATCTGCAACTGCTTTGATATTCCTAGGATCTAAGTCAAAACGACTTTCGTCGCAGTTAACAAAAAAAGGGATAAGCGTTTAAATCAGTCTCTGATATTTCTCTTTGTAGTTTTTCATAAAAATCGTATATGATAAATGGATCAGAAGCCGCATCCGATCTATTTCTGTGAAACTGTTCCGGTTTTCTCAACGATAATCTAGGATGTCTTTGCATAAACGATAAATACCTCTTTACCCAGCGCCCATCCATCCCTACTGTTTATTGGGTAAAAGACGGTCTTCTTTTTGCTTTACATTTATTCGTTAACAAGTTTTCGAATTTCTTCTTTCATGCAGGGCAGTGGCGGCTATTCAGGTGAAGTAGGTGAAGTGCTACTTCATCAGGAAAAATAAACAAGCAAACATCTAACTATATTTATTACATATCTCTTAAAATTTTAGTTTTTACATTCATTTATTCACCTAATTGGTAAAAAATAAACTGTACATCTCGAACAAATATTTGACTAGACCGTTGGCGGCATGTCTTTTTAAAACTTTCAATCGAACTTTATTATAACAACTATAACAGTGGCGCAAACCGCTTTGACTTTGCTGGAGGTGCTATGTTTAGTTTACGATTTTCCTACTATGTTGCCATGACAACGCGTACGTGATGACGTCGAACCCAGCGCCATACGACGCTCTCGGTGAATTGCAGGCGCAGTACACTACACCCACGTATCGTTCAGTTTGCGGTGATTGTTTACTTTTATTTTCGCGGATTTCGCTGCAACCGGTGTGTTCCTTTGCAGTTAACTTGACTGTTTTGTGTTATATTTATTTATGGTGTTGTTACAACTTCAAATTCTAAGTTATTAAATGCGATTGTTCAAGACTGGAATAAATTAAAAGACGTCTTTGAATATATTACAAACTGTGACAAATCTGATGAAAAATCAATCCGCCTTGCGAAAGGAATTTTAGGTGAGATGAACGATTTTGAATTTACGTTTCTGGCATTAGTGTTTAATGACATTTTCTCAATCACGGACATACTATTTGACGTTCTTCAAAAAAAATCGCTTGACATTCATTTTTGCATATCCAATATAAAAGGCTATCGTGAGGCGCTCTGTAAAAAAAGAAATGAAGATTTTTTTAATACCATGTTTGATAAAGCAAATTCTATTACAGAAATAACTCATTACAAACATGAGCTTGCTAAGTTTTCACCTGAAGAAATTAGGGATAAGTATAGAACCCTTTTTTATGAAATATTGGACCATATTTTAATGGAAATGACACTAAGATTTCAAGACTGTGAAAAACTTACATTTTCATGTTTGGGAGGTTCTGCTAAATTTTCCGAATAGTTTAAATTTTCTGACTGGCCCGTTTGAAAATTTGTTACAGTTATATAGGGAAATATTTTCAAAAAGTCAACTACTTAGAAAGAAGCTTGGTCTTATTTTTGCCAATGAGAGTAATTGGAATATATCGCTGCAAGAGCAAGTGAAAAAAAATAATAATAAATATATTTTTACCGAAGCATATAAATTGTTTTCCCTTATTTTGACAATACCGTCGACAAGTGCTTCAGTGGAAAAAGTTTTTCTTGCTTCAAATGCAAAAAAAAATAAAATAAAAACTAATTAACATATTTGTCAATTGGCTACTAATCTGGTGGAAAATTTAATAATATAATAAATAAATACTTGACAAAAACATAATTATGTGTATAAAACCGAATTTAAATTGTTTTAAAAAATACTGCCTACATTTTACTGTTTTTATATTATTTAAAGTCATCAACAGCGTAAAATTAATAATTAATAAACTAATAACAGCATCATTTATTCTCAGAAATAATGTCGCATAACTAATTATTGTTTTTAATCCCCGAACCCGGAGTCTGAGTCACTTGAGCTATTAATTTCTGAGTCTTCATTAGTAGTATTAGTGGCAGATCCCTCTGGACGGAGGCTAATAATAAATCTAAGACTTCTTTTTCGAATGACTTGGACTTTCGCCTTGGAAGTTTTCGCATGCTTAATATGACTGGATCAAACGATATAAGCAGTCTCCAAGTTTTGTTGCCTTGAACACTTTCGGGAAAATCCTTCTCTATACTTCTTAATGTCTTTATTTAATGCCTCCTGGGCCTCGTCAGATAATTGTCCTATAGGCAATAAAAAAGATTCAATAATATCTGACGAGTTAATTAAAATTTTGTGGACCGTATTAGGCATGTTGTATCAAGGATATTTTTGTACAAGTATCCTAGCTGTTGTTAAAGCATAATCTTTAAATTTTTGTATATTTATACGGTATCCACTAGATATAGTTTGCAAAAATATTATTATTATCAGTGGTATGATAGCTCAATTGGTTAGGGCGATGCGCTAGACACGCAGAGGTGCGGGTTCGATTCCCGCTCGTACCATAACTTTTGCTACTGATCATATTTTTCTAAAAAAAATCACTATTTTCACAGTTTAACAAACTGATTAAAATACTTCTACTTAACATCTATGTTGTTGAAAGACTTGGAAGAAGCCCCACATATATAACACTTTTTCGTGGATGTCGTAGATGAAGCAGCATTGCACATTTTGCCATCTACCATTGTAAAAAGTAAGTTGTGTTCAATGTCCTTGTGCCTACACTAATGGAAGTAGGTGTAAGGTTTTCTATTTCATTCTGCATGGTATTTATTTCTTGAAGTGTTAAATCAGTGGTCTCATGTATAAATTGAATTCTGATTGGACGAAAAGCGGGGTGAGCCTGGACGTGGATTTTGCCAAACTATTTTGTTTGTAGATTTATTTGGATCGTCGCATGTTAATAGAAGTGGCACAAAGGATGTTAAAAATATACTGGCATCCGAACGTTCATCGCTGTCAAAATTTTGCTTGTATTGGCTATACCTAAGTGTCAAACAAGCAAGTTGAGGTTCTGTTAATGTTTCCAATACATCTTTTTGCACCTCCACTATATGATGGGCAGTATGGTTTAGTAAGGCTTGTAATTTTACTTCAGCTTTTTGCCCCGTGATTGTAACTGCATCCCGATTTGGGTAACAGCGCCCCTTGGCCTCCTAAATCTTCTTATACGATGGAAAACGTTTTTTATCTTCACTCCTTATGATCTGATATTGGTGTCTATTTGCTTTAACAAATACTGACAATGCTTTATCACCAGATAGCTGATCAACTTTTTCAGCTCTCTCTTTATATGCCTTTCTATAGTTCTGGGCCCTTTTTGGGGTTGAAAATTGTACATCTTTTATAACAGCTGCAGCATCTATACTTCCTTCAGCGCGCAGACTCATTGGAGCAGCATACACAGGCTCTGAGGAACTCATTGTTGATCCAACATATTCGGTTTGTCTTCGTTTTGTTCGTTCGCTACTAGTCTGGAAATTAACAGCAGGGCGACCACCTAAACTCGCTGTAGGTGATTGCACAAAAAAATGAAATTTTAAATTTGTTTCCAACCAAGTTTTGTTTTGGGCAAAATATCTTTCTTGTATTGGGTAGTCTTATATTTTAATTTAAAATCAGAAAGAAAATGTGAAAGCTTTTGTTTAATTACATTAGATAATACTTCAGGGCAATTAGTTAGATCTTTTACATACGAATGCAAATATTCGCAATTAGCTTCAATTTTTGTTGAATTGCATGTCAGTATTACTTCAGAAAGCGTTCTCATACTTAAAACAACATTTTCATCCGGATCTACGTCCCTTGATCCTGAAATAAATAAAAATAATTAGCCCTAAACGATTTGAAAGCGATAAATTGGGGAAAATTCCAAGTGACACAAAACAAAGTTGATTAAGTTATCTCAAAAAGGCAGACAAAAGCGGAAAATATTTTTTCTCCATTTACTATTTAAAGTATTCAGCTACACAACTTTCCAGAAAGTTAAGCCCGGAAAATCCCGGAAGTTTACTAAAATATTAACAATAAAATTAAAACTATAATTTTGCACTACTCCAGAAAATTATTTCTGTATAAAATACACATAATTAAAAAATATTATTATTTTATATAAATAGTATAGCTAAAGGTACTACTTACCACCAGGAGTACAATCCATTTTACTTTGAGCACTATAATGTCTACAATATGTACACAAAAACAGCCAATATTTTTTCGCAAAAACACTTACGCGAACAACATTTAACATTCAACTATTGTCACCGTATTCAACGAAGAGCGCCATCTACGGAATTTCTAATTTTAAAAAGCCCAATGATCTATTAAAGCCTCTAGACGCGTAAAAGTGTGAAATGGCAATCTTCCCGAATTGGGGTTCTGGCCAGCTTTTTGAAATTTTGCCCGTCTGTGAACCGCCTCTAGTTCTACTTCCTCATGCTTCTCAAGAACAGGATTCCGTCCAACTTCTAATTTTGAACCTTTCACTTGCCGGTGTAACACTGCCAACGAAACTTTAAACCGATTCTTGGCCGTTCGATATGATATTTTCTTGCTTTCAAAAGTCATATTGCCTCCGACACATCCTCGGGGTTGTACTTTGGCCCTATTTTCTTTTTTACATATTTTCGTGGCGTGGCAATACCTGAAATAAAAATAATAATTTAGTTAGTTCCCTAAATTTATAGTTTTGTTAGCATGCAAGGAGCCCCATCACGCCTTAAGATAATGGGGTTATACCCCCACTGCAAGTTCCGATTTAGCCCTTATTCATGAAAATTAGCATTAACATTTTACTCCTTCTTGTTAACAAACTGTAAGAGTAAGCTTGTTGAGACATAAATTAGTATTTTGGTATATCCGTTCCTTTAGTAGAAACATAAATAATAGAGATTAAAAGATTTGAAAAATATATAAAAATTAACATTTGCTCTATCTATTTAAATAACAGATACAATTTTAAACGATCCTACTATTAACAAGAAATTTAAAGCTATTTAACCACGTTAACTTACCTTTTTTAATAACTAATACCGCAAAAACACAAAAAGAATTGCAAAATTGTTGGGTTCATTCCAAATTTCACCCTTCCGAATAACCCCAACCTACCAGCTTACAGCAAGAAAATTTTTGTCACACTTTAAAGATGGACATTTCAATAGAAAACGCCATATCGAGATGCTGTTTTCGGTATTCGTTTGACCGATTTTTCGGGTATGCTTCCACTTGCGTGATTGCATATCGGCTTTAAAAATAGAACATACAAGGCATGAAATAAAAACCTTGCATTTCTGTAGACGTTTGTTAACTCATAAAATTGTCAAAAAATTGTTTTATTTGTCTTGTTTCTGGCCAAAAATTTTGTATGTGCATGCATGCGTTAGCACATATTCAACAGATCCGCCAAACGAACACCAAAAATCGCATCTCCATAACGCGTTTCGCAATTGAAATATCCAACCTTAAACTTTAAAAGATATAAAACTACTTCTCCGATTAACTTCAAACTCTGGTCAAAAATTTAGATGGATGACCTAGTAACATTTTGGTAAAAAACCAATATGGCGAAACAAAATCGCTGGTTTGTGAAATGTTTAAAAAAATATTTCTAAGAAACTACTTATCCAATGTACCTCAAATTTTGCACAAAAATAAAACATTAAGTAGGAATCAACTGATAACAAGTCCAAGACGGCGAAACAAAATGGCGGCTTATAAATATTTACAATATTTTGCCTGAAAAAGAACTACTTAATACATTGATTTCATATTTTGTGCCAGAATTAATTATGGTATAGCGATAGATGAATTGATAACAATGTGGTACAAGTGCAATATATGAACCACGAAAACTCACCAGTATCATAACCAATGTTGATCCTGCCAAATATTCTAACTTTATGAACTGAAGGCCAAATCTCACCTCGCTCTCAAGTTCCGTCCATATTAGTAAATTTATAATTTTTACGTTATACCAAATTTTTAAGTATTTTATCAGTTCTTTTAGACTGTGTAATATTTTTCCAGAAATATTTGATCAACACAGTAAAAGTTATGGTCCGAGCGGGGATTGAACCCACACCTCCGGATCTGTAACTTATGCTAGTGTAGGGAAAATAAATTTTCCTTAAAATAGCTGTTGTTGTGCGAACGGCAGCTCTTCGTCAGATGTCAATAGGGGGAATTGAGCAAGGAATACTTACACTTTATTTTGCGCTCCACCGAGTTAAATTATCACAGTGTCTACGGAGCCATTTAACTGAGAAAATCTGCTTTGAAAATAACTGATAAAAATGAAACACTTGGAATAAGTTCCATTCTATTTACTATGGCTTTTTTTAGTTTTTTTTTAAAGATTAATAATGTCATCCATATGTTATTAGGATTCAATCTTGGCAATAAGAATCAAATAGCAATGTAATTAAAAATTACATTTTGTAGCCAACTCTGATAAATTAAACTTTACGCATTGAAACTTTCTTAAAAAGGAAGACCCGAATAACTAAATCTTTCAAATTTCAAATCCTTGATCAAAGAATAAATAAATAGGTATATATATGAATATGTACAAAATATGTATTTTCTAACCGATTAGTGTGTACTGCTCAAAACCACAGCAACATAATTTTAAATAATTAAAAGAATCTTTATGGAGTTTTGAATGCAAAAAAGAAATTAATATCATGAAATTTACCTGAAGGGCTTAAATTTCATAAGTTTATATCAGAAGAAAGTTTATTAGATATATGTACCCTATAAACAAAAATAGAAAGAACTGGCCTTTAATCCAAAAAGTTGTAATTCAACTATAGAGGGTTAGCTTATCCCGGGATAGCTAGGCATTGGTACGTGTTCAATCAAAATACAGGTTATATTACATTTTTTCTTCAAAAATACAAAATGTGAAAGAGAAAGAAAACGGCTCCGTCTATGCACCCGGAGGGGGGACCCTGTAAAGAATATTTACAATGAAGACTAAGGTCTTAAAAATAAAAAAAGATCGCCAGCTTTAGCCTATATGGCCCTTATTATACCCAAAAAGTAAGGGAAATATAAACTAACTTAAAGTGCAAACATGCCGCACCAGGCAAAAAAAGAAAAAATCTTAGAACATTAACATGCCTCTAAATTTTTCGACCACGATGTCCCGTCGTAAAATGACCTATTTAAAAATGCTCTTGACCTTTTTTTTATCGATTAACCTAAACAGCTAACTGAATTAGGGAGAAGCCATATTATATAGTAAAATATGCAAATTAAAGAAACCAATAATGATAATATATGGAAATCATGAATCTCACAAGATAAGACATAAATGTCATTCGAAAGCCGCGTAGCTCTAAGGAATAAAAGAATTTCTTAAAAATAACTAAACTATTTTTTATTTCCATAAAGCTTAGCTTTTTTAAAGAACAGTAAAACATTTTTTGTCCATAAATAAGTAATTTTTTCCTTTCTATATCTCTTACTTCCTCAGAACCTTGAGTTCCTCTGCCGACTGCCTGAGTACGAGAAGAAGGATCTTCGCGAAATTCTTCTTTTATCACTGCCTGCTTTTCTAGTTATCGTACGGTGTTCTTAATGTTTTTTTATCTTCAATAATGTTTTTATTAGCAGGCATTCCTCGAATCTTCGAGTTAAGGCGTAATTTTCGACAAGTAAATTTTGACGGATAAAATGGAAAGGCAGGAAGTTTGACTCGAAACGCTGCCCAAACAATTCGTTTCCATTGGAATCCATTATAAGGGAAAGATATTTTTGAAAAAAATCAACATAAACAAATTTGTAGGTAACTATATTCCTCACAAAGAACTAAGTGGCGTATCTCTAACTTCAATAGTCGAAAAAAAAAACTATATATACAAAGTCATCTTTCATCGTCTTCTACAAAAAATAAAATTAAAACATTTTTATTTTCTTGTAGAAGCTGTTTTTTTTTCGTTTCTAAAAGACTGGTTTATGCCTCTAAGGCTACCCTCTATAGTTAAAACAAATACATTTATATTGACTTGTTTCTTCATTTTTTTAGATAATAAACTTGATAATTAATAAATGTTTTATTGTAGAAACAGATGAGAGAATTTTGACGTATTTCCCCGTTTTCCAAAAAAGCTCTTTTTGAAATTACATTGCGAATATTTTTGTTTTTAGGGACTGCCCTACTGCTATACTACCACAAAAGAAATTAATTGTACTTCATCTCTAAAAAAAACATTTAAATAAAAAATTTCTTTCCTAGGCTAGGGCCAGAAATTTGACGAGTATTAATTTTATTTTCTATATATAATTTTAAAAAAATCATCTATTTACGCCAATGACTGAAATGAAATTAATGCAAATATTTTGACTTCAAAACATTTTTGTTTTTAATCTAACTAAAACCATTTTCCGCGTTCTCAAAATATGAGATACATTGATCAATTTGAAAACACAATGGTTTCAATATTTTCAAGTTATCGCGTTGTTGTGTTTGCCTACATATTCATCCATCCATGCATATTTTTTCTTCAAAAATATGATTTTCGTGTTCCGTGTTCTAGGGAACGCAAAAAACCTAATATATATGTTCGAAAATGTTCGCGATTACACTAATTTCTCTATACTGCCCATATAATAAAACAATAATAGAATATATGGGCTAGTATAAGGAAGAGTAAAAATCGTATAAATTACCATTTAAATTAGATACTATAGTGTTTATATTACAGCATATAGATCAAAAATTAAACTTACATTTTATCGCTGGTTCATTATCTGTAAACTCAATCTTGACATTTTGCGATAAATCCAATAATTGTTAGTTATTTTGAGTTGATTTTTACCGCAAAATGTGAAAATATTAAAGTTATTAGATAATGAGCCAGCAATGATTTTTAAAAAATATTAAAATTCAAATTACTAACAGTTTTCAGAAAATATTTTTTGTTCATATGTTATACAGGGTATCCCCAAAGGGATGAGGCAGCACAATAAAAATGGAAAAAGTTAAAATTTCTTTTACCTTTTTGTATATAAAAACAAATTTTTACAGGGGATGAAACAGCCCCCAGAAAAGGAAGAAATATTTTAAAAGTTTTTTAAATATACTGAAAAACCTCAAATTTCTTTTAGCCTTAGCAGGATGAAATAGCCTCCTGGAAACGAAAAATAAAACCTGTTTCGAAAACATTTAAATTTTTTTTGCAAACGAGAAACAAGTCAAATTTATTTTATTTTTTTTTGTACACAAACAGATGTTTTGCCACTATACAGGGTAGCTCTAAGTATATGAAGAAGCCCTCAAAAACGTATATTTATTTCTTTGTTAATAACACATTTTTTCCAATATACAGGATAGCGCAAACGGATACAAGATTTTCTTACAAATACAATTTTCTATTACCCTTAGCTTTTAAGGAACGATAAAGCAGAGCAAATTTATTTTTTTTACATATAAAAACATTTTTTGTTTTATATATGGGGTTACTCTAAGGGGGTGAAACAGCTTTCTAAAAACAAAGTTAAAATTAAATTTTTCTATAACGGTAAAGAACACCATTTTTTTGTGTACACAGGGTGCTTCTTGATGGTTAAAACTTTAATTTAGCAACTATTAATATTTAAAAAAAAAATAGAAAACTCGACGAATTTATTATATTTTTTCTTCATATAAGGTGGCAGTCAAACAGGATCGTCTTCAATCGGATCGATCGCATACAGTCAAGTGCTGTAAAAATGCATACGTTAAAAAGGGGTTGGCTCGTTGGCACACCGCACTGAGTGTCACTAGTCATCTAATATTTTCCCGTTTTAACATTACATTCAAACTTCAAAGTCAAAGTATAAAAAATATTCAAAAGTGTGACTGCAGCCTAAACCTCAACTTGTTGTAATATATATATATATATATATATATATATATATATATATATATATATATATATATATATATATATATATATATATATATATATATATATATATATATATATATATACGAGGAAGTATTATGTTTTACAAAACTTTCTTTTTATTTTGCCATCTTTTGATCGATATAGAAATCAACTATGGTAAAATTAGTCGAAATTTCCTGTCGCTACCTCCCAGGCTAATTTATAATTGTATATCTATAAAACATCATCGTGAGAAACGCCGAAGGTGGATAAACCTACAGTCACTTGATTATCACGCGAGTCTTGCTCAGATAATGAAAGTAAAAAGAACATGTAGGACCTACAACGTCAGAATAAAAGAAAATAATATATCGAAGGAAATAAAGTGAAATACGGGACTTATATATATTGGCGAAAGGTGGCAAAAGATTGAAGTGCACACAAACGACCGTATACTAAAGCCGCTCTTGCGAGATATGGACACGATATTTCAACGGATCTTTCGATAAACTGGAAACATATGTAGAAAAATTGGATATAGGAGCGAGGGAACATTTTTCAGATTTAATGGTCTATGATGAAATGAGAGCAAGCACGGAATAGGACTTTTGGGTACATATGCAATAAAGAATGAATAAATGTAATAAACTTAAACAAAGAGGTATTAAAACAATACTTCACAAATTTGTTTAGAGATGGGGTTAATAGTTATTTGTTAATAATAACAACTCTACGTTAAATTTTGGATTCAATTTGGCGGATACGACAATTTGGCAAGTATAGCGGATAATTGTTTTAATATTTATATTTTAAAGGTAATACTTATAGTTTTCAAGTTCACCAACGTTTTTTGAACATAAAGAAAATATATTTAAATTTCATTCGCCAAAAAAAGACACATAGATATGTAATACCCATCAATATTTACACATGTTTTAAAAGCAATGCGAGTAAATAAAAAACTGACATAACCTCACATACATTAAATTAGAAACAATTTTAACTATATCATAGCAACTGGTCCGTTTCTGTTTTTTTAATGTTTGCCTTTACACTATGTTTTCACAATATATGGTAGAAGGTCACTAAATATTCTTGGTTAAGATAATATCGCGTTTTAAATAAAAATATTCTTATAGACATTTATATGAAGCAAAACCTTCTTTGTAAACAAGTCAGGTGCATTTAAAAAATGTCTGACTTTCCAGTTCTACTTAAGGCATTTTTTCTTAACGAAACTGTTTCTAGGGCTTTTTTGAAACAGCTTTATCAATGAAGGCATCAATACTCCAAATGCAAAAATAGGAAGTTTTAAAATCATTGGCTCGTCAATTTCTTGACCTAACCTAATAAATAATAGTAAACAATTTTAGAATTTTGCCGCTTTTGGTTGTTTGATGTGTTATTCTTCATGTTTTGCAGTATTTTATGAAAGGATAAATGGAAAACCTTGTTATGATGTTAACTGAAGATAATTCTATCATCAGAATTAGAATAAATTTAATGTTTTTGGAAAGAGGTCCAACAGTATTGAGTAGGTATATTTTATTGCTGATGCTAATGAGGAGAGAACATTATAAAATAATTTGAAGAAGATTGGGTTAATCAATATCTGGAATATAACTTTTTCCGACTATTTGAAATGACGCAGAAAACATTAAACAATCTTCAGGTTTCCATAAATCCTATCACGGGTGGAGGGAAATATCCTGCTTACACTCCAACAACACCTGCTAACGGCACTGTGGTGGCTTGGAAAAGGTGAAACCTTACTTTGAGTATCAGAGAAATTTGGAGCTACAACCACAGGAGTTTTAAAGTGTACTGAAAGCGTGTTAGATAAAATTAGTCTACCGGAAGGACCATTAAATTTGTTGGCCAACATCGGAAGAAATAGTCTCTGTGGAAAATAAATTTCAAGAAAAATATGGATTCCCAGGTAAGAACGAATTTAATTATAATGAATAATTGGGCTCAATCATTTCTATTTATGTATTATCATATGTAGTATATGTAGGAAATTAAATTTTAATATTTAATTAAATATTAATAATATTGATGGGATACATATCTTAATAAACTGCTTACCAACATTTTTGTTATCTTTCCTGGGTCAGCTCATGATCACAGGGTGTTGTTGTTTATTATCTATATTTTTAAAACGCCCTAAATTTTTCCGCAAGTTCGTGAGAGAGTTGTACTGCACCGATTTATATGTTTTTTTTTTAAATCATCGTCTGGCGACCACCGAGACCCTTCATCACTATTTTTTGTATTGTAAATTTATACAGAGTGTTTAAAAAAATCGGGTCACTGATTAATCACGATTCTGCCCAAACCGCTTGACGTAAAAAGCTGCATTTTGGCACACCAGTTGATAGTAGGATGTAGAGGATAAAAAGGGATTTTTTAACTCAATTATCAAACAAACGGTTGGTATTTTGGAAAAACGCTTAAACTTATTTTATTTGAGTATTTTACATATTTCAAAATTTCTTAAAAATGTATACCCATTTACAATCACGATTCTGCTCACACGGCTTGACGTAAAAATATTAATTTTGGCATACAGGTTGATTCTAGGATGTAGAGGTTCGATAAGAAGGAATTTTTCAAAACTCAAATTTCAATGGAATGAAACCGCCCCTTAAATATTAAAATAATTTTTATTTAAAAAACCATTGGAAAAACGATTCAACTTTTGTGTATTTTATTTGACTATTTTACATATTTTAAAAATTTATGCAGGGTCTTTCAAAAAATCGGACCACTGATTATTCACTATCCTGTTCAAACCGGTTGACCGTAAAAAGCTGCTATTTTTTGGCATACAGGTTGATTGTAGGATGTGGAGATTCGATAAAAATTCAAGGATATATATATATATATATATATATATATATATATATATATATATATATATATATATATATATATATAAGAATTCAAGGGATTATATATATTAAATATTACAATTTTTTTAATTTAAAAAACTGTTAGTATTCCAAAAAAACGCTTGAACAGGTATATTTGATTCAATTTTTTTTACATATTTTTTAAAAATTTATACAGGGTGTTGCCAAAAATCGAAAATAATTTATAAACAAAAATCTCCCAAGCCCCTATTGACAAAAATTGAAAGAAAATGCAAAAAAAACGTGGTTTATAAAGAGGTATTTAAATAAGGCGATTTAAACTAAGTACCTCTTTATATTCTTTTTTTTAATATATAATATATATCATAAACTCTAGTGTTTTATCTAGTTCTATTGAGCTCTAATATTAATGATAATTGTTGTTTATTTATTTATTCGTATTGCGAGCTGCATGATAACCATAAACTTGGTTTTGTCTTTGTTTATCCATTAATTTTAGTATTTGCTCTGTTGGTACCGAGAGTATAACGGTATTTTTAAATTCTTATTTAGTTGTATTTATTTATTATTTTGTTACAAGGCTTTTATACTTTTAGATCTATTATCTTTATAATGACAAATTCTGCATTTATTTGTTTAATATAAATTATTAAAATTGAATGCTGTGGTTTACTAAAATTAAAGAAATGACTTGAATCATACCTCGACTCAGAGAAAATATAATACCAGACACAGTGAAATAAAAAAAAATAAAATGTATAAATGTAAACACTATGAAGAAAACCGTAAAAATCATAGCAGCCTGCTGTGTTTTGCATATTTGCTTTATAAACACAGATTGCTGTTGTACGGTGTTTTTTTAATGCTAGGTGACCGATTGCAATAGTTGAATTTAAACCTAAACTCGTCTTAAAGAAAAACAAAACAAACAATAAAAAATATTTAATATATTATCTTCAACTAGAACTACTAAATAAACTGACGCTATATTTTTGAACAAATTCTGATAATTGAATATCATCAAAAATTCTTGTACTCAATTTTTAGCCAAAGAAATCTATAATTCACTTTTCAGTGTTAACTTCAACAAACAAACCAAAAATCTTAATATTAAACTTTTAACTAGAAATTCTTCTAAAGAAACGTAAAATTTTTTGATGGTGGAAACATACAACCATCAAAACATGTACATTTTTACCACAGCAAATCTGCAATCCTTTTTAAAATATCAGTCATAACTAAAACAGAAATAATTAAACTAACAACCAAAAATAAGTGTTTAATAGAAATTTGGGGAGGACTTTGGGATGGATAATAGTTAATAAAACACGTTTTAAAAATCTAATGATCTAATTAGTCGACGTTTGGCTCTTTACAAGAGTCATCTTCACGACTATAGAAATGTGATATTCCATGTAACTCCAAAAAGTAAATTTTGCAACAAAACATTATTTAGATAGTTGATCTTTAGTAGTCTTGTAAATAAGGACATTGTCTTTTATATTATTTTAATCTGACAACCAACACTGCTAAAAACCCAGAATCCAAAATATTCCACAAAATTTACTTTTTGGACTTACACGTAAAATCACATTTGTATAATCCTGAAGATGACCTCATATAAGTCCAAAAGTCAACTAAATACAGCAAGATATTTTTTAAATGTGGGTTATTGACCACCATCCAATTAAATATCTTCCCAAATTACTAAGGTAGTCTCTGAAATAAATCTTCATTACTAGACTTGAAGCCTACACACAACCATCTTAAATTGTAAAAACCAATTTACAGGTCTTGCTTCAAGAAAATAGAGGTAAATACTCTTCAAAGTGAACAAAACACATATATTTTTGGAAAAAAAACAAAATTAATTAAAATAAAGTCCTACACTAATCTAAATTATCATTGCTATATTTCCGATTCTTTTCCAATTGCAGAAATTAGTGTTCAGTTGTGCATGCTGCTTTTAAGACTCTTTACGAAGCAGATCGACCATCGTAATAAATTCTTTTTCCCGTTTTTTTTCTGACCTTTCAGACAAAGTTAAAAATGTTTCCATCAGTTAATTTTTCTTTGACGTTACATGACTTTTAATATTTGATTCCTTGAATCGATTTGTTGTTTCATGAGAAGTGGAATGCTTGGAAGAAATTAAACAGTCTTCACTGTTAGTAAAGCCTTTAAAAGAACTAGCTGCACTCTGCTGCTATGATAGACTTTTGATGGGACAAGAATCTACAAGAAAAGTGGGATTCAGCTTATCTTTCTCCCTCAATATATCACCTAGCTCATCAAAATATGGTATAAAATGATTTTACCTTAAAGTTAATACAAATTTGAAGATGCTTTATATAAATATTTACAGGAAAATAAAAACTTTCTGATTTTGCATTACTTCATGTACTAGAATGATGAATATTGTTGAGTTTGATTTATTTCCCAATGGTGAATATGTTCTAGTTAAGACTGAAGACTGTATATATGTATAATGTAAATGTGTATGAATTGGGCTTACACACAGAAATAATTAAATTTACAAAAGTTGAGGCTTACCATTTTTTATTGGTCTCCAAGAACGTTTCGAAACAAATTGAACCATTTGAGTCTATGACGTCATCAGTGTGACTAAAAAATAACAGTTTTGAAATAGTGTGTCAAGAAAAAATGCCCCTACTTTCAAGATTTTGATAGATACAAATTATCATGATTTTTAACACCATTACTGTGTAAAAAGTGTAACTAATTCCAAAACGATGTCGACTTTAATAAATTACTATAACACAACTAGATATTTCCCATATATCTAAAAAGACAAAAGCCACCGCAGTAGGCAACATCTACTAAAAACCTACTAAATAATTTAATATACCAAAATTTCTTGGATTAGACCTAAGAAGAAAGAAAATTAGAAAAATACTAAATGTAGTCAGGCAGACTGGTGAAACATATTTTAACAATTTTTGTGAATGTCGGGCATTCACGTATTTAACAAATTGGTTATTCATAGGTAGATTGGTTGAGTAATTTATAAAAAAATTAGTTCAAAAAAATGTCTACGTAATGGCTTTAGTATCTACATTATTTTGAACAGGTAAATAAAAATATCAAGTCATCAAAATCTGTTCGCAGAAACAACTGGTATTAATAACCTAGAAAAAGGCAAGTATCATTTAAATTTACACATAAAGGTTTGGGCTCTACCAACATTACTTGCGGTAATAGTTCAATTTCAGCACATACTAAACTTCATACATCAGTTGTATATCAAAAAGTAATGAAAGTGAATTCATATTCTAACGGGCTATGGAATACTAGCCGATTTAAAATCTGCTTAGACATACATTTTTACGTGTTTGTGTGTAAAACGATGGCGTTGCTTGTTCAACTGCAGGGTGAATATGTATTAATTTAAAAATTTGGTATACGTCCCGCTTACGGCGTAATAAGGTAAATAATAGTCTGCGATTTCTAGATTTGGCCTAAGATTTTAGGGGAATGATTTGAAATTTTATAAGTCAAGAAATTGTCTAGTTTTTATTAGTTATTTTATTTAAAATAATTATATATTTACATTTTTAGAGAGTTTGTTATGAAATGCAAAACATATTTAGTTTCCAGTGGATTTGATATTAATTTATCTCAAACTTTAAGTTGGCCTTGAAAACCCATCTTCTATTTCAAGATAAAATATTTTAAAGTCATAATGTTTTTTTGTATATTTTTAGGTAGGTATTTTATGATGTTTGTAGTAGACTCGAGAATTTAGCGCTTTTATGTTAAAGTTGCGGCAGACAATAAAATTAAAATTGCCTCTGAAACTCATTTAATAATAGTAACAAGAAAATAGAAACTGATATTTTATTAAATTCCCTGTCAATCCTAGAGCATACAAAAAAAATAGATCACATTCCGAATTTTATTTAAAACAGTCAGTTTCTAAATTAAAAAAAAAATTATACTAAAAGTCAGTTTGTTCGTTTCGGATTTCAGACACATGGAAATATTTCAGTCATGATATCTCATAGGAACAATTCCAGTTTTCGCTGCACTTCCTTCTTTCAGCAATATATTCAAGATTCCTCTTTCAATCTCTTTCCTTTGATAGATGTACTTTCGATATCGTCACCTTGTGGATTTTTTACTTAATATTCAGTAAGATGACTGAAGAAATACTTACTCGTCTTTATAGGGTGCCAATTTAAAGATGATTAAATCAGAAAAATTAAAAACATAAAGTTAAAAAACAATAATTTTAATCGGAAAATAATAGGAAAGAAGCAGAGCTATTATTGGATTATAAAGAAAGCACATTTCGCAACACATGTATAATTTAAAAATATGATTAATTTGCCTAAAAGTATATTTTTGAATTTAAACAAATACACTACCAAAGAAAATTTGATTAACATGTTACCTCGGAAAAAATATATTTTAATTTTTATGTCAAATAATAATAATAATAATAATAATAATATTATTAATACCAATAATAATAACTAGGAATACTCACAGAATTTTGGAAGAATGAACACCCCTCCAGCAGACTTAAGGCGCGCGTTAAAAAGATATTTAAGAAGATACCATACCAACCATCAACAAGAACTAGATGAGTATCAAGTATAAGAAATTTGTGATCCTCCATAAAGCTATGGTGCGTAATTTTACTAAAATAATGCATCATCCGGAGACAACCTTCGCATTTCTAATGCTAGGCACTACAACTATGCTACCCAAAAGCAGGACAGAAGACCCGTCACAATATAGGCCCATCACCTGTTTGCCCACCATGTACAAGATCCTAGCAAGATGCATAGCAAATCGTATCTATTATCATATTGATAGTCATAACCTATTAGCCGAGGAACAGAATGGATGCATTCGAGACCATCAAGGATGCAAAGAACAACTTATCATCGACTCTGTGGCACTTAAGCAGGCACAGAAAAAATAATGCAACATACGCAGTGCTTTTATAGACTATAAAAGTGTACCCTATTCCTGGCTAATAGGCGTACAAGGAATATATAAAATTCACCCTATGATCATTAATTTCCTGGCAACTCTCAAACACCAGTGGAGAACGAACCTGAGGATCTATAATTGCGATCAATCTCTTTCCACCGATGAGATACACATCAATATGGGAATGTACCAAGGAGACTCGTTAAGTCCACTTTGGTTCTGCTTAGCGATGAACCCCCTCTCTATGTTGCTCAACAATACAGAACATGGCTTCAATATCAAAGCCAATAGAGATGATTCCGGAACCATATCCCTCCTTCTGTTTATAGACGATATTAAACTCTATGCTGGAAACCATAACGAACTAAAATAGCTTACTGACGTGACATACACCTGCTCGAAAGACATCCATATGGAAATGGAATGGAAGAATGTAAAGCCTTAAACATCGAAAAAGGCAAAGTCATTAACGGAGATGTAACTCTACCTAATGGAGAAATAGTTCAAACCAAGTAGAGACTACTAGAGACCTACAAATATCTAGGATTCGAGCAAGCTAGACTGCTCCAGTATAAGCAAGGAAAGACCAAGATGAAAGATCAGTACAGTCAAAGAATGCGAGCTCTTCTAAAAACAGAACTAAACGTTGAAAATTTCATTAGAGCAATTAACACCTATGCTGTGCCCGTGCTGATCTACAGTTTCGGAATTTTTGACTAACACGGGGCTAGAAAAACTACAACGAACT
The DNA here is from genome assembly GCA_030620095.1 of Kuschelorhynchus macadamiae. Taxonomy (NCBI): domain Eukaryota; kingdom Metazoa; phylum Arthropoda; class Insecta; order Coleoptera; family Curculionidae; genus Kuschelorhynchus; species Kuschelorhynchus macadamiae. Next base: position 295,214 of record JAUTXW010005117.1, read on the forward strand.
ACTCGCCCAATGATGACCAAGTACAAGTCACACCACCCAAGGTCATCAACTTTCCGAATGACCTTACCACGAAGAGAAGGTGGAAGATCCCTTGTTGACTTCACCAATTCACACTGCCGACAGCTGCAACAATTGAAAGATTTCTTCACCAACAAGGCACAAACATCAAGCCTCCACCATATAGTGACTTTAAGTAACAACTCGTACTCTCCACTCAATCTCGCAAGTGACATCATCATCATAAAGTCACTTTCAGACCCTCGACAAACAAGAACAATGGGCTCAAATGGCACTGCATGGCCGATATCACAACTTGAATCAGCCACACATAGATAAGGAAGCATCCAACAGGTGGCTGAAGGATGGACAACTATTCCCAGAGACAGAAGGATTTGTAACAAAACAGGATCAAGTTATTAACACACGAAATTCATCAGTAAAGACCGATCCGTTGATAAGTGTCGAAAATGTAGCGAGAGATCAGAGACTGTGCAACACATAACATCTGGCTGCACTTACCTAACAAACACGGACTACCTCCAGCGACATAACCGGGTGTGTAACATCATATGTGACGAATAATCGGCCTGACGTGGTACTATTAAATAAGGAAACAAAGACAGCCTATTTGGAAGATGTCACTGTACCCAACAATAACAACGTGTTGGAGAGAAAAAGGCCAAATATGCGGAGCTGGTCATCGAGATACAGCAGATGTGGCGACTAAATAAAGTTCATGTGATACCGATCATCGTATCATCAACTGGACTAGTTCCAAAAACATTAGAACAGAACCTGAAATTCATAGGACTGCATACTAACACCTTCATCGACATCCAGAAGGCAGTCCTGCTCAGTACTTGCCACATAGTGGGAAAATTCTTACACACAGCACATAGAACAAATAGAAACCAGCCCTCTCCTTTTGATGCATGTTTCTGGGATGAACTTTATTATTTAGGGCAGTATATCAAGTTGGTATAAACAGTACACCTCTACATGTGAGCTGGCCGCAGAAATACAACAAATGTGGAGAGTAAAAACTACTAAAATCTAGCCTTCATCATTTCAGCTACTAGAATAGCACCACACTCATTAACTAAACACCTAGATGAAGTAAACCTAAAACAAGTTCTCTTTAATAAATAGAGCTGTAACATTGTCTACATGTCATATATTAGCAGGTTCTTCAGCACAGATGAAAATTAAGCTTGTCGAAATCTACTTCATTGGTAGAGACACTACTCCGGAATATAATTACTATCAGCTAAAGCAGAGAAACAGTACAGAATAATAATAATAATAAAATAATAATGTAGCATTCTGTAGGGTCGAAGCCATAGAGAGGTTGCGTCGGCAACGGCTTCTCTTCATGATAATAATAATTATAATACTAAGAATAGTAAGGTATTTATTTTCACATGTAAATTACATAAATGCATTTTAGATACAGTTGATCTTTTAATGTTTAACCAGCTCTATTTAATAACACAAATTTGGACATTGCATATATGCTCACACAATGTATGTATTTTATAATTTGTTTTGTCTATTAAATACATACTTAAAATTAAATGAAGAGTTAGGGAGTTGTACACTTTAGCAACATTTTGCAAAAAACTCCTTTCGAATTGGGAAGTCTTATAAACAGGTGGCATCATTAAACCTTTGAACTGAATATTTGTGTTACAAAAATGATAAAATTCGAATATGCTTTATGGCCGTCAAAAAAAATATACCTTGCTGACAAAGGGGGTGGTTCTACGATAAAAATTCGATGAATACATCTGTTTACTGTCGTCTATATTCAGTCAGTTTGCCTCATGCAATTTATGAGATATTCTTTCAAATTTTCGGATTCAAAATATAAGACAAAGACATACCTTTTAAATTTTATTTTTCTGAGCTTGTGTTAAATATTTTTCATAAACCACATCGCCATTACCAAATATGGATAGCACAAGAGATTCTAACAGCAACTTAATAGAAATTGACAAATATCGCGGCGATGACTAGACTAGACTAGTTTCAGTGGTACATAGGCGTGTTGAATGTAATTCAATATGTGGTGTCCAAATCTTATGAAATTATCAAATATTACACCGAGACTTCGCGCACTATCTTTAGTTTCTAATGCGACATAAATTATTTTTATATTTATTTCACTTTTTACACTATTTACATATTTTTTGGGAACGAATAACAATTAACGACATTGTTGGTTGTGGGATTAAGAATAAGGAATCTTTTGAAGAAATTGACTCGGAAGCGCCAAATTACTGTTTAATACTTGATAAGAATTAATAACATAATTTCTGTTGAATGATAAATGCACTTGTGTTTTGCCCACGAAATATTGAACACTAGATTTCTGAAAAATCCTTTGAATACCGGAAGAGTAAATAGCAAAGGACTAATAATTGAACTTTGACGAACCACACTAGTTAGCAGACAGACAGCAGACATCTATAAAGAGACCTAAAACACTAGGATCTTCCCGATAAATAGTTTTTAAAAAATTAATAAATTAAATAAAGTTGAAAGCAGCATTTTGTGATTTTTTGAATCGAAGGCAAGGCTAAAACTGTAATATCACCCCTATCTGTAGTTCTAAAAATATAATAACCAACATTTGCTAGCTTAGAAAAAAAAAGCATTCGTGACCCCTGCGGAAATTGGATTGAGTCTCGGAAAGGATCCCATTACGCTCTACGTGCCTGATTAGCTGATAGTTTACATTTTTTCCCAAATTTTTGGCAGAACACTGATGGGTCTCAAATCTTTAAAATCTATTGAGTCATTATTTTTTGGTAGAGATGTTACCAGAGCCTCCTCCAGAAATTGGAAAAAACCGAATTCTCTATACAGAAGTTAACCACGTGAGTCATGAATAGAAGAATAATTAGACAACACAGTTTAATAAAGCCAATATTTAAACCGTCAATAGCAGAGGCATTTGATTTAATTTAAATCAGGTTAGGAATTGCTCAGTTATTTCATTTAAATTTTAAAATATATTTGTTTAAATGTCTGGCACCCTCACGAAGCCCACAGGAAGGAAAACTATTGCACAACAGTTTCGGGGTTTAATTTTTTATTTTTACAAATGTGTCCTATTCCACAACTTTCCTTTTATGTGTTTCATAGAAACCGCAACGAAAGACCTAATTTTAAAACGCTACAAGCATTTTGTCATTACAATTTTTTGTTGACTTTTTTAGGTATTCGCTACAATTATCTTTACGTCTACTTACTCAACAGTACTAAAATATTTCGGTTAAGCTAAATTTGGAATAGAAAAATAAAGTATTAAAGTAGAATTGACCTAATTAGGGTCTTTTAGGATTACCAATGCAAAAAAAAGACTATTACACTTTAGAGTCGTCTTACAAAAATATAGTAAGGAATACGTTGTTATTTAAAAGAAACCTCAAATTTATAAACTGTAAATTTTAAAATTTTATCATTTCAATTTCTACTTTAGTTTAAATCATATGATATGTACAGCCTTAAATGAAAATAATTATCATATTAAAAACATAATTAAATTTTCTAGAAAGTTTTTCTGCAGTTGTAGGTGTAAAGAAGTAAAATAATAATTGTAGATGAAAATACCTGAAATGAATAGTATATAATATTTTGTTTACTGATAAACTTTTACTAACTCTGAAAGATAAAAGGCGATTTAATAAAATTCTATAAGTTTAGAACAAGTATCACCTAAATGTTCATAAGGGGCTAAAGTTTCATATACCTTGAAATATTTTAAACTAAGATGAGCAGAATTTTTAAGTTTACATAATTTAGATTATTTTTATCATTTTGATACAAATATTTACAATACATTATCTAAATGTATGATCATTTTTGGCAGATGTTGTTTTAGTAGCAAATAAACTTTCATAGATATAAATGTAGCAACTTAGAGAAAAATGATTCAATTAAGGTTAGAGAAAAGCTAAAATACGCTTCAGTAATTTCGAAAACAAAATCATATCAGTTAATATACGACCTTTTACGCAGACGTCAATAAATAAGATTCGCACAATAGAAGATTTACAACATAAATTAGAAAAAAGAAAATCAGGAAAATAGATTTGCTGCAATGTTTCCAGGAAACCGCAAGTTTTCTAATAAAAGAAACCTGAAAGGTTATTTGTTACCCTCTGCGACCGGGTTTAATGCTGAATTCTGAGATATTTACGATCGACTTAGGTAGAGAAAGGAAGTTGTACTGCCAACAAAAGGATCGGCATTCTCAACTTGATAAAACTAATTTCGTTGATAAAAACATGTTTTAGTTAGAATATATTTCGTATTTTTCACTATCATTGATCCTACTCTTGAAATACAAATGTTAAATTTTATTTTAAATCTACTATGTGCCATACGATCCGTAAAATCAACTATGAAGCTGCAAAGGCTGAATGCTATCTTATCCGTCTCTTTTCTGCAAGTTTGGGGCCTTATTCTATTCTTTACTATTTCTATGTGTACTTGATATGTACATACATATACATCTGGTTAAAGATAATATGAATAATAATCATAATAATGCAGCAGTGCAGAAAACGTATTATACACATTGCTTTAATATTAAAGTAAATTTGACAAAATAGTTAGTGAATCTAAACTTAAGTTTAGTGTCGTTAGGCACAAAAAGTTTAATCTAGCAAACCAGATAGAAAAATGCCACCGAAATATGTAAGGGTCCAGAAAAATTTCATTAATGAAAAAAATATGGTGATCCAACGAGAAATTTATAAATAAAACGTTCTCCGCAGTCCCCAAATAAATTAAAATCAAATATCATGCAAAAAATAACATTGTATTGGTACTAAGCAGTATAAGATATCGATCAAAATGAAAATATTGATAACATGTGTGTCTACGGTATTAAACAAGCTATACTTACTTAAAAAAATCACGTCTTTTCTTATTTCAACTAAAACTTGTCACAAATCCTTAAGTGTGACATTTCGAAACGCTAAAATAGTTTATTTATGCGTCAAAACAAAGTAAATATTGAAAATGCCGAAAAAAATTAGAAATAGACGACTAAGTAAGCAAAGCCAGCTGTTTATTCCTAATATATTAGTTTTTTTGAGCTAGAAAAACTGTAACTGCAGGAATTGCTTCCGCAACGAAAGTAAGTTCAAGATCAATATTTAATTTAAGAAAAAATTGGACTTAACTCCGACAAAAAATTCCAAGAATTCTCATCAACAAGAAATAAAAGACATATCAAGATAACCGACCTTTTTTGTTTAATTTTGTTTACTTGTATATTTACATTAAGAGCATCGGTCGGCTTAAAATGTTTGCTAATTAAAGTATTCTTTTAACTTAAATCATAAAAAACGTTTATTATTGACAACTTTTTAACGGTATTTCAAAGATAAATAATATGAGAGTGGGAAAAGTTATTATTTTTATTAAATATCAAAAAATAGAAATGTTACAAGCTGTCGAAATTGGCCAAAGATCAGTAATTTTTGCACCATAAAAAATATTTATATTTATTTTTTTGAGATTAAAATAACTTCTTCACATCCCCGCAATAATCAGGACTATAAATCTTTAAAGATAGTGTAATTTAATTGATAAACACGACCAGGATTTGTGTTAACAAAAATAGTTACTGTCAAAATCCTATATTATTTATCTTTTAAATACTGTTGAGAAATTGTTAATGTTAAGCTTAGTATTTTTATAATTTTGATCAAAAGAACAACTTGTTCGTGTGATGAAATGTGGTGAAATAAATCCATGTTCGTAATATACTAGACTTCTCTAGACTGATATATAAAAGAAAAACAGATCTTTTCTTTTGCTCCAGTGTAAAAACTGTAATTTTTTTTAGGTTATAGATACATCATCGTCTAAGAGAACGAGTTTATCAAAGGAGCTAGTTTAGTTTTTGAAAGCGGGACAAAAAGTGGGGACTACCACGATAATACGAACCGTCAAAATTTCGAAAAATGATTTAAATATCAACTTGTTCCTGATTTGCCGCTCAAATCATTAATTATCATGGACAACGCAAGCTACTACTCTGGGCTAGTAGAAGACATACCCTGAAAATCCTGGACCAAAAGAAAATTAATTTTATGGCTTTCCGAAAATACTATTGCCTTTCCAGAGGCTGCAATGAAGGGCCAAATCTGGGATTTGGTAGAAAAAAGTACAGAAAAAAAATATTTTTTTTACGAATATGTAAAACCTTTTGGTCATATGGTTCGCCGCCTCCCACCATACCATTCTCAGTATAACCCTATCGAAATGGTTTGGTCAGAGTGCAAAAGAAAATATGACCAATATACTTTTGCCTTAAAAGGAATAACCTTTGAAGTTTGTTTTGGCAACGTTATAAAAGGTTCTTGGCGAAGTAAGCGCTGATCATTGGCAGAAGTCGGCACAAGAGATTCTAGAAGCTTGGGAAGTAGTCAGAGTATGCGATACCTCATACATAAACCCCGTCGTAGTGACCAATTCGGATGACGAAGATGAGAGCGGCGATCTGTTTTCTGACATTGACGATCTTTAATTTATATCGTTTAATATTTTATTTAAAAATATGTTTATGGTTTTTAGTTAATAATTTTAATAATTTTGCTCCACATTAGATTTTCTATTGTTACACTATTTCTTTCTAAAATTAGTTTATATTGCATTTAAAATATTTTGGAATGTCCCTTTGCCCTTGTTAATGATACTTCTTTGAATCTTTTGTGCGATTTCAGTCAATTTTCACTTAAATTAAATATCCATCTTGAACTTACCCTCATTGCGAAAGCTCTTTTTTCAAACGCATTTTCATTGTACAAGAAATTCATGCAGCTTTTTGTTGTTTTTCTAGCTAAAAAAGGATATTTAGAATAATAGGCTCTTTGCGTTGTTGTTACAAAGGCATTTTTTACCAGAAAAGTTTTGGCTTTGTTATTATAAAATATCTTAATATACAATTTTAGAATAAAAACATATTTTGTAAGTTTTTTAATGAATAAATTGTTAAATGTCTTCATAACTTGGTGAACTGTAAAGTTATTAAAACTTGCATTTATCCTTTTTAATGTCAGCCGCACACCTGCACGATCTTGGACGCGATCACTGCCATCCTGGCGGCCAAATGACAGCATAGGATCAAGATCGTGATTGCTGCCGAGAACGCTTAAGTGTGTATAATTCCTTAAATAACTTGATATATTAACCATTAACAGCTAAGAAACACGTTTTTTTGTGCTGTCGTTATTATATATGTAGACCATAACCTAACGACTATGATTTAAATAAATTATCTTCATCTAGTATCCCATTTTATATGGTTTTTATATTTTGAGAGTTGCTACGGCCGCAGATTTCAGTATTTACCTATATACCGAATACGATATGCATATGAATTAGTTTCTCAATATTATAAGTAGGTAATAATACACGAGGCAAAATTATTATTTTGATAGCTGTCAAAATATTTTTTCACGATATACCTTATAAATTTCAAAAATTACGAAAAAAAAAAGAATTGTTTTTGACAAATCCTACAATATTTTTGTCAAATAAATTACGCCACTAAAAGTTACATAAAACTGTGAAAATCGTATTAAAAAATTTATGTCATGCAGCTGAAATATTTTTTTTTGATAAATTACGGCTACACGGAACTGTAAAAACTGTATTTAAAAATTTTAAGTAGTTTAAAAGTTCCGGCAAAAAAAAACAGTTTTTATGACCACTGTGAAAAGATTTATTATGTCACTAACACCCTTATTCACTAAAGAGATTTAGAGAAAAATTATATGTTCAAGATGATTAAATTAAATGTAACAATTACAAAATGACAGTCACATAAGCGAAACATAACTGGCGAATTAAGAGTTTTAAGTACCATGGCAACTAGACCTGGAGTGCGATTTTGCACTTATCATTTCGTTAGTTAACGAAAATTTTCTCCGTTCGGAGAGCTGTTCGGCATGACAATCGGATTTTCCGATCCTGGTTTGTTAAACACCAACCTACTACTAAAGCCGCCATTTTTCGAATCTGTCAGTTCTTGAGTTTTTGATAATATCTAAATTTACTGCCTTGGAGTTTTATTTCGTAAGATAAAAAGTAGTTTTGATTACTTGAAAGCTAAGCCATGATATATTAGCATATGCATCATACCGTAAATAATCAACAGATGACAAAATATTCAAGAAAATCATGAAAACATGGAACCTCCAAATAGGCAGCGAAGATAGGAAACTCGTAAATCCTTCAAATTAAACAAGGTAAGCTAATCTGTTTAAAAAATATGATCTATGTCATATTATTACGAAACCTGTATATTTTAGTTATTAATGAATCATTATTTTTAATTCAGTGAATTCTTCTTTCTTGATCATTTTGTTAGAAGTACGGGAAAACATAAAACGCTATCCTCAAAATGTACTTCTTTTTAAGAAATATTTAACAAAGTTGTGAATATTCTGTTTAAATATTAATTACATTATTTGCTATATGCTAAAATTCTATATTACGTATTTTATTTTTAAAAGAAAAGCGACCTATGTTTCCTCTATTCTAATCCAGCACCTCGGCTGTTATGCAACCACATAAACATCATACATTTATCCGCCTTTGAAACGGGCGCGCCTTCCACAGAAAAATAATATAATAATATAGGCGAAATGCGTTCCTCGGTAGAACAAAGCGTTTTAAACTTAGAGTAAGAATAAAACTCTTACTCTAGGTTGTAATTGCCCGTTGTTACTGGGGAATGGCCCTCCCTATTTTAAGATAGGCAGTATTTTATTTATTTTGGTCTCGTAACCTAACCTAACTTTTATAGTTCACAGATACACAGTAAACAAGTCGAACAGCTGATGGATCACTTGCGGAAACATAACAGTGGTTTAATAATGGTGTAATTAACTATTGCAAAATTGAACATAAATACCAGTAACTAGGAACCAATTTAAGAATAATATTTTCTATTGATGGAAAGACTAAAGAAGTAATAAGGGCAGTTGAATCTAGATTATCATAATACTGTTACAGGTAGGCATGAATTTGCATATTTTTAAGCAAATAGACTGTACTTGCTAAAATTATATTTTATTGTCTATGTCGAGGTCTATGTATAACTTGTAAACAAAAGTATTCCTTAACAGGTATTATCAAAGAAAATTTATAGTGTAAGCTATTATTTTCTTTGGTATTATAGGTATATTTTCACTGTTGAGGGCGAAATGAAATAGTCTTTGTTTTTCTTTAAAAGAACTATAGTTGGAATTATATAATGTTATAATTATTAGAGTAGGGAAATAATTAGTTATATTATATTACACAGTATGTGGTGTATGGCACATTTATTGATTATAGCAATATTTTTACTTTTTCACAGAATATGACCCTAAAAGAAGGGAATGATACAAGAAATAATGTCAAGTATTTGATACAGTATTTTCATTTACCTTTCACATACTTAGTCAATATAAGGAAGAACAATCACCGAAGCGCAATTACAAATTCCTCGATAAGCTATTTTGTTGATTCAAATTTGAACTCGACCATTTTGATTGTAGAAGTAAGTATTAATTGTGATTATTTTTTTTTTTTATAAAGAAACTTAATATTACTATAATAATAGACTTAAACAGATTAGGCTAGTATAATTCATAAGCTAATGTTTAACAAAGTCTACTGCAAAACATACCTATGAGTTCGTTATTATAACAAATTATCAGTTTACAGTATCAAACAGAATTTAACACTTGAAACTTAACTTGACTAATTGTTTTTGCACTGATATTCTGTCGGAAAACAGCAGCAAGATAATGCATAGCAACTCAACTGATGAATGGTGCACTTATATTATGTCATCCATTAAACTTTGTGCTAGACACCTCATTATGTTTTATATGTTTGTCTAATTTCTTACAGTGTGATACAAATATGTTTGAAGTGTTTGTTTTTCCTTGGGTTTTGCTAATTGCAATTTTTAATGTGTATTTTTAAATTAATCTTTTGTTCAAATCTATGAATCGCTTTTGAAGTTTCACATCACAATAAAAATATTCCTATATAAAATTGTACATGCTGCCTGATTATATTTTAAATGGTACATACCCTAGAGGCCTTATGCTATGAGTTATCAGAAAACTTTAAATACAAATGTTTTTGGGTTTGAACAAAATCATCATTCATTAATCATTCTTGCCGATTATAAATATACTAGGTTTAAACTTTATCTCTAAAGATAATAGAGAAATTTTAGAAAAACCATAAAAGGCAATGTGTAAAAGAGAGAGGGAGAATGCTCCCAATATAGTGGAGTCAGTTGGAATACATTGCTTCTTATGATAGGGTTTTTCTTAAATTTCTTGTTTATCTTTAGAGGCAAAGGTCTTAAACCTAGTCCATTATTAATAATCAGCAAGAAGAGACCATTTGAGGTGTATCTATTATACAGGGTGTGCCTTTTAAAATAAGGCAGTCGATGCCCATTTGCTAAATTTCCGATTATTTTTTGTTTGTTTTTCTTGTAAATTGACCAAACCTAAACACTTATATTTAAAGTTTTTTGATAACTCATAATAAAGTCTCTAGGGTACTGTTTAAAATATAACCAAACATCCTGTACATAAAATCTGTATAAAATATCAGATGTGTTAAAAATTTAAAAAAAACTACATATATATATATATACATAAAGGAACAAAAGTGAACCAAACTTAATTTTAGAGAAAAAATTATACACCATATACATTATACCTATATCATGAAAAAACCTTATTTTTTGTAAGTTAAGTTAACTGTGTTTACCATTTTTGACCAGAAGAGGTTATTTCAAATCCATTATTATGTAATTCTGGGATACCTTGTTAGGTACTGGAAGAAACTAGGTTGCTAAAAGTACATTTTGTAAGGATATATTAAATATTTATAAAGGATGTCCCAAAAATGTTGTATAAGGTGCAGCTGCTGTTTTTTTATTATGGACTATTTTATTTTATTAAAGAACAAAACGTCTGGTTTATATGCAATTTGGTAAATTGAGATTTAATACCTTAAAAAAGACTATACATGAATTTGTAATTCGTTTTGTTTAAAATTTTATTTTTTAAACTTCAATTTACTTTAAACATCTGTATGTTGCCTTTTTTAATCATATCAAATAAAGTAAAACTGACTTAAGTCTATGAAAATTAGATTACTCACAGTGAAAACTGTATTTTGTAACAAGAAAATTTTTTTTCTCGATTTTTTCTTCAGAATAACTTTATTTTATAAATTAAATTCTGTCTCTATTTTGTAAGATTTGGAGGTGATCATGGTATCTATTGTTCAGAAAGTCAAGAACTACAACATATATAAAATGTAGCGAATTTCCCTCAAGCTAGTTTTATAAGATTTATGTGTAGTCCTAGTAGCTACCTCGCAATTCACCCTTTCTTATAGGCTTTGTTCAGTATAATTTTTAGGATACCTAGTGGCATTGTGGATTGTGTCATATAAATGACGAACTTAAAGATGGAAATTTTTGGACAATATTCAGATCTCAATTTTTGTTCAACAAAAATTAACATATTTAGTTACGGTTTTCGACACTGTCTAGCAGGCGCGTAACTAAGGGGGGCATAGGGGAGGCGATATCTTTTTTTTGGGATATTGCATGGGCGCCCGCAGAACCATAACTGATGAAAAAAAAGCCACAAAAGGTCATGCATAGTCCATTTGGTATATAAATGTAATTTAATGTAATATACAATATTTACATTTTCCAGGGGAGGCAAGCGTCCCCCTCCCCCCTTCCCCCCATTCAGTAACAGAAGTCTAGGGACGCCCCTACGGTCTAGCACTAAGTTTATAGCCTAGAGGATGTTAATGCAGAGGTCTTCAGTAAGTTGTTTTACAGAGTGTTTTGTAAAACACTTGTAAAAAAAAGTATTCCTTGTTTTTTTTAAATTCTTTAGTTTTTTTTTGTACAGGGTGTTTTCAACGAAATTGTAAATTTTCTTTTAACATGTTTTTTTTTCTCAACTTTTGTATCCCTTATACTATTATTTCTTACCTCAGTTATAAGAAGTTATAAGAATAAGAATAAAGGTAATGTCTCTAAATTTATAAATGCGACTGTTGTACAGGGCTTTCATTTATATTTTCACACCTAGTTACATCTTTAATTATAGAAAATTTAAAAAAAAACTTTAATTTCAACATTTGTAGGATTATTCCTGTATTATAGTCTAAAAATATCAAATATTTCTAAAATTTATTGAAAAGTAGAAAAAACTACATAACATGGATTTTTTAAATGTGACACCTTGAATATTATTATCTAATTAAATTAGTCTTTTCATACCGATTATAAATATATGAGTTCAGAGAGAGAGAGAGAGGACTAATATCTTTGCCTCTTATGAAATGGCTTTTATCAATTTTTTGGATAATCTTTAAAGATAAAGGTACCAAACCTGATATAATTGCTAACTTCAGATTCATTTAATGTTGCATTAAATGGGACCAGCTAAAAAAATATAGGTTATGTAATTTCTTCTATTCAGTAATATTTTGTATAGTATTTAGAAGATAGTAGTGAAAAAATCCTACAATTATTGTGTTTTTATTTTCTATAGTTAAAGCTGTATCTGTAGCATGTTCTGATAACATGCGTCAACATTCTTACAATACAAGATTTAAAACAAACCTTAGGACTGAAAGACCAAATTTTACATGTGTGCAAAGAAATGTGATCTTTAACATAATTAAGGTGTGGAATATGCTTCCCCCATCTTTAAGGCAGCAGCCTTCTAGTAAGGGTCTGCATAGGCTCAAAGCATTTTTAAAGGATAGAGCATACTATAGTCTTAGAGAAGTTTTTGAGGATACTAATGCTATACGTGAGGCACTCCACTAAAATGGAAACTTGTAATTTTATAGGCTACTCTAATTATAATATTGACTGAATTTTAATGTTTTTAGTGTAATCTTATTGTTTATTTAGCTGTAGGTATTTCTAGTTTTAAGACTCATTGGGACATGATCCATACCCCAATTGGGGTCTAACTATTATATTGTAATATATGGATTGAATAAAGAATTAACTAACTAACTAGATGTCAAAATATAAATAAAAACATTATACTTATAAAAAACTGTTTTGCATATTTTTTAATTTCAACTAACTTCAAACTCATCATTAGAATTCATTAATATCTATGTAAATTTAAATAATAACAGACCTTTTTACCATTATTTAATAAGTTTCATTAATTTTTAAACTCTCAAATGACCTTTTGATCTGATGGATCATGTAAGTTAGTTTAAAGTAAAAAGTTCACAATAGAATGGGGTAAGAAACAATTGTTTGATGCATACAGGAGCTGAGAAAAACAACACATCCAGAAAAATTTACATTTTGGTGAAAACACCCTTTATATAAAAAAAGTTTTTTTGGTATTCGGGTGTGAATTGTCCTGGGTAGAAAAGAACAATATAATATTTCGTTTTGTAATAGTCACTGTGTGTGCATAAACATTTTGTGAAAATGACAAGGGCTTAGATAATACTCTGTGTAACAGATTTCTTGTGGCCTTTTGCATTTTCGAAGCAATAAATCCAACATATAGTGCTAGGCATTATCGAAAACCACAACTCAATATATAAATTCTGGTTGAAAATTAGTAAACTTGAATTTTGTCTACAAATTTGGACATTAGTACCTAAAATTAATTAATTAATGTAGGGGTTATGGCTATATTGAATAAAAAAATTGGGTGGAGGTGCTATACATGCTGTTGGTTACAAACACAAGTTTAAAAAGCCGTATTTATATGGATATTCTTCATATTTTCTTAAGGGGAATATGCTTCTTAAGTATTGCTTTTAATTTTTAACGAAAATTGGAAATATACCTATTTTATCAATAATTTTTTTACAATATTTTTTCTTCTTTTTAGGTATTTCAAGTCACAGTGTGAGTCCTTTGGACCCTTTGTAAAAGAAAATGGTGTGTACTTACATATCATCAGAAATCAGCAGCAATGGAAACTAATTTCAGCTTGTAACAACTTGAACAATAAAAACATGTCCAATTGTAATATTTTTTTATTTAGTGACAAATATAGAATTGATTTTAACTATAAAATATTGCAACACTTTTAAAAAAAAAATTAAAGAAGTTCCAGTCAATTTCATAATAATCAAAATGGAAAATTATTTCATTTATATCTTAAAGATTAATGACTATACTTAAATCTAAAAAAATAATTATATTTAGGCGTTTTATAGATACAGATTTACAGGGATATAGAAAGTTAGAGATTGATACCATTATGAAATTAGTTATGGGTGGTATTATATATGAATCTTTAAACAAATTTCCAAAAGTTAAGGTATGAACGTAGAAATATTTATTTTTCAGTTCCAACTGTTTCTTTTGGTAGTTATGTAAACTCTCCAAACGTCAATTTTTAGTTTTTAAACGATAAAATTACTCTATTGGGTATAGGATCAACTGTGCAGTAATTTTATTATTTTTAATGCAATGAAATAAATGCAAATAAATGTTTCGCTAAATCACGTGATCTAGCGAAATAACTAACAAAGGTTGGAAGTAGCATCCATTTCTTAAATGGAAAATTGTATGTATTTTTTGACGTCAAGTAGGCCAGTTTTTCATTACGATTTGACAATTACTGTTAACCTTAAAATTATTTTGTTGAGGTTGAGCAAAACACGACACATTTGTTTGGCCTAATTAATTAAGTATACTTTATTATTTTGGAAATAATTAAAAGGTGATGAAGAGTTAAAAATCTGAAGCTACTAAGGTCTGCCTGGAGATCCTTAATACTTGTGTTTGTTAAACTTCTAAAACGGAAGATATAGCAGCATTGTTGGCATCAATTGGTGATGGTGAATAATATTGTACCTAATACCTACTAATATTCTAATAAAACAGAAGTTAACAAATAAGTGGTGATTTCAAGAGACCTAAATTTGACTTTAATTAATCGCTACATGTGAGTGCAGTGAAAAAAGTGAACATTTTAGTGGATATTATATTGTGCTTTTCCAGAACAGATTTTAATGTTATTATACCTTATTATAAAGCCGTAATATAATATTTTTGCACTTGTATTTCCAGATATTTTAGAGACATTAGAGAATATGATATTCTTAAAGACACTGTCAGGTATTTCGAGGTAGGAAATAACTATTTTAAGATACAGAACACCTTTTTAAATAAATAGGACACTAAATAACATTTGTTAAAGAATCAACAATAAACTAAAATCTAATAATTTTAACAGACAATTGTTGGATACTTTAGTAAGCCATATTTTGAGATAGAGCTTAAGTTTTTTTTGTTTATTGTCTACAAATTCAATGTACTGTAGTGATAAATGCGTACATATCTTTATTAGAGTGGACTAGTTTTAGACGTACTAGTCAAAATGTTATATTTATTGTGCATTAAATATTTTTTCAAAATGAAACTTGCAACTTTAATTTCTAATACATTTGTTTTCTATATTTATCTAATGAATTGGTAATAAAAATATGTTTTTTATTTTTCCAAATGTATTGTTTATTTTAAGACGATTTTTAATAAAATGGTAATATGGTCTTAATAAAATAAGTTACACACTTATTCTGTGTTAAAATTATTAAAATACATAATAGGATTTATTAAATCATTAGAAAAATAGACAAATAGAAGTTAATGCTTTTACCATTTAATTATAAAATTTAAAATAAATAAAAGTCCTTATTAATAAGAAGGACAACCACCAGCATTTAGATCAGTTTAAAAGAGAAAAAAATGAAAAATTAACCCTTTACCATTTTTGCAGAACTTTGCATTTTAGGGTGCTTGGGCCCCATGTTTTCCCACTTCTGTCAGTCTGTCTGTACGCAGCATAGCTTAAAAACTACTTATCCAGTTGAATTTAAGTTTTCAGCGGAATGGAAACATTTTGGTATAAATCGAATATGGCGAAACAAAATGGCGGCCTAATGAAATAAAATTGCATAAAACTCAAGTGAGAAACAGAGACAGACTGATAAAATTTTAGTCCCAATCTAGTATGACAAAAATAAATGACGGCCTAATAAATTATTTGAATATGCAGCAAATTGTAGTGACAATCTGTACGAGGGAAATTGATTGCCATTTAAAGTGGTCCCTCTCTAATATTTTTATTATTTCTTGTACTAAAAAATATTACACACAGTGTAATTTTTTACATGGAATGCTCTGTATAAAGAAGCCCTTTTAAGAAATACTCTATTTGTAACTGTTACGAAATTTATATATTCAAAAATAATATGGCCATTTGCAGGAAGGTATTAATTTTAGTTTTTTAAATATTATAGGTGGGTATATCAGAAAATTTGGCATGAAGTTTTTTGGAAAGATATTTTCTAGCTTTTCATAGGTGTACAAAATAGACAAGGTATTCATTTAATAAAAATAGATATTTTGTCACTCTCTATATATTTCAAAGATACTGATAATTACCATATGATTGGGAAGACGAAAATTTACTTTGCATTTTTTTCATTGCATTAAAAATAATAAAATTACTGCATAGTTGATCCTATACCTAGTAATTTTATCGCTTAAAAACTAAAAATTGACGTTTGGAGAGTTTACATAACTACCAAAAGAAACAGTTGGAACTAAAAAATAAATATTTCTACGTTCATACCTTAACTTTTGGAAATTTGTTTAAAGATTCATATATAATACCACCCATAACTAATTTCATAATGGTATCAATCTCTAACTTTCTATATCCCTGTAAATCTGTATCTATAAAACGCCTAAATATAATTATTTTTTTAGATTTAAGTATAGTCATAAATCTTTAAGATATAAATGAAATAATTCCCATTTTGATTATTATGAAATTGACTGGGACTTCTTTAATTTTTTTTTTTAAAGTGTTGCAATATTTTATAGTGAAAATCAATTCTATATTTGTCACTAAATAAAAAAATATTACAATTGGACATGTTTTTATTGTTCAAGTTGTTACAAGCTGAAATTAGTTTCCATTGCTGCTGATTTCTGGTGATATGTAAGTACACACCATTTTCTTTTACAAAGGGTCCAAAGGACTCACACTGTGACTTGAAATACCTAAAAAGAAGAAAAAATATTGAAAAAAAATTGCTTTTCGAAAAATCAGCTGTAAATATGCTATTAAAAAAACTTCGATATTGATAAAATAGGTATATTTCCAATTTTCGTTAAAAATTAAAAGCAATACTTAAGAAGCATATTCCCCTTAAGAAAATATGAAGAATATCCATATAAATATGGCTTTTTAAACTTGTGTTTGTAACCAACAGCGTGTATAGTACCTCCACCCAATTTTTTTTATTCAATATAACCATAACCCCTACATTAATTAATTCATTTTAGGTACTGATGTCCAAATTTGTAGACAAAATTCAAGTTTACTAATTTTCAACCAGAATTTATATATTGAGTTGTGGTTTTCGATAATGCCTAGCACTATATGTTGGATTGATCGCTTCGAAAATGCAAAAGGCCACAAGAAATCTGTTACACAGAATATTATCTAAGCCCTTGTCATTTTCACAAAATGTTTATACACACACAATGACTATTACAAAACGAAATATTATATTGTTCTTTTCTGCCCAGGATAATTCACACCCGAATACCAAAAAACTTTTTTATATAAAGGGTGTTTTCACAAAAATGTAAATTTTTCTGGATGTGTTGTTTTTCTCAGCTCCTGTATGCATCAAACAATTGTTTCTTACCCCATTCTATTGTGAACTTTTTACTTTAAACTAACTTTCATGATCCATCAGATCAAAAGGTCATTTGAGAGTTTAAAAATTAATGAAACTTATTAAATAATGGTAAAAAGGTCTGTTATTATTTAAATTTACATAGATATTAATGAATTCTAATGATGAGTTTGAAGTTAGTTCAAAGTAAAAAATATGCAAAACAGTTTTTTATAAGTATAATGTTTTTATTTATATTTTGACATCTAGATACAGCTTTAACTATAGAAAATAAAAACACAATAATTGTAGGATTTTTTCACTATTATCTTCTAAGAATACAAAATATTACTAAATAGAAGAAATTACATAACCTATATTTTTTTTAGCTGGCCCCATTTAATGCAACATTAAATTAATCTGAAGTTAGCAATTATATCAGGTTTGGTACCTTTATCTTTAAAGATTATCCAAAAAATTGATAAAAGCCATTTCATACGGAGCAAAGATATTAGTCCTCTCTCTCTCTCTCTGAACTCATATATTTATAATCGGTATGAAAAGACTAATTTAATTAGATAATAATATTCAAGGTGTCACATTTAAAAAATCCATGTTATGTAGTTTTTTCTACTTTTCAATAATTTTTGATATTCTTAGACCATAATACGGGAATAATCGTACAAATTTTGAAGTTTTTTTTAAATTTTTTTATAATTAAAGATGTAAATAGGTGTCAAAATATAAATGAAAGCCCTGTACAACAGTCGCATTTATAAATTTAGGGACATTACCTTTATTCATAACTGAGGTAAGAAATAATAGTATAAGGGATACAAAAGTTGAGAAAAAAAAACAAAAAATTTACAATTTCGTTGAAAACATCCTGTACAAAAAAACTAAAGAATTTAAAAAAAACAAGGAAAACTTTTTTTTACAAGTATTTTACAAAACACTCTGTAAAACAACTTATTGAAGACCTCTGCATTAACATCCTCTAGGCTATAAACTTAGTGCTAGACCGTAGGGGCGTCCCTAGACTCCTGTTACCGAATTGGGGGAAGGTGGGAGGGGGACGCTTGCCTCCCCAGGAAAATGTAAATATTGTATATTACATATATAAATTACATTTATCCACCAAATCGACTATGCATAACCTTCTTTGGTTTTTTTTTCATCAGTCATGGTTCTGCGGGCGCCCATGCAATATCCCAAAAAAAAAAGACATCGCCTCCCCTATTCCCACCTTAGTTACGCGCCTGCTAGACAGTGTCGAAAACCGTAACTAAATATGTTAATTTTTGATGAACAAAAATTGAGATCTGAATATTGTCCAAAAATTTCCATCTTTAAGTTCGTCATTTATACGTCAATCCACAATGCCACTAGGTATTCTAAAAATTATACTGAACAAAGCCTATAAGAATTGCGAGGTAGCTACTAGGACTACACATGAATCTTATAAAACTAGCTTGAGGAAAATTCCCTATATTTTGTATATGTTGTAGTTCTTGACTTTCTGAACAATAGATACCATGATCACCTCCATATCTTAGAAAATAGAGACAGAATTGAATTTATAAAATAAAGTTATTCTGAAGAAAAAATCGAGAAAAAAATGTTTCTTGTTACAAAATACAGTTTTCACTGTCAGTAATCTTAATTTTCATAGACTTGAGTCAGTTATACTTTATTTGATATGATTAAAAAAGGCAACATACAGATGTTTCAAGTAAATTGAAGTTTAAAAAATAAAATTTTAAACAAAACGAATTACAAATTCATGTATAGTCTTTTTTAAGGTATTAAACCTAAGTTTACCAAATTGCATATAAACCAGACGTTTTGTTCTTTAATAAAACAAAATAGTCCATAATAAATAAACAGCAGATGCACCTTATACAACATTTTTGGGACATCCTGTATAAATATTTAATATATCCTTACAAAATGTACTTTTAGCAACCTAGTTTCTCAGAATTACATAATAATGGATTTGAAATAACCTCTTCTGGTCAAAAATGGTAAACACAGTTAACTTAACTTACAAAAAATAAGGTTTCTTCATGATATAGGTATAATGTATATGGTGTATAATTTTTTCTCTAAAATTAAGTTTGGTTCACTTTTGTTCCTTTATATATATATATATATATATATATATATATATATATATATATATATATATATATATATATATATATATATATATATATATATATATATATATATATATATATATATATATATATATATATATATATATATATTTATATATATATATATATATATATATATTATATACAGATTTTATGTACAGGAAGTTTGGTTATATTTTAAACAGTACCCTAGAGACTTTATTATGAGTTATCAAAAAACTTTAAATATAAAAGTGTTTAGGTTTGGTCAATTTACAAGAAAAACAAACAAAAGATAATCGGAAATTTAGCAAATGGGCATCGACTGCTTTATTTTAAAAGGCACACCCTGTATAATAGATACACCTCAAATGGTCTCTTCTTGCTCATTATTAATAATGGACTAGGTTTAAGACCTTTATCTCTAAAGATAATCAAGAAATTTAAGAAAAACCCTATCATAAGAAGCAATGTATTCCAACTGACTCCCCTATATTGTGAGCTTTCTCCATATCTCTCTTACACATTGCCTCTTATGGCAAGGTTTTTCTAAAATTTCTCTATTATCTAGAGATAAAGCTTAAAACTAGTATATTTATAATCGGCAAGAATGATTAATGAATGATGATTTTGTTCAAACCCAAAAACATTTGTATTCAAAGTTTTCTGATAATATAGCCTAAGGCCTCTAGGGTACGTACCATTTAAAATATAATCAGGCACCCTGTACAATTTTACATAGGAATAAACAAATAAATTCCATTAAACATAATGAACTTATTAAGTCATATACCGTCAAGTAGGGTGACTTCGGTCACATTTTGCAATATTTTTGATCGCAAAATAAATACCGATAAAGCAAAATTTTTGAAAGTTTCGCTCAATATACCTTTAACATCAAGAAACATTTTGACACTCTCAAAAATATTCCAATTGCTTGTAGTTTTCAGATTTTTTTTGTTAAAGACTGTCCGAATTCACCCCATAGAGTGGGGTGACTCCGAACGCCGGTAGAAAATCACATAAATCCGATTTTAATCTTCTCTATAGGAGACTTCGGACAAATATATATTTTTTTAAATGTTTAAATATTTTTTTCATGTAAAGAAACACTTTATTGTAGAAATATAAAATATTTATTATAAAAACAAAACATAATTCTTAAAAAACAATAACGAAACAAAACTAAAGCATAATTCTTATAATAAAACTAAACTAGTTTATTGCATAACTTTAGGTAGTTTGCAATAGAAACAGCCATAATTTACTCTATCACAAGATCAGGTAAATTAGAAAACATATGACCTCTTCGAGAATTTGAATGGGGATAAAGCTTTTTAACAATTTCATCTTTTCCAATCTCGCTTTCATCCGGCACGTTTGGAAAATAGAAAAAAACGTTCTCTCCATGTTTCTTTTTTCGAAGAAAGCTAACAACATATTTTTATTTAAAAACATTTACAACTTTTGCAACATAGAACTTAAATTTAAATGACTTGCATATAGGAACCTTTACTACAATAAAATCGTCTATTTCAACAAAATCTTCATTTGAGAAACAACTTCTTGGTTTGTCGGTAGTCACTTCTTCGTCCGAATCAAATGAGTCTGGTTGAGTGGGTTGATGAGTGGGGTTTCTCTTGGCATTTACAACGTGGGCTAATGGCAAAGAGTCTGAGTCGGAATCAGATGAGTCAGGTGGTAAACAATTTTGATCAAACAAATTTAACTTTTTCTTTATAGCTGTAAGATGGGCTAATGGCAAAGAGTCTGTATCGGAATCATCGGAGGAAATGGTCTGGGGTTTTGTGGAACTTTGTGCACCAGACGTAGACGGCCTATTTTCTGATTCGCTTTCCAATTCAATAATTGTCCGTTGAGTATCCATATCTTCAAGGACGACTGGTCTTCCTGGTGGCACATTGATGCGTTTGCGCCGATTTGGTCTTGATTGCACCTCGGGGTTTCTGTTCACTTTGAGGAATTCGAGCAGTGATTTATCTATTTCATCCAGTGGTTGAGCATTATTACTCATAAGTCTTTGGGGCAGACGTTTTAAGACTTCCTGTGGGTTGTAGGGCCAAATTCCTGAGGCGCGAAATCCGGACAACAAATTTTTCTTTGCATTAGCGTTAATTTCTTCTAAGGATCTCTTGAGGAGTTTTGGAAAATCTTTCTTCTGAAAGGGCCCTCTTCGTTTGGACTTCCACTCAGTCAAAATTCTCCTCCATGCTTTTTTTAGAGGCGCAAAAAAAGCAACATCTAAATGCTGGCAAAGGTGAGTAGAGTTTGGTGGAAGTAAAACAAATTTTATATTCTCACGTTGACATTCCTCAATTACTTCGATCGTTAAGTGACTGGACAAATTGTCTCCAATTAAAATTGTTTGTCCCTCTTTCTTTCTGAAATATGGTAAGGCTATCTGTCGAAACCATTCTAAGAAGGTTCTTGAATCAAACCACCCTGAAGTTGTGACACTGTATCCACAGCCGGCTGGTCCATCCTCTTCCCACTCCTGATATCGGTGTTTGGCTTTATAAACGACGAAGGGTGGAAGAAGTTCGCCACTTGCAGAACCTGACATCATTACACTAACACTAGACTTGGATGAATCCATAACTCTGTCACAGTGCTTCGATCCTCTTTTGCAAATAACCTTAACGTTTCCCGGGTCATCACTAAAATTGCTCTCATCATAATTTACGATTAGGGATGGCTGTACATTTGCTAATGAGGTTTGAAGTTCGTTGAAATAGTCCATTAATGTCTCGGGGCTTACTTGTGCCCTATATCTTTTGATATTCTGACAAAATCTTGTCGTGAGATTTCGATGTCGAGTCAAAAATGATCTAATCCATTCTTGTCCGGGCATGTTATCTCGAAACTTCTTTATAACCACTCCTTTTCGATCTAAATATTGTTTTACTATTATTCGTACATCGTAGGGTGAAAGAGGAAATCCCCAGTCCGCCGCCAGTGTTATAGCCACAACTAGTCTTTCCTCTTCTTCAGAAGACAACGATGTCTGGCCTCCGACTTTTTTGACATTATTATTCCTAACCCGATCACTAAGGGTGGAGCGGGGTACACCGTAATAGTCAGCAGCTTCACGCAGGTTCCGGGATCGTGATTTAACATCACGGATGGCGTTTTCCAATGATGCTTTATCATAGTTTTGGTAGCTTCGGCCCCCAACGACTTTGTGATAAATACGGCCCATGTCCGAAGTCACCCCCTGAAATAAGAAATTTTTGATAACCCCCTGTATCTAAAATGTCGGTAGAGGTAAATAAACAAACTCCTCGTCAGAATATTCATAAAGCATTACGCTTTCTACTAATAAGAATAAAAAGTCTGCAAAAATTTGCTTGTGAGGTGTGCATTACTTACTTTTTCGCTGTTTTTTAAACACAAAAATCACTATTTTCACTTAAAACACGATAAAACATCGAAAAGTCACGGCGAACGACCGTCACCCACCATAATCAAAGGAAAACTAGTACCAAAGTCCAAAACCAAACCACACTTGCGCTAGCCCTTACAGCGTTGCCGCTGTGACCCGATAATGCAATCAACCACCTGTTGTCCGAAGTAACACCAGATATACGAAGTCACCCCACTTGACGGTAATAATTATTTTCTTAAATAGAATATTTTTATTGTGATGTGAAACTTCAAAAGCGATTCATAGATTTGAACAAAAAATTAATTTAAAAATACACATTAAAAATTGCAATTAGCAAAACCCAAGGAAAAACAAACACTTCAAACATATTTGTATCACACTGTAAGAAATTAGACAAACATATAAAACATAATGAGGTGTCTAGCACAAAGTTTAATAGATGACATAATAAAAAAATAAGTGCACCATTCGTCGGTTGAGTTGCTATGCATTATCTTGCTGCTGTTTTCCGACAGAATATCAGTGCAAAAACAATTAGTCAAATTAAACAAGGTTTCAAGTGTTAAATTCTGTTTGATACCGTAAACTGATAATTTGTTATAATAACGACACGAACATTTCTTGTATCATTCCCTTCTTTTTAGGGTCATATTCTGCAAAAAAGTAAAAATATTGCTATAATCAATAAATGTGCCATACACCACGTACTGTGTAATATAATATAACTAATTATTTCCCTACTCTAATAATTATAACATTAGATAATTCCAACTATAGTTCTTTTAAAGAAAAACAAAGATTCAGTGAAAATATATAATACCAAAGAAAATAAAAGCTTACACTATAAATTTTCTTTGATAATACCTGTTAAGGAATACTTTTGTTTACAAGTTATACATAGACCTCGACATAGACAATAAAATATAATTTTAGCAAGTACATTCTATTTGCTTAAAAATATACAAATTCATGCCTACCTGTAACAGTATTATGATAATCTAGATTCAACTGCCCTTATTGCTTCTTTCGTCTCTCCATCAATAGAAAAAATTATTCTTAAATTGGTTCCTAGTTACTGGTATGTATGTTCAATTTTACAATATACCATTATTAAACCACTGTTATGTTTCCGCAAGTGATCCATCAGCTGTTCGACTTGTTTACTGTGTATCTGTGAACTAAAAAAGTTAGGTTAAGTTACGAGATACCAAAATAAATAAAATACTGCCTATTCTTAAAATAGGGAGGGCCATTCCCCAGTAACAACGGGCAATTACAACCTAGAGTAAGATTTTTATTTTTACTCTAAGTTTAAAACGCTTTGTTCTCCCGAGGAACGCATTTCGGCTATATTATTATATTATTTTTCTGTGGAAGGCGCGCCCCGTTTCATAGGTGGATAAATGTATGATGTTTATGTGGTTGCATAACAGCCGCGGTGCTGGATTAGAATAGATGAAATACATATTAACATAGGTCCCTTTTCTTTTAAAAATAAAATACGTAATATAGAATTTTGCACCATATAGCAAATAATGTAATTAATATTTAAACAGAATATTCACAACTATGTTAAATATTTCTTCAAAAGAAGTACATTTTGAGGATAGCATTTTATGTTTTCCCGTACTTCTAAGAAAATGATCAAGAAAGAAGAATTCACTGAATTAAAAATAATGATTCATTAATAACTAAAATATACAGGTTTCGTAATAATATGACATAGATAATATTTTTTAAACAGATTAGCTTACCTTGTTTAATTTGAAGGATTTACGAGTTTCGTATCTTCGCTGCCTATTTGGAGGTTCCATGTTTTCATGATTTTCTTGAATATTTTGGCATCTGTTGATTATTTACGGTATGATTCATATGCTAATATATCATGGCTTAGCTTTCAAGTAATCAAAACTACTTTTTATCTTACGAAATGAAACTCCAAGGCAGTAAATTTAGATATTATCAAAAACTCAAGAATTGACAGATTCGAAAAATGGCGGCTTTAGTAGTAGGTTGGTGTTTAACGAACCAGGATCGGAAAATCCGATTGTCATGCCGAACAGCTCTCCGAACGGAGAAAATTTTCGTTAACTAACGAAATGATAAGTGCAAAATCGCACCCCTGGTTCGGTAAACATCAACCTACTACTAAAGCCGCCATTTTTCGAATCTGTCAATTCTTGAGTTTTTGATAATATCTAAATTTACTGCCTTGGAGTTTCATTTCGTAAGATAAAAAGTAGTTTTGATTACTTGAAAGCTAAGCCATGATATATTAGCATATGCATCATACCGTAAATAATCAACAGATGCCAAAATATTCAAGAAAATCATGAAAACATGGAACCTCCAAATAGGCAGCAAAGATACGAAACTCGTAAATCCTTCAAATTAAACAAGGTAAGCTAATCTGTTTAAAAAATATTATCTATGTCATATTATTAAGAAACCTGTATATTTTAGTTATTAATAAATCATTATTTTTAATTCAGTGAATTCTTCTTTCTTGATCATATTGTTAGAAGTACGGGAAAACATAAAACGCTATCCTCAAAATGTACTTCTTTTGAAGAAATAATTAACAAAGTTGTGAATATTCTGTTTAAAAATATTAATTACATTATTTGCTATATGGTGCAAAATTCTATATTACGTATTTTATTTTTAAAAGAAAAGGGACCTATGTTAATATGTATTCCATCTATTCTAATCCAGTACCGCGGCTGTTATGCAACCACATAAACATCATACATTTATCGGCCTTTGAAACGGGGTGCGCCTTCCACAGAAAAATAATATAATAATATAGGCGAAATGCGTTTCTCGGGAGAACAAAGCGTTTTAAACTTAGAGTAAGAATAAAAATCTTACTCTAGGTTGTAATTGCCCGTTGTTACTGGGGAATGGCCCTCCCTATTTTAAGAATAGGCAGCATTTTATTTATTTTGGTCTCTCGTAACCTAACCTAACTTTTTTAGTTCACAAATACACAGTAAACAAGTCGAACAGCTGATGTATCACTTGTGGAAATATAACAGTGGTTTAATAATGGTGTAATTAAGTATTGCAAAATTGAACATAAATACCAGTAACTAGGAACCAATTTAAGAATAATATTTTCTATTGATGGAAAGACTAAAGAAGCAATAAGGGCAGTTGAATCTAGATTATCATAATACTGTTACAGGTAGGCATGAATTTGTATATTTTTAAGCAAATAGACTGTACTTGCTAAAATTATATTTTATTGTCTATGTCGAGGTCTATGTATAACTTCTAAACAAAAGTATTCCTTAACAGGTATTATCATGGTATGGTACTATATATTTTCACTGTTGAGGGCGAAACGAAATAATCTTTGTTTTTCTTTAAAAGAACTATAGTTGGAATGATATAATGTTATAATTATTAGAGTAGGGAAATAATTAGTTATATTATATTACACAGTATGTGGTGTATGGCACATTTATTGATTATAGCAACATTTTTACTTTTTTGCAGAATATGACCCCAAAAAAATGGATGATACAAGAAATGATGTCAAGTATTTGACACAGTATTTTCATTTACCTTTCACATACTTAGTCAATATAAGGAAGAACAATCACCGAAGCACAATTACAAATTCCTCCATAAGCTATTTTGTTGATTTAAATTTGAACTCGACCATTTTGATTATAGAAGATATATACCTGTGTACGTATTAATTGTGATTATTTTTTTTTATAAAGAAATTTAGAAACTTACTATAATATTAGACTTAAACAGATTAGGCTAGTATAATTCACAAGCTTATGTTTAGCAAAGTCTACTGCAAAACATACCTATGAGTTCGTTATTATGACAAATTATCAGTTTACAGTATCAAACAGAATTTAACACCTGAAACCTTCTTTAATTTGACTAATTATTTTTGCACTGATATTCTGTCAGAAAACAGCAGCAAGATAATGCATAGCAACTCAACTGATGAATGGTGCACTTATTTTTTTATTATGTTATCCATTAAACTTTGTGCTAGACACCTCATTATGTTTTATATGTTTTGTCTAATTTCTTACAGTGTGATACAAATATGTTTGAAGTGTTTGTTTTTCCTTGGGTTTTGCTAATTACATTTTTTAATGTGTATTTTTAAATTAATCTTTTGTTCAAATCTATGAATTGCTTTTGAAGTTTCACATCACAATAAAAATATTCTATTTAAAAAAATAACTATTATATGACTTAATAAGTTCATTAGGTTTAATGGAATTTATTTGTTTATTCCTATGTAAAATTGTACAGGGTGCCTGGTTATATTTTAAATGGTACGGACCCTAGGGGCCTTATGCTATGAGTTATCAGAAAACTTTAAATACAAATGTTTTTGGGTTTGAACAAAATCATCATTCATTAATCATTCTTGCCGATTATAAATATACTAGGTTTAAACTTTATCTCTAAAGATAATAGAGAAATTTTAGAAAAACCCTGCCATAAGAGGCAATGTGTAAGACAGATATGGAGAAAGCTCCGAATATAGTGGAGTCATTTGGAATACATTGCTTCTTATGATAGGGTTTTTCTTAAATTTCTTGATTATCTTTAGAGATAAAGGTCTTAAACCTAGTCCATTATTAATAATTAGCAAGAAGAGACCATTTGAGGTGTATCTATTATACAGGGTGTGCCTTTTAAAATAACGCATTTGAGGTGTATCTATTATACAGGGTGTGCTTTTTAAAACAACGCAGTCGATGCCCATTTGCTAAATTTCCGACTATCTTTTGTTGGTTTTTCTTGTAAATTGACCAAACCTAAACACTTTTATATTTAAAGTTTTTTGATAACTCATAATAAAGTCTCTAGGGTACTGTTTAAAATATAACCAAACATCCTGTACGTAAAATCTGTATAAAATATCAGATGTGTTAAAAATTAAAAAAAAAAAACTACATATATATATATATATATATATATATATATATATATATATATATATATATATATATAAATAAAAGAACAAAAGTGAACCAAATTTAATTTTAGAGAAAAAGTTATACACCATATACATTATACCTATATCATGAAGAAACCTTATTTTTTTGTAAGTTAAGTTAACTGTGGTTACCATTTTTGACCAGAAGAGGTTATTTCAAATCCATTATTATGTAATTCTGGGATACCTTGTTGGGTACT
This sequence comes from Kuschelorhynchus macadamiae, assembly GCA_030620095.1. Classification (NCBI taxonomy): domain Eukaryota; kingdom Metazoa; phylum Arthropoda; class Insecta; order Coleoptera; family Curculionidae; genus Kuschelorhynchus; species Kuschelorhynchus macadamiae. The sequence goes on from JAUTXW010005117.1 coordinate 323,696, forward strand.
GGAAGAAACTAGGTTGCTAAAAGTACATTTTGTAAGGATATATTAAATATTTATACAGGATGTCCCAAAAATGTTGTATAAGGTGCAGCTGCTGTTTTTTTATTATGGACTATTTTGTTTTATTAAAGAACAAAACGTCTGGTTTATATGCAATTTGTTAAACTGAGGTTTAATACCTTAAAAAAGACTACGCATGGATTTGTAATTCGTTTTGTTTAAAATTTTATTTTTTAAACTTCAATTTACTTGAAACATCTGTATGTTGCCTTTTTAAATCATATCAAATAAAGTATAACTGACTTAAGTCTATGAAAATTAAGATTACTCACAGTGAAAACTGTATTTTGTAACAAGAAACATTTTTTTTTCGATTTTTTCTTCAGAATAACTTTATTTTGTAAATTCAATTCTATCTCTATTTTGTAAGATTTGGAGGTGATCATGGTATCTATTGTTCAGAAAGTCAAGAACTACAACATATATAAAATGTAGGGAATTTCCCTCAAGCTAGTTTTATAAGATTTATGTGTAGTCCTAGTAGCTACCTCGCAATTCACCCTTTCTTATAGGCTTTGTTTAGTATAATTTTTAGAATACCTAGTGGCATTGTGGATTGTGACGTATAAATGACCAACTTAAAGATGGAAATTTTTGGACAATATTCAGATCTCAATTTTTGTTCAATAAAAATTAACATATTTAGTTACGGTTTTCGACACTGTCTAGCAGGCGCGTATCTAAGGGGGCCATAGGGGAGGCGATGTCTTTTTTTTTGGGATATTGCATGGGCGCCCGCAGAACCATAACTGATGAAAAAAAAAACCAAAAAAGGTCATGCATGGTCCATTTGGTATATAAATGTAATTTATATATGTAATATACAATATTTACATTTTCCAGGGGAGGCAAGCGTCCCCCTCTCCCCTTCCCCCTATTCAGTAACAGGAGTCTAGGGACGCCCCTACGGTCTAGCCTAGAGGATGTTAATGCAGAGGTCTTCAACAAGTTGTTTTACAGAGTGTTTTGTAAAACACTTGTAAAAAAAAGTTTTCCTTGTTTTTTTTTAAATTCTTTAGTTTTTTTTGTAAAGGGTGTTTTCAACGAAATTATAAAATTTTTTCTCAACTTTTGTATCCCTTATACCATTATTTCTTATCTCAGTTATGAATAAAGGTAATGTCTCTAAATTTATAAATGCGACTGTTGTACAGGGCTTTCATTTATATTTTGACACCTAGTTGCATCTTTAATTATAGAAAATTAAAAAAAAAACTTTAATTGCAAAATTTGTAGGATTATTCCTATATTATGGTCTAAGAATATCAAATATTTCTAAAAATTATTGAAAAGTAGAAAAAACTACATAACACGGATTTTTTAAATGTGACACCTTGAATATTATTTTCTAATTAAATTAGTGTTTTCATACCGATCATAAATATATGAGTTCAGAGAGAGAGAGGACGAATATCTTTGCCACTTATGAAATGGCTTTTATCAATTTTTTGGATAATCTTTAAATATAAAGGTTCCAAACCTGATATAATTGCTAACTTCAGATTCATTTAATGTTGCATTAAATGGAGCCAGCTAAAAAAAAATATAGGTTATGTAATTTCTTCTATTCAGTAATATTTTGTATTCTTAGAAGATAATAGTGAAAAAATCCTACAATTATTGTGTTTTTATTTTCTATAGTTAAAGCTGTATCTAGATGTAAAAATATAAATAAAAACATTATACTTATAAAAAACTGTTTTGCATATTTTTTACTTTGAACTTACTTCAAACTCATCATTAGAATTAATTAATATTTATGTAAATTTAAATAATAACAGACCTTTTTACCATTATTTAATAAGTTTCATTAATTTTTAAACTCTCAAATGACCTTTTGATCTAATGGATCATGAAAGTTAGTTTGAAGTAAAAAGTTCACAATAGAATGGGGTAAGAAACAATTGTTTGATGCATACAGGAGCTGAGAAAAACAACACATCCAGAAAAATTTACATTTTGGTGAAAACAGCCTTTATATAAAAAAAAGTTTTTTGGTATTCGGGTGTGAATTATCCTGGGTATAAAAGAATAATATAATATTTCGTTTTGTAATAGTCATTGTGTGTGTATAAACATTTTGTGAAAATGACAAGGGCTTAGATAATACTCTGTGTAACAGATTTCTTGTGGCCTTTTGCATTTTCGAAGCGATAAATCCAACATATAGTGCTAGGCATTATTGAAAACCACAACTCAATATATAAATTCTGGTTGAAAATTAGTAAACTTGAATTTTGTCTACAAATTTGGACATCAGTACCTAAAATTAATTAATTAATGTAGGGGTTATGGTTATATTGGATACAAAAAATTGGGTGGAGGTTACAAACACAAGTTTAAAAAGCCATATTTATATGAATATTCCTCTTATTTTCTTAAGGGGAATATGCTTCTTAAGTATTGCTTTTAATTTTTAACGAAAATTGGAAATATACCTATTTTATCAATAACGAAGTTTTTTTAATAGCATATTTTCAGCTGATTTTTCGAAAAGCGATTTTTTACAATATTTTTTCTTCTTTTTAGGTATTTCAAGTCACAGTGTGAGTCCTTTGGACCCTTTGTAAAAGAAAATGGTGTGTACTTACATATCACCAGAAATCAGCAGCAATGGAAACTAATTTCAGCTTGTAACAACTTGAACAATAAAAACATGTCCAATTGTAATATTTTTTTTTTTAGTGACAAATATAGAATTGATTTTCACTATAAAATATTGCAACACTTAAAAAGAAATTAAAGAAGTTCCAGTCAATTTCATAATAATCAAAATGGAAAATTATTTCATTTATATCTTAAAGATTTATGACTATACTTAAATCTAAAAAAATAATTATAGATACAGATTTACAGGCATATAGAAAGTTAGAGATTGATACCATTATAAAATTAGTTATGGGTGGTATTACATATGAATCTTTAAACAAATTTCCAAAAGTTAAGGTATGAACGTAGAAATATTTATTTTTCAGTTCCAACTGTTTCTTTTGGTAGTTATCTAAACTCTCCAAACGCCAATTTTTAGTTTTTAGACGATAAAATTACTCTATTAGGTATAGGATCAACTGTGCAGTAATTTTATTATTTTTAATGCAATGAAAAATATGCAAAGTAAAATTTCTTCTTCCCAATCATATGGTAATTATCAGTATCTTATATCTATCTATATATAAATATATAGAGAGTGACAAAATATCTAGTTTTATTAAATGAATACCCTGTCTATTTTTTACACCTATGAAAAGCTAAAAAATATCTTTCCAAAAAACTTCATGCCAAATTTTCTGATATACCCATCTATGATATTTAAAAAACTAAAATTAATACCTTCCTGCAAATGGCCATATTATTTTTGAATATATAAATTTAGCAACAGTTACAAATAGAGTATTTCTTAAAAGGGCTTCTTTACACAGAGCATTCCATGTAAAAAATTACGCTGTGTGTAATATCTTTTAGTACGAGAAATAATAAAAATATTAGAGAGGGACCACTTTAAATGGCAATCAATTTCCCTCGTACAGATTTGTCACTACAATTTGCTGCATATTCAAATAATTTATTAGGCCGTCATTTACTTTTGTCATACAAGATTCGGACTAAAATTTTACCAGTCTGTCTCTGTTTCTCACTTGAGTTTTATGCAATTTTATTTCATTAGGCCGCCATTTTGTTTCGCCATATTCGATTTTTACCAAAATGTTTCCATTCTGTTGAAAACTTAAATTCAACTGGATAAGTTGTTTTTAAGCTATGCTGCGTACAGACAGACTGACAGAAGTGGGAAAACATGGGGCCCAAGCACCCTAAAATGCAAAGTTCTGCAAAAATGTTAAAGGGTTAATTTTTCATTTTTTACTCTTTTAAACTGATCTAAATGCTGGTGGTTGCCCTTCTTCAATAAGGACTTTTATTTATTTTAAACTTTATAATTAAATGGTAAAAGTATTAACTTCACAACAACTTAATTCAGAATAAATATAACAACATTTTGACTAGTACGTCTAAAACTAGTCCACTCTAATAAAGATATGTATGCATTTATCACTACAGTACATTGAGTTTGTAGACAATAAAGAAAAAAAACTTAAGCTCTATCTCAAAATATGGCTTATTAAAGTATTCAACAATTGTCTGTTAAAATTATTAGATTTTAGTTTAATGTTGATTCTTTAACAAATGTTTGCTTAGTGTCCTATTTATTTAAAAAGGTGTTATGTATCTTAAAATAGTTATTTTCTACCTCGAAATACCTGACAGTGTCTTTAAGAATATCATATTCTCTAATGTCTCTAAAATATCTGGAAATACAAGTGCAAAAATATATTACGCCTTTATAGTAAGGTATAATAACATTAAAATCTGTTCTGGAAAAGCACAATATAATATCCACTAAAATGTTCACTTTTTTCACTGCACTCACATGTAGCGATTAATTAAAGTCAAATTTAGGTCTCTTGAAATCACCACTTATTTGTTAACTTCTGTTTTATTAGAATATTAGCAAGTATTAGGTACAATATTATTCACCACCACAAATTGATGCCAACAATGCTGCTATATCTTCCATTTTAGAAGTATAACAAACACAAGTATTAAGGATCTCCAGGCAGACCTTAGAAGCTTCAGATTTTTAACTTCATCACCTTTTAATTATTTCCAAAATAATAAAGTATGCTTAATTAATTAGACCAAACAAATGTGTCGTGTTTTGCTCAACCTCAACAAAATAATTTTAAGGTTAACAGTAATTGTCAAATCGTAATGAAAAACTGGCCTACTTGACGTCAAAAAATACATGCAATTTTCCATTTAAGAAATGGATGCTACTTCCAACCTTTGTCAGTTGTTTCGCTAATTGAAATTTGATTTAGCCATTCGTTAACTAACGAAATGATAAGTGCAAAATCGCACCCCAGAGGTCACGAATAGATGGTTTGATTCGGCGTGCTTTTAAGACTAATTTTTTAATGTGGCTTTACCATTTTTTCGAAACAAAAACATTCAAAATGAGGGTAAACTTTGTAGTCAATTTCATGTTTCTTTTAGATTCTTATTGGTGATAACCCATCGTTGCATTTTTCTAAAGCAGTGGCTACTTAACAAGTGCCAAAAAATTAATATTGCATTCATTTGCAAACTGGTGGTTTTGAGTTTACCGAATCAAAAAAAAAACGTCGTAAAAAACCAGCTGTAGAGCCAGGCAAAATTATAAACGGTGAAGACCTGTAACTCCTTTATTAGAAGTCTCAAGTTAACAAATGTAACCTCTGATATGCTCAGCGATGGAACCACCATTTTACTAAGCAGTGTGGACAGTGATGATCTTCCATAACTTATGTTGAAAAAGAACATATAAAAGCCAAAAGCAAAACATCAAGAGAATGTAAATTAAAAGTTGAAAGATTCCAGTGCATCCTAGTCCGTTATGTAATGACAAATGTTATTTTATGAGCCAGATTACTGAAAAATTTAAAGAAAATTAGTTAGTAAAATTTCTATGACAAAATCGACAAAGACAGGTTTTTTTAAACCTTCAAAAACAAAGAAGACATAATCTAACCAGATATGATTGTTAAAAAAAAGATTGAAGAAATCCTAGACAATTTTTTAGTTTCTGTGACCCTCTAGAACCCTTAAATTTCCCTAATTATTCCTTATTAGGCCATTCTGTAATTACATTATTTTTGAACTTTTGTAATAATGTGTTAATTTTGTTCAATTTTGACATAAAATATTTTCATTTCATTTAATTTTTTTCTCTCAAAGAATCCTCTACATCGATGAAGCTGGATTATCCCTGCGTTTTAGTGTATTTCCAAATATCCCCACCCCATGAAATTATCTGGAAAATAAATTTAGAAAATATAATTTCCCTCTTATTGATAAATACTTAAAAATTGAACTCCCTGTAAGGTATGCCTAAACCAAACACAAAAGTAAATAATTCCTTTAACGTCTTTGTGCGATATTTAAACAAATCTCGAATAGCGCCATTCTACTGCATTGTTTGATTTGTTTAGCAATCCAAAACATGTTTTTTAAGTTTATACCATTTTAAATTACCTCTGGTGTGATCCAGTCGTTATTTTGTATAGTGACAATTTTATTATATTTGATTGGACAGTTTACATCTACGGCCCATTTTAAAGCTGTTATAAATTCATGACTAACAATGTCAACATGAGAACACACTCCAGACATATGAATAAACACTTTGTCCTGCAAAAACTATTTGAGTATACCCAGGTTTAAATCAGTGAAACTCTGATAAGAAATATATTCTTTTTTATTAGCCTTGTGAGTAGTAAAATTATTGAATTTTAAAACAAAACGATGCCAGATCATCACCAATATTTATCTTTTTAGTCTCAAAGTTAATTACATTTGGAATAACATTAGTTACTAAAGAAATCAATTTTACTTTCAAAAGTTCTACTATTTTTAGATATTTTCGACGTTTTAGATTATTTAGATGAAGGCTATAAAAGAAAGAAAGGAATTATTATATTTATAATAATCGAACAAAAAAACTAACAATCCAGTAAAAAATAACAGCAAAAAATCTGTATTAAGGGAGAACTGCACGCAAAAAGTGAAAAACTTGCGACAAGGTCTAGTCAAGTTCAAAGTAAGATGAAAAGGTACCTACTTATTAGAAAAAACTTCCTGCACGTCCGACCTCAAAAAAATGTGTTATGTATAGGCAATTTAAATTACATTTCGTTTAAAAATGGGTTCACACGCTGCAGAAATACAGAGACATGAGTACGATTTACCATTTCAAATTTTTCAGTTACGTAGACAAAGAATTTTGTAGAAAAAAAATTATCTGCGACGGCATTTGTGTCAAAACATGGTCGAAAATGGACAAATCCTTTTGTAATTCTAGGTTTGATTTTTTCATAAAAAATCGCATTTAGCGCCCAACTATACATATTTCCCTATTGAAATCACATTGAAGCTAATACATATAGATATATGTATTAGCTTATAGTTTTAACATAATATTGCAGGCGGCGGCGGAAGGCTTGAAAATGATCCATAATACTGCGTGCAGTTCCCCCTTAAAACAAATAATTTAAGTATGAATTTTTATATCCAGATTTGTAACAATTTTAAAACAAGCCGGCGTTAAATTAGTATTAAGACAACAATAGATCAGAAATAAACTCAAAGATAGATCATTTAAACATTTTAAAAAATTGGAAAAAACTGAATATCAAATAATTCTGCTATTGTACAACGTATTTAGTTTTCAATTGATTAATCCGTTTAGGAAATATTCTCAATAATTAAGTTTAAACCAATATTAACCGTGCCCAACATTGTTCTTGACGTTCACCCATATTTAGACCAATGCTAGTCAAAGTTATACTCCAAAAAATCGATAAATATCCTTTTCCCGGAACTTCCCACGTTATGATTTTTTTTTTCGATTTGTTAGGAATAGTGAAGTGTGACCCAATTTAGTTCAGTACATAGTCATAATATACAGGGTTAGTAAAAGGAACCAGAAGCCTAAATATCTTCAAAACCGCTAAAGTTGTACTTGCAACATTTAGCATTTCTAGACAAACCAAATTGAAAAATTGTATCGGCACTGTTGCCAGATTTTCCAGTTTTGCGCTACAGGTAGTCATTTTCTTTTCTTAAATAGAATGCCCTATTTATTTTTATTGCACTAAATTGGCCGTCTCAAATTTAATACTACTCCAATTTTTCAAAATTTTATCCGCACTGGTTGCTGAGATATGTCAACAACCGCCTTTACAGCTAAAAGTACCGGAACGCTTACAAAATTCGAATTCCCCATTTATTTTTATTGAAATGAATTCAAGTCAATTCAAATTATTTTTTTATAACGTGATATGGGCGGCTTTCCCTTACACTTTATTAAAGCTTGGGACTGATCTAAGTTCCACCAGTAGCAAATACTTAAGGCATGTTTAAAAGCCAACGGGGGAAACAACAACGATAAAAGAACAATAACGCTAAGATAAAAATGATAATAAAAGTCAACGGACTAAAACAACAATAACCTAACAGAATACTTATTTTAAAGATACTATTTTTTAATTAAATGTTGAAAGTGGTTCCCATTATTTGCCAGACAGTACCCAAGTCAATTATAAAACTTCTTGCAGTGTGTTGCTCAACATATTCAGTGTTACAAGTAAAACTTCGGTGCAGATCATTTCGCGGAGTTTGTCTAAATTTTCTGGACGATGCTTGTATACACGATCCTTCAAATGACCCAACAAGAAGAAGTTCAGTGGAGTCATGTCAGAGACCGAGGTGGCCACTCTAATGCACCACGTCTTCCAATTAGCCTCTCCGTCAATTGGTTGTTTAGGAACTGCGTGGATTCCCTTGAATATTGCGGTGGAGCACCATCATGTTGGTACCATATTTCACCCACATTTCCAATTTCTTAAACGGCAGGAGCTATATGTTCTCTGAGGACCTCTAAATACTTCTGCCTAGTTAATACACCTTCTATGAAATAAGGGCTTATAATGTTGTTAATTTAATTAATTTTCTGAGGATGCTGGGTATGAAGTTCTTCCATCCAATGAGGATTATCTCTAGTCCAAATTCGACAATTGTGCCTATTAACTTGGTCGTTCAAGCAAAAAGTAACCTCGTCGCTGAATACAATTGTGTGCGCAAAATAAGGATATATTGGTTAATATTTTCCATCATGATTTCGGCAAATTCAACGCGGCGGTCAGAATCATCCTCTAAAATCTCTTGGTTATAATGGATCTTGTAGGGCCTCAATTTGTTTTCCTTTTAAGATAGTTGTAATAACACGTTTAATTTATTTTCATCACTTGTAGCAGTTTTTGGGCGTCCGGTTTTAGATACAGATTTTATGGACCCTGTTTCCTGGTAGCGTCGACAAGTTCTGTGGACAGCTGATTTTTTTATTGGTTTGTTAGGATAGCGGTCATTAAACAAGTTACAAACTTCTTGGTATGATCTGGTTTTATTTCCATATCCGCGAAAAATCAAAATATCAATACGTTGAGTCTCTGTCAGAACAAAAACCATAACTAAATTTGTAATTTTATAATTAATGCAATATTAAGCTGCTTAACTGACAGTGATAATGCGTTTAATTTGTCATTGTTGTAGCATGGCGAAGGCAAGTGCTTCAAAAACAACTGTTGCAGCACCTACTTGTTACAATAGCCGCACGGGGCTGTTATTACGATACGCGCATTTTTGTATCTGGATCAGAAAATCTTGAATTTCGTTTTTTAACTTTCTACACGTTTCAGCCCGATAACGGTACGTCGCGCATCGGAGGAATATGCTTCAATCAGTGAATCGTTGAGGATGAATAAATTTAAATAATGAAATAAATACACATGGAAACGTCTACATTTTCTCTAAGACTGGTTTAAAAATCAAGTAAATGATCAGTGATGAGAGTGAATTTAGAGAAAATTTGAAACTTAAAACAGTTTTTATCCGCGTATTAACTAGATTAGCTTATAAGCTGAAATGTAATTATTTATAAATAAAATATATATGTATATTATACAGGTTGTAGAAGAATTAGGTACTATTGGGACATAAGGGGAAAAAAGGGGCGCCATTTAATTATAATTTTTATTTACGTATAGTTAAGATTAATACTTTGTGTAGTAATAATTAAATATTTTATACTGGTTGTAATTAAGCAAATGCAAAAAGATAGATACATTTTTGAAGAGTGATGTTGTCTAGGCATAAAAAAAATTAACGTATGGGTAAAATTTATTTATTAAGAATGTATGTTCGATTTTTAATAATCGGATATATTGTACAGGGTATACAAAAATCAATGCAAAAGGCGCAGTTTATATTATATTTATTACTTACGTATGAATAAGATTTATTTATTAATAATGTAGCGTTTATAAAAATTAATGCAGCAGACGAATATTACATTAATGTTGTGAAGATTTAAAGTAACTGCGTATATTTATTTTTTGTTTAATAAAAGATTTCTCCCTTTTAGGTAATAATAAGCTATGTTTTCTTCTTCAAAAATGAACGGCTGGAAATTTAAGTTTGAAATAATTGCTTTTTTCAATGTACACAGGACTAAGAAGTAATCATTCTTTTATTTTTTTCTTTGTGTAAAGCCACCAATATCACTTAACAAGAAAAACAGCTTAATAACTCAAAAGCCATTAATTTCAATAAAATAAATCGGGCATTACATTTAAGATTAGAAAATGTCTAAATGTAGCGCAAAACTGGGAAATATAGATACCATTTTTTAATTCCGCATGCTCTCAAATCCAAAATTACCGAATTTGGTAAGCACAAATTTAGCGGTTTAAAAGATAATTGGGCGTTCCCGTACTTTTTACTGTAAATGCGGTGTTGTCGTACCTCAGCAACCAGTGAAGATAGAATTTTGGAAGTTTAGGATTTTACTAAATTTGAGAATTGCACTAAAAATAAATGGGGCATTCCATCTAGGATACGAAAATGACTACGTGTAGCACAAAACTGGGAAATCTGGCAACAGTGCCGATACCATTTTTCAATACCGCCCACAAACTATCAAATGGCAAATTTTGCAGTCACAACTTTGGGGATTTTGAAGATATTTAAGCGTTTTGGTTCTTTTTACTAACCCTGTGTATGTGTTACATATACAGTCTTTTCATTTTTATTAGGCGCCATTTTGTTCCGTCAAATTGGATTACTTTAGCATTTTCTTTCTACCTACGCCACACTTGATTTTTGGGAATAATTTAAAATAAATTCAATAAGTAGTTTTTACATTGACACACACCGCCATTTTGCTACGTCATGTTAAATTCGTAGCAGTTTATCCCGTTTTCACATTTGATTTTTCTGCAAAATTTAATTGAACAATATTTTTTATATTGATTTTTTAGAAAAATTCATTTGGCCGCCATTTTGTTTCGCCATCTTAAATTGAAACCCACATTATCAGTCTTTACCTACTCCGTTGGTCCGCAAATATTTCCCAGATATTAAGTTTCTAACTGGTTTTCGTTAACGATCCTCTTGTTATTATGATAGAGTAGTGTATTACTTTTTTAAACTGTCGACGTTTCGCAACTTTATTGTTGCATCCTCAGGACACATTGACTTTATATACTGCACGAAAAACAGTCTTTATCGACTCCGTTGGTCTGCCGATATTTCCTAACCCCAAATAATACATCACTCTAACAACAAGAAGATCGTTAATGAAAACCGTTTAGAAACTTATTATCTGGGAAATATTTGCGAATCAACGGAGTAGTTAAAGACTGATAATATGGGTTTAATGTAGGATATAGAATCTATATATATGTGTCCTGAGGATGCAATAATATAGTTACGAAACGTCGACAATTTAAAAAAAGTCTTGTTTATTTTTACTGGATCTTAACCCCATATAATACACCACTCTAACAAATTTTTTTTCCGCCATATTGGATTTTTACCAAAATATTACCAGGTCAATCCCACATGACCCTTAATGTTTGGTCAAAATTTGAAGCCAATCAGGTAAGTGGTATTTATGCTATGCCGCGAACTGACAGACAGACAGACAGGCAGGCAGACCGACGGAATTGATAAAACATATTTTATGGCATCTAGGGACGCTAAAACGTAAAGATGTGTAAAACCCGAGAGGGTGATCTTTTCAGATAAGAAACATTTTATTTGGCCGCCAATTTGAAGTCAATCTGGTTTTTCGTCATCTAGGGACTCTGAAACGATTACAATACTTCCCTTTTACGAGGGAAGTAAAAAAGGAATTACACATGGACTCTTTTTGCTTTTGCTGTTTTTATTATTAGTTTATTTATTAGTTTTTCAAAAGTTTTAATTTGTCAGATAACAGTAAAGCGTGGGTGGAATAAAATTAGGTAATCTATTAGAACATGCTGCACGTAAAACAATAATTTTATATTGACAATATTGCAAAGCAGTACACCCCAGATAATAGTTATTTTCTGAGGAGTTTTTTGACAATAATAATCAGAATAGCACCTTGCTAAATTTACCTCATTTATTAGATTAGCCCTATATAAGTCATAGCGTCCTGCAGTTATTTTTAAATTCACTCAAACTGTTAAATATTATTTATTTTTAGCAAAAATAAATTAATTATAATCATTAAAAAAAATAGCACCTAGTAGAAAGAAAACTGTAGTGAGGTAGTAAAAAGTTTTTTCTTGGAGAGAACTATATTATGTTTTTTATTAAAAATCCTCCACATCCTGTAACCAATTTGAGAAAAAAATTAATGTACCTTACTTCCTACGGAAAGTTTGCCATGTGTTATTAATTAGGGGCAAAATTCTATTATAAACATAAAATTAGGTCTCATTTGATAGAAAGGGTCCCCTCCTGAAAGAAAACGTGTACTTTAGATCTTCTGTAAAGTTATCACTAAGTTTACCCATACCTTCCTGTGCATTGTCAAAAATATATTTGTATACATTAGAAGATTATTATTTAAATAGGGGTTAATCCCCCTTCTTTACCGTTAAACTTTAATGGATTAACATTTTACTGAAAATGAGGACCTGTAGACTAAAGACTGCGTTTAATAGCTACAGGATGAACTATATAGGAAGCTATAAAGTAAGGATGCCCCATAGTGCGACTCTTAAATATTATCCCCATTTTATTTTTGAACTAGTCCAGGTAAAAATCTTATATCTGTACTCTTCAACAGGATACATTACTAAAATGGAATAAATATCCTAGAAAACTTAAAAAAAAAAACAGGCGTTTTATTGTGAGCTTTATTTAAAATATTCTTATGAACTTAGAGGCTAAGTGTTTCTATTTACCAATTAGTGTAATTTTAAATAAAATTCAAGTTTTCTGCTCTGTTAAGCATCCTATAACAAGAAAAGTAAGCGAACCTATTTACTGATTCCATTAAATATTTGAATTAATTTAACTTTTAATACCTCTTCGTTCAGATCTCTGTGTAACGGGAATTTATGACGCTTACATACCAATATCTGGCGTTTGAGTGAAAACCTCAATTCTGTTCACCACTGTCTCCAATCCCACAAACCTCATATTCTCTTTCTAGTCGAAACCAAAATAAGCAGTAAAAATGCAATGTGGTTCAAACTAGCACTTAACTCGAAAGTTTTCTCTTACATTTTTGGTGATGTAGAACCTTGGAGGCCTATAATACACTAAAAATATTCTAACATACTTGCTCGATATCTAAAAAAAATACACAAGGTAACAAGCGACAAAAGACGTCATTGACAGAGAAACCTTACCTACTGATGTGTGGCCTCTTAAAAGAACCTCATTTTCTTGCAACCACGGTTCTTAGCGGCACTCAGAAAAACTATATTAGATGACTATTATATTTCCCATCTGAGACGAAATTTTTAAAAAAGAAGTCATGAAAATAAAGGTGGTAAAAGATTATTTTTACCATCTGGTATCCTCATATACAAACCATTATAAAACATTACATATACATACTTAAAGGTAATTTCCACAAGAAAAACAAAGAGGTAGGTTCAAATCATGTTTTCCAAAATTCCAGGCCGGCGGATCTGTCCAGATCGTCACTAACGTTTGGGTGGTTATCTATAGACGACCAACGAAAAATCGAAAATATTATAATGCTGGGTAGCAAGGCCTGTAAACTTCAATAGGTAACACTACGCTTCTCTTACCGCAATCCTCGCGGAGTCACCGGGCGACCGCGGACGCCTACGCGTACACTAGCCCACTCTCTCTCGTACCAAATATTAATCTATAGCACTATCTTTTTCATTAGGTCAAGAAAGTATGCGATCGTAACAAAGTTCATTTTTCTACTAATAGTTTTAATAAAATAAAAGTTGTTAAAGAAATATTAACAATTATAAATTAGTGAAAATTTTTGTGGAGTAAATGTTAATTCGCTATTTATTAGATTAATAGATACGCAACTAGATAGGTACCTATTCAGTGATGACCAAATGAAAAAAACAAATTAAACTATAGATAGGTAGTTAGGTATGCCTACATAATCCTAATAAATAAAACATGAATATTTACACACAAATGAAATTTAGGAAGTTTAATTCAAATTAAAACTCTATCCCACATGTTATAGTGGTATTATAGGTAGGCATATTTTTTAAAAAAGTAAACGTGATATTAATTATATTATGAGATCTCTCTTAGAAACACGTTGAATAGAAATTTAATTCCAATTAAACTTTATAGAGAAAGACTTCATGTTTTATTTGTCTATAACATGTGAACACCACTTTGAGAATGGAATATTTTGCCAAATAGATCTTTATTTTAAAAAAAATATGAATATTACATAATATCAAAACAATTAAAATTAAGTAATTATTTTCTTTATCTTTTTATTAACTTTTTTGTCTTTATCTTCATAATCACCTAATGTTTTTTTTTACTTTACTTGTCTTCCTTCGATTTTTCATTTAAATATTTGATTCTAAATAGCCTTTGACGTAAAAAGCATCTTACAGGTTCTACATTAATAATAGAGTTTTTCTTTTTCACTATATTTACTATTTTGTCAGTCATTTTGGGACCCTTTTTAATTGGCTGTCCTTTATGAAACTTCTCAAATCTTTTATTCATAATAATTGCTTGTTCTTCCCATACCTCCGATAGTTGCATGAGTTCTCCAAATGAAAGGTGCGAAACCCATTTGGGCATTTGGTAATCATGCTCTACTTTATTTTCATAAGTATCCTGACCTAATTCAGGGTAACTCTCTTTTAATTTGTATGCTAACCACCCAGATAAATATTGCACTCCATGTCTTTCTGAATTGATGTGTATATTCCAATATCAGAAGAAGAACTTGTACCTGTGTTCTCCGTATCAGAAAAATCAGTTGTTTTTCCATATGATGGTACATCAGTTACAATGCCACACATTACTCTTGCCACCATTATATATTCTTCTACAATTCGTAAAATGGTATTTGTGTTTTTTTGAACAATCCCAGGGTGTTTTTTTAAAACAATCATACGTATGCGATAAATTGCATCTAAGGGAATCGGATGATCCTTCAGTCCTCCTCGACCACGTAATTGGGAAAAAAAAATTTCAATGTGCACTTTGTGCGTTAATAGGTATTTTGCTGCATATATATATATATATATATATATATATATATATATATATATATATATATATATATATATATATATATATATATATATATATATATATATATATATATATATATATATATATATATATATATATATATATATATATATATATATATATATATATATATATATATATATATATATATATATATATATATATATATATAAATAAAGATTTCACGGAGAAATTGATATTAATATTCATTTTTCGAATGTCTGCATACCCCTTTTTCTCTACAGGTCATAGTGCTTATTAGATGGTAAACTTCATTCTGTTCTTCCAAGCCAACACCATAAGGTCTCTTCGAAGGTATAGAAGCTTCAGTTGAATAACTGTTAAAAATATCAAAATAAGTATTTATCTTTGCTATAAAATTTCCCAAATCAATTGCCAATTTCTTCTCGTAGTGTGAGACAGCAACTGTGCTGCTAAAGCAACGTTCTGGCGTTGAGGACTAAAACATTCCAAATGATTTTTCCTTATTTTATAACAAGATGATACTTCTGTGTCAGTTGATGATATTTGGGACTTTAGGGGCTCTTTATTAATTACTGATCTATCTTCTAAAAGAAATCTATGGCCTATAAACCAATTTCTCAAGTTTCAGCAAGTGTGGCGTATCGACAAAAAAATTAAATGTTTTTTTCTGTTACAGGATGAGAGAAGTGCGTGTGATGTATATCTATTCTTAATTCCCGCCACAGGCCTATATTCCCACCTCCACAGTCAGAAACGCATGCTACTTCATTATATGATATTTTGTGTAGCTTTTTAATAAGAGTCAGCAAAATATCTTTAGTCATTTTTTTATCAAAATCTACATATATGGGTTGCCTTCATTTAGAAAATTCTCTGGCCATGACAACCTGCATCTGCGAATGAGGTCCAATAACTTCATCTGATGATTTATCATACTCATATGTAGAACTAACTTTCACTTCGTCAAACTGTAGTAGAACCACCTTTTCAAATCCGTTCATTTTCTGAGCAGTTATGCTCATAATTCTAAAAATGTCATTTAAAACACCTTGGCGTAGATTCAATTTAGAAGCTCATCTTTGAAGAGAAGTCAGGCTTGGAAGTGGATATTTTTTGGTTTCCCGAAGATAAACAAGACCTTTCGCTAAAGTATCTTATAGCAAATGCATTCATGCATCATCAGAACTCCAAACAACCATTTTCTTTTTATTACTTACAATGTCCTGTTGAGCTTTAGAAAGAATCTGTTTCACTGAACTTTCTGTTTTAATAAGGCAGGATTCTTCCAATACTAATTTAGAACTTAAATGATTTAAGTCCTTCTCCAGCTGATTAACTTTTAATTTAAGTTTATCATATTCTTCTTTCATATTTACACACTATTTCTTAAGGAATTCATTTTCTGTGGTAAGTCGTTGAAGATCATTTTGAAGAGCAGTATTATCATCAAAAATATCGCAAACTGCTGTAGATTGAGGAGATACTGAAGCTAGAAGTGTTGTCAACATTTCTTTATTTTCTTCTGAATTTTCATTTTCCAAAATTCCCTTTACTAATTTTTTATTGCTTGATTGCAACATAATACTTTGATCTTTGTGAAAATTTAAGATAAATTGGATAAGTACTATTTTAATAATATTTTGTTTAACATTTTACTAGACCCCCATTTTGTTTTGCCATATTGATTTATACCAAAATATTAGCAATTTATCCCCATATGCCCCTTAATTTTTGATCAAATTTTGAGGTCAATCGGTTAAGTAGTCTTTAAAGTATGCCGCGAACTGACAGACAGACGGACCGACGGAAATAATAAAACATACTTTTTGGCATCTAAAGACTCTAAAACGTGAAGATATGTAAAACCTGAGAGAGCGATTTTTTCACGATTACAAATATTTTATTTAGCCGTCATTTTATATCGCCAACTTGAATTCGTACCACAGTTTTACTAGTTCAACTGTATACCATAATTATTTATGGCACACAATTTGAAATCAAGCCCTTAAGTAGTTTTTCACGCTGAATTTTGGATTCGTACAAAAATTTTACCAGTTGATTATACATAATACTTGATTTTGGTGCAAAATTTCAAATAAAATGAAAAGCAGTTTTTTAGTAATAATTTTTTTAACATTTTACTAGGCCGCCATTTTGGTTTGCCATATGGGATTTTTAATAATTTTTCAGCTATGCCGCGAACACACAGACGGACAGATAAACAGACAGGCCGACGGAATTGAGAAAACGTGTTTTTCGGCATCTAGAGACCCTGAAACGTAAAGATCTGAAAAAATCTCCGAGAGTGGTTTTTTACGATTGCAATTCTTCACTTTTACGATGGAAGTAAAAAATAATCATTTTCACGACAAAATAATCAGTTTTCACAATAAAAGTAAACAATGACATGTTAATGAAAAAAAAAACAAAGAGAGACAGTTCCACATTCAAAAAAATTTGTATAGCCTGAATCTATACCATATATACGTACGTAATTAATTTTTTAAATAATATCTAACTTAAAAGTATCGTATTTACAGTATATAGTGTATATAGACCGGAAAAACTTTCAAAATTTATTTATAGAAATTACCAGAGATAGGTTTCAGATATTCTTGTATTTATTCATTTCATTTCGAATAACCCAAATGCTTTGTGTTAATATAATAATGACGCGTATTTTCGAAAAGCAATTTTAGTCGTTAAATAGCTGCGTCTATTCTATCGCTCTGAACCATAATTTCCTAATTGGAATATGTGTATTGAGCCAATTAATATAATAATTTTGTTACTAATTTGACAAGTATGTATTTCACATTCAACCGGAATAATATTAAATTGGGTACTTAAAAATATGTAACATTAAAAAAGGGATAATATTGTAACTACTTACAACAATAAAGGAAACGAAAAAGGTTCTTAATCGAATTATGTCTAAAAGTGTTTTCACTTTTTTCCAGAATCACTAGAAAAGCCCAGATCTATTTGCCATGACAATTAAAGCTTTTGGTCAGGTATTTTGAATAAACTTATTTTATTCAGTTAACAATACATCCGATAGAAAATATTTAATGGACAGCTATCAGGATAATTTTTATCTCTAGTTTGGCTCTAAAAGCTGTTTTTTTGAGAAACCGTGGACATACATGTTTATAGGAAGGTTTTATTAAAAATAGACAAAATGCTACATGAATATTTTTATATTATATTAGAAAGAGAAATAGTTGACAAGATGCTTTAATTAAAAGTGTCCAAATTGAAAGTTTAGAAGGCATCAGATACATTACTTTCCATTCTGGATTAGAAACAGGTTTTGTGTTTGCCTTATTTTTAAATCTGGATCCAAGTCCGGTGATTACCATGATGCTATGAATGCTAAACATTTTGAAAAATGGTTTCAGGAACAATTACTTCGATATTTAGAAGACCGTTGCCTCATAGTGATTGGATAACACATCCTACCATTCGAGGCTATTAGAGAAGTTTTGAAACTTAAGTTGGCCTAAACACTACTTCTAAGATGGCGACAAGATAAAAATATCGAATATCCAAATACAGTAATGAAAATAGATTTACGGAATATAGTTAAAAAGTCTCTACCAAAAAAATAAATATATGTAAGCAGTAGGATGTATTTTTATTAGATTACTACTAGATTGATAAATTAGCGTTACAGTATGGATACAGGTATTAAGGGTTTTCACCTTACCATTGCCAATTTAATCCCATAAATGTTGTGGTCGAAGTGCAAGTGGTACTATGATTCGAGTTACTGTTTACAGTTACTGCCAATGCGGTCCTAAGCTTATGAAATGAAGCACTCGAGAAACGGATGTTTTTAAATTAACAATATAACCTTTCCTTTAATGGTACTCACTTTCCTATAAGTGACCCCTAACAAATGGACCCATTATTGTAGCCATAAAAATAATCTTATTCTCTCAACCTGGAAAAGAGGTCGCTCTTTATACTCTTCAGATATTCTCTTGGTTATTATAAATTTAAACGATTCAGATTCATCAGACTCTAGCAGTGACGACGAAACTGTTTCGAATTCTCAGAAATTTTGATGCAACAGAATTCTATGTTATTTTAGTTTATAGTTTGTATTCATGATTTTGTTCAATTATATTTCATGTATAGTTAAATGTCAGATGTATAAAACAACTTTTATACACGGTTAATTAATTTTATATTGTCTAATAACTATTTTAAATGAACTCTGTTTTAAATTAATACTTTTATTCATATTGTCTAATTCTAATACCATTGAACACTATTGAATTTATATGAATATGAATGAATTAGCTACGTCATGCCCTTTTTTCCAAATTAGGACTTCATCGACGAGATAAGTACAAACCCTCGTGAAACGAACTTTACAGTAATTTTTTTATTTCTCAGAAGTTTGTTAGTTTATAAGTGTGTATTATCCATATATAGCAAACCTGTTGAAGCCATTTTTTTTTCATTTTTGGGACCTGTACCAGAAATATGTAGAATATAGAATAGGAAAACTCTCTGAGAGATAAAAAACAGACAATTTTTTTGGAATGATTTCTATGAGTATAATATACAACAGAAGATGAATAGAACCAAATTCTTGCCTTAGATAGAATATACACCATCAAGTGATATTAAACGAAAATGATGCATTAATACAAATGAACTGGTCAACTGTATTAAGACTAATTGCTTTTACTTCATATAATGCAGACTCTATAAAAAATACTCCTTTATTTGTTTCCTTTTAATCAGGTTTTCATAGTATATTTTCTTTTCTTCCCTAAACCACGTTTTTACCAATACCTCCAATCGATTAGAAAATAGAAAAAGGTGCTTTAACGGTTAAAATTTTAATTATTGTGTTTTATATTGTTCTTTGCTTTTCTTTATTGCTTCCCATTCTATTATCTGATGATTTACTCCTAGAAAACACAACACGTCGTTTTATATTTCGAGCCAAACTTGGGGCTTGGCAAAGCATTTTCAATTAAAAATAATTGGAGCTATTTTTCCCACCTGAATCTTTTAGTGTGCCGGAGCATAGCGGAAATACCAAATTAAATTATATGGTTCGCTTTTTTGTAATTGGTATTTTCAATATTCTGTCTATTTAGCTCAAGACGTTAAATTATGTTGGAAGAAAGTGATATACTGTACGGTTAAAAAAAAATTCCTTGCAAAAAAATATTTACGTGTGTCGAAACGATTTATAGAAAATTTCTGTTGCAAATTGTGTGAATAAAAAAAATGGTTTTTTTAAATTGGTCCTAATTTTTAAGATAGTTGTTACCGTCAGTTGATAAGGCAATTACCTGTGACATGCTTATGACAAAGTATTGCGAATAATTACAAGGTCAGATATCCGAAAATTCATTATTATGCGAATATTTCTTTAATATATAAATAACTATATAATAGTTGCTTAATATCGACGACACTGAATTTTTTAGTTACCTGTATTCTGTACTAATACATTTCCGTTTGTCAAAGCAAGCATCTGAATTTTTCGCATCTAAGCTGAAAAAACTATTTAAACTTAATTTTGAAATAGTGTTCTCATCAATTCGTTTTGTTTTAGCAATATGATGGCTGTTGTCCTAATAAAAACTCCTTCAACAAAGCCGCCATTTTGAATTGAAATGTCACTTGCGGGTAATGTTGTCAGGTGTCGCGATTTACGCGATCCGCATGGGCCTGTAGTCACGTATTCATCTAAGCTTGATCGGGACGCCAAATGTCCCGATTTTTGAACGAAATGATAAAAAGTGTTTTCTCATCACAAAACAAATCGCATGCCACTCAACAACGCGATAGACTGCTGCCCCGTTCTCTTATTCCGCATGCAAGATCGCGTCGCTGCTGGAGTTCTCCCTTTAATTAATTAAAGAATCCCTCCCTTTAGTTAATTAAAGAACTTTGACAAATTTTATTCACTGTAAAGTGATTTATCAATACAAAAAAAATATCTTAGTTTTTTTAAAAAATGAAAAAACAGGTCAAACTTATTTTCTTTTTTTTTGCAGAAAAAAAGCAATTTCTTCGTATGATAGGTTCACTCTAAGGAGATGAAACAACTCCCTAAAATTTTGGGTATTTATTTTAAGGGGTCTTAATCTGGGGGTAAAACAGCTCTTTAAAGGTGAAGATATTTTTTATTTTAGAAACTATTATTATTTTTAAAAAATAATATTACAAATATTGTATTTTATATTTTTTGTATATGGATTTAAACTTATTAGATGGGGTAATAGTGATTTCGAAAAAATATTTAAATTCTAATGGTTGTCAAAATGTTTTAGCCTAATTTTTAAACGGTTTAAAATATCTGTCTGGAGTTTCGATGATAGATAGAATATGTAATGTTTTCAATGAAAATAATTGACAGTTGTCAAAGCTAATTTTCAGTCCAACATTTAAACGATATTTTAAAACGTATCTATTTAAAAGTTTGCGTCCTACATAAAGGTGGATTTATAAACTTGCTTTTTGCTTTTGCTCTTGCTTTTGACGTTGCCGTTGCCCGTGCCGTTAGAATATAGACCTTAAGAACAGAGTTAAGCCATTTATAAACAGTTCTATTGCTTTTGTTTTTGACGTCCGTTGACATTCGAGATGACGAAATTCATGTTTTGCTTTAGCGATTCCGTTCCCGTCGTAGCAAAACTCGTAGCATATACGTCACAACCAATAGAAATTCGAGAAATGAGTCACGTGATTTTTGTTTACAAGCTGGATCGCCAGAATGCACGGTCCACTCCATTTGTATATTTTTCGTTTTGTTTGGATGTGTTTTGCCATAAAATATCAAAAGTTGTTACAATTAGTTATAAGTTTCCAGTTATTTATTGTTAGGCAGCATTTTATAAATATGAGTGATATAGAAAGCCAGGGACAAAAGCACTCTGAAAACACCTTAAAGCAAGTTTATAAATATATGTTAAAATCGTAGCAGAACGTCAAACGAAAAAGCAAGTTTATAAATCAGGAGTAATATTCTAGATATACATATTTTTACATTTAGAATTGATAGCTGTCAAAAATAGCAACATAATATGGGTCTGAAACCTTATTTTCAATTCAATTTATTAATACAGACTCTAAAGGCTTTCCATCCTGCCCAAAATGTCTTGTTAGGTTAACTAATATTTCTTAAATTTTAATAAATAGAACTTTTTATTCATTTTGAAAAAGAGCGTAAAGATAGTATGAAATAAAAGACCGTAAAGATAGTATGAAAAAAATTGTATCTACGATCGTGAGATAAGAAGCCGTTACCGCACTAGTCCGCAACTGTATTTGACCGACATTCCCCTGCCTCTTTACGGTCAAAATATCCACTCCGGTATTGGGTAATTGTGATGTAGAAGACCTAAAGCAGTGGCCGGTATATTATTCTTGATTGGTTAATTTTAAAAACAAAGCAATAGTCAGGAGGTATTAGGCATACCTCCAATAGTGTTTATTCCCACTGGCTGTTTTGTATATTGGCCGTTCTTATAGCACACGATGAACGTGTTTAGGGCGCAACTTCATGTAATTTCGGACAATTTCCACCATATCTAAACCTTTAATGTCACTTGATGTTACAAAAAACTGTCGAGCTATTTTTGTCTTCATGAATGGTATTACAAATCAAAAACACGCACCTTCATCTTTCACATTTTCCAAGAGTAAGTTAGTCAGCTCTTCTCTTCTACATGCTCCTGCTAGTCCAACAATAAGTGCTACTTTCGCCATAAAAAACTTGTTATCATCAGCTTCCTGCAGAAAAACACCAATATCGTTTTTCGGTAATATCTTTGATTTTGTAGGTCTATATTCTTCCGACTTTCTTTTTAAAAACGCAATTATATGCGAATATTTATTAATAATAATATTAAAACAAACTTGCTGAAAAATCTGGCTTAATATTTTAAATATGGAGAAGATGTTAAATATTTATTAAATTTGCATCTAACTAAAAATATATATATTATGTCGATAGTGATACAAGGAAACATAAATATGCATTGTAGGAAATTTTAGTTTTTTGAAATTCTGTTTCACAAAAATGTATATCAATTATATAAATTTAAAAAATATAATTCCACGGGTTTGCAAGATACTAGCGTATTATTTCACCACACAATATAGTTATTATATATTAACACTGTCTTAATATAGATTTATAATTCATTCTCAACTCCATATTTTACCGAGAATATCGAATATAGTTTAGAAAATAATTACTTTCTTTGTTATTATTTTCCAAGAGAATTCTTTCAGTTTGACGAAGGTACACAATTTCGCGTAAGTACACAACACCTTTATGTGCGCATCAGATGTTCTTTAGCCGTTGAAGCACGTTTTCAAAACCATAAAAGCTGTGTAAAATTGGAAACAGAATGGAACATATGTGAAATTATTTTTATGAAGGCGGAAGATGTGAAACTGTAGTTTTCTTTTAATATCATATGGAAAACGTATAAAAATAAAATACAGATAATTAAATTAAAGTAACACCGTAATATTTATGTTTTCTAAATATGTTTAAACCAAAAAGTTCTTTTACAGATTGGTAGATTAAAATAAAAGATATATAAATTATTTTAGGTAAAAGCAATCAAATATTTCCTGAAAACCTTAGCATCGTCAACATGAATTTAGTTTTAATTTAATTTATTTATTTTTTTATAGATATATTTTGTAACTCTTTGCTTCTTCCAATTAATTAATAACTTAATTTATTAGATGACAATAAAACTTTAGTTTTAATAAATAGGCCACACTCAAACAAAAATAATAGAAAGTGGGTGCTAATATTTCTGTTTCTTAATATATTTAAATCAAAAAGTTCTTTTGGTAGGTTAAACATAAGAGATATATAGATTAGTTTAGCTGACAGCAATCAAACATTTCCTAAAAACCTTAGCATCGTCAAAGTTAAATTAATTTTAATGTATTTAGGAGATGTATTTTTTTACATTTTGCTTATTATAATTAATTAATAACTCAATTTTTAAGACGACAATAAAACTTCAATTTTAATTTCAATTTTACTAAAAACAAAACAAGACTTAAGCTAATTAATGTTGGTATATTTGGTAATAGCATGCACAGATGTCAAATTGAAGGATATTTATTTCTTCAATTAAAATGCCAAAAAATCTAGATATAAAAATAAAAGAAAAAATCATAAAAAATCTAAATAAAAATGGATTAAAAAGTATATAAAGAAATTCAAAGGAAAAATGTTAGTTTAGTAACAAAAGTGTATAATTAACAGTATGTACAGCGCTTCTTAGTAATAAGTCAAAGATTGATATTACAACATAAAAACAGTAATTTTAAAGAAATGTTTGTGATCGGTAAGAAGGAAAAATCATATTTTTTTCAGGAATTCTTACAAGATATGATCCTCGATATAATCCAGCACACAATGGTACAAGGAATCGAATCTAACCTGTTCAAAGACATTTATTTCTTCAATTGAAATGTAAAAAAATGGATACAAAATTTGAAGAAAAAGTCATGCAATTTATAAAACTATTTTAAGAACAATATTTAAGAAAATAATACTATACATATAAAACTCGTCAGAACTATAACGATTTTTCTCTAGCAGGTAGTTTTCCAGTGTTTTTTTTAGTATTAACATTAACGGAATTTCTAATAATTGCATTTAACTTGATAAAAAACTTGCATCCAGTAAAATACATATTTAAGGCAATAGAAGCATTTTAAATTTGGTATTATAATTAATTGTGGTCTGAAACGCAAATGTTTTTCGAAATATAGGTTGATAGATAAGCAACAAAGAAAAGTAAATATATATACCTGCCGTAGTCAAAATTTTCAAATTTTTAAAAGCCGTTCTATATGATTCCCTGGATCAACAACTATACGCACAGATACTTTTGCATTACAAAAACTCTATCAACATTTACGCTCATCCCCCAATTTAATATTCCATAGCAAATTATTCAGTGTATATTGAAGTAATAAAGAGATAAAAAATATTTTCTATAGACAAAAACTTTAGTGCATTACAGTTGCTGCGCAACTTATTGCAGAGTCTCCCGATATGCAGATGCTATTTTAAAGAAATTTTCATCGAGAAACACCCTCCAGCAGTTTAAATTGATGTACTTAATGTAAACGCAAATCCGTATCTCCAAATAATTCTAAAAGGACATTGTTGGGTTTTCTGGCCAGTTTAAAATTGTTTGTATATGTATTTTCAGCAATTATCTTTAAGGATGTGGAATTTTCTTAAACTCACAAAATATTTGTTTCATCAGCGTAAGAAATGACGAAAGTTTCTGCAAAATTATTAATAAAATATATTATACATTTCGTTCACAAAAACGACAAAAAAGAAAAATGGAGTCCTAAAATACTTTGCACATCATTAACAGATTCCAGTTGTATTCTATTTGACAAAAGTCTCTTAGTAAAATTCGGTGGTTTGCGTCTTATACCATGCCTGTAAAGCTTCGTAAACAAAATTTTGTGATTTACTACATACAATTCTCATGAAAAACAGTTCTAATACAAGCAATGTTTTATCAATGGCCTCTACAATTATACGCTGAAACTCGCTTAATGCAGTTTAAGGAGATTCAGTTTTTTTTTTAAGATAAAACCATGTTGCGACGGAGAAGGCAATTTATTTTTATAAAAATATGCAACAACCTTTATATGAATAAATTTAGTTTGACGTCTTAAGTATCTTTAAATAACTTTTCACACCTTGAATAATACTTTTTCGTGCCTTGAATAATACTTGAATAACAGTCATTTTATTATTTACCTGAATCTTAATATAAATTATTACTTTTTTTGGCCTCCCTAATTTAACTTCCTTTTTTTCACCTTAAAATTGTATATTTTGATCTATATTCTCAACCCACTAATTCATTGATTTATTGATTTGTTTAGATCAACTCATTTCTTCACTGATTTATTTAATCTTTAGGCTTGTTTACATTTTTTACAATAGAAGGAAGTTGTGTAGTCCAAAAAAAAATCACCCTAGTATATTCCCTGGATGCCGAAAAACATGTTTTCCCATTTCCGCTGGTCTGACTGTCTGCCTGTTCGCGACACAGCTAAAAAATGTTATAATTAATTAATTTTAGATTTTCCATAACAATTAACGACGATATAAGTTTGAACAAAATGGTGACCTAAGGAAATATTTAAAAATGCAATATTAAAATTGTTTCGTCTAATCGAAATTACATTATTTTTTTTATTTTGGGTAATTTAGTCTATTTTATTTACTTAAAATTAATTAATACATAGTTCACGTTTTTATAAGAAAACTGAAATTCATAAGTTTAACCGAACTCCCGGTATAATATTTTTGCGCGTCATGTGACAATCTCCCCATATGGCCAGGAAAAAATGTGCGCTGCGCGCATGACATCGGAAGTAGCGAAAGAACCCTTCCGAAAGAAGAAACTCGCTGCTCTCTCTCTCGATACTAACTCGACTAAAAACACATGTGAGAGTGCAATTAAGAAACCCTTCTTTTAGCCGGCTAATATAAATTATGTAACTACATATATTACTCCCATGTAAACACAAACAGTGCTATAAAAGTGCAAGGTAGTGAATCAATTAGAAGAAAGTTGGAGACATCCAGCAACCATAAGGTAGGCCATCTTTATTAAGAAATTGTCACATCCGTTTTTTACGTTTTTTAATAATTAAAAATTGAGATTAAACTAAAATTCCTTTGTTCTACAGTCCACGCTCTTTCTCGCACATTTTTTTGGTCCAATCGATCACGGATTTGGGCATATATAATAATTAAAAAAGTTTAATTTCAGTTTACTTAAAATAAATTTGGTCAAATTTGGTACTCCATTTTTAACGGTTTCATACGAATTTTCCATACGTGTCGATTAGTACTTCGTACGTACCGGACGCGCACCTGTTTCGCGTCTCGATTCGATCGATTGATTTTTAGATGCAAAATTCATTGTAATTTTAAATTTCGACAAAACTGCAAATAGTTATTCTGTTTGTGTTTACAATATGCTCGCCGGCCGGCATAATAATTTCTCACATTTCTAACCGAATTCCTGTAATAAAATTTAAAAATTGATTAATACATATCGCGGAAATAAAGATAAATATTAGAAATTATATATTGTTCGCACTCTATTTTAATATTTAATTTATTCCAAATCGAATATTTTCTCTCTATAACTCTATATACATATATTATAGTGATATTAACTAAATATAACTCGACAATATATATAACCCTACAAACTAAATGTCTATTTTTATATGATTAATTTTACTCAAAAAAAGTGACACTCGACTCTAGTTTAACTATAATAAAGATATTGTAACTCAGAAATCTCTATAATATTTTCTCTCAATAATTACCTTGCTAGTATTTTTCTCTGAGGAAGTTTGACACTGACTTAATTTAAATTAAAAGAAAAATTATTCTCCTGGGTTTCACTCTGTCAGAAAATTATTTACTGCTCTGTGCATATTACTCCCCATATATATAATAATAATTCTCTATATATTATATACAGTGTTCTTTTGTATATCCATTGCTCTTTATTATTATTATTCTCTTACTGACTTTAATAAAGTCTAGCTAGCAGTAGGTATTTTCTACTATGTATATCTTAATATAGTACTGCAAAATTTAATAATAGTTTAACCTACAAAAAAATTATATTTTTATTTTTTTTTCTCTTTTAATATTTATTCACTATGGCTGACAAAAAACTCAAGGGCCTTATAGCTCCCCTCTAGAAGAAATTAAAGACGTAGCTAGCCATGCTTTAAAAGATTACAAATTGCATACTCAATTAAAAATTCGTTATAAGCATTTACATGAAATTGTCACTGATTTTAATAATCAACATTCTTCTATATTAAATATTATGGCAACTATTGAAGATGCTAACATGGTTGAACAAAGAAATATAAGAAAAGAATTTGATACTAATTTTTATGAAATAGAGGCAATTTATACAAATTTATTTGATGATGCAAAAATTATTGCACACGCTGCTACTCCAAGTCATGTTAAATTGCATAAGTTAGAACTTAGAAAATTTAATGGCTCAATTCGAAATTGGAAAACATTTATGGATCTTTTTAATTCAATGATTCATAATAACTTAAGTTTATCGAATGTTGACAAATTCACTGGCGTGAAATAGAAAAAAACAGTCAGTCAGATGTCACTGGCGTGAAATAGAAAAAAACAAAAAGGCTTTCAAGTGAACGTGATGTAAAAGCTCTTTAGGCTTTATTGGATACATTTACTGAAGATTTAGCTGCGCTTGAGCACATTGGTCATCCTATTAACGAATGGGATTTTATTTTATTTTATTGTTACGGAATCCAAAGCCGACGTCGAGAAGACGAGCCGCTGACTCAGGGTTAATGCGATAAAAACTTACATAGTGTGATTAGTCACGTATTTGTATTATAAAATTTTGGTAGGCAGAATAAATCGAACGTTTATACGAATCGGGTCGTTTACTTTCTATCTACAAAAATATGCTGTAATAGTTCAGAAGTGGAGATGAAAACCTACTAAAGAGTTATTAATTAGTGTTATTGTTATACAGAGTGTCTCTAAAGTGTATTATTTGTGTGTTATTTTTATTCGCAAGTAAAATGAGTGACTCAGATAGTTTAAGTGATTGTGAAACCGAACAACAAGTGGGACGTTATGTAACTGCTCCAACAAAAAGGCGGAAAACTGAGGAAACTGTGAGCCTTTCCGAGGTTGACAAACTTGTGGCAGAAAAAGTGAGTAACATTTTGAGCCAACATGGTAAATTTACACAAAGCACCAGTTTAAAATATACAGGAAAAGCTGATTTAATACCTGAATTCGACCCGGAAAAATCCGAAATTACCGCAATAAACTGGTTGCATAAAATCGAACAAATTGGGGTTATTAACAACTGGATCGATGAACAAAAATCATTTTGTATGCAATCGCGACTTACCGGGTTGGCAAAAGTTTGGTATAATGGATTGACAGAATATAATTTAACTTGGAATGAATGGAAATTGGCCATTTCACGTGCTTTTCCTTCACATACGGATTATGTAGATTTACTAAAGCAAATGTTAGCCCGAAGCAAGAAAAAAGAAGAAAGTGTGATGCACTATTTTTACTATAAAAATATGTTGGTAAAAAAATGTGGTTTATCCGGAGTAAACGCCGTTTCTTGCATAATTGATGGCCTACCCATGCAGTTACAAGCTAATGCCAAAGCAGGGAACTATCATTCACCAGACGACCTTTTTTATGGATTCCTTAGTAAAGTTGAGAGTTTCAGCGAGCCATTAGATAAAAAAATTGGCCTAGCAAGTTTTGACAGTCAGCCAAGTACATCAGGACAACTTAGATGTAGGTTATGCAAGAAAATGGGACATAAAGCAAGACAATGTTTACTGAAAAGATCTAACCAGGATTTAAGTACGAGGAGTAGTGACCCAGGAGTTCGATGTTTTCGGTGTGGAAAGAAGGGACATACGGAGCAGCTCTGTTGGTCAAGAACGAAGGCGATATGTTCAAAATGCGGCAAGATAGGACACAAGGACCAGGACTGTTGGACCAGGGCGAGTTCGTCGACGACCTGCACGTTCTGCGGGAAAGCGGGACACCTGGCCGAAAACTGTTGGACAAATGGAAAAGGAAAACCCAAGGATGTCAGGATGTTACAAAGGCAAGTTTCCAATTCTTTTTATAATATAGATGTTAAAATTAATGAGCAGCAGTTCAATGGGTACATAGACACGGGTAGTCAATTGAATGTTGCACATATTTCAGTGGCAAAAAAATTAAATTTAAAATTAATTTCAACTGATATATTAGTAAGAGGGTTTGGTGGTTGTCTGATAGTACCAGAAGGGATTAGTCAAGTAAAAATAGGAATTGGAGAAGTTTCCATTATTACGATTTTAGTTTTTGTAAACACCGAAATGATTTCGTTTGACGTTATTATTGGACAACCAATTATAAATAGCAATAAAGTTGCCTTAAACATAACAGGTAATCAAGTTCAGTTAAAACCAGTAAAAGAAACTTCTTCAGAATTTTCTTGTTTTTCCAATAATACTTTAGAAAAGATACCCATTAAAGTTTATGAACATGTAAACATACCAGCTTGTAATTCCAAGCGAATACTAGTTAAGTTAGATAATATTGAAAATATTCTATTTATACCTGGACAACTTTTTACTTATAGTCAGAATTGTTCAATTCAAGGTTGTATTGTCAGTGGGCCTACTCAAACTTTAAATATTATAAATTGGGGTAATAAACCTATTTGTTTGGAAAAGGACAACATTTTAACTAAGGGCTTAAAGATAAAATGTCCGGACAACATTCCAGTCATAGATGAAAGCAATGAGCTAATATCTTTATCATTACAGGTCGATAAAGTAAAATGTGGAAACTTAGTACAAAGTGATAAAATTAAAGTGTACGACCTCTTATACAAGTTTAGTGAATGTTTTGCAAGCAATACTTCCGAGTTGGGCAATAACGGCACGGTAGAGTTTAAATTAGATTTACTATCCGATAGGCCAGTTGTTCATAGGCCATATCGTTTATCTGAGTTTGAGAGAGGTATCGTACGAGATAAAGTTGATAACCTTCTGGCAGGGGGCATTGTGAGGGAATCAACATCTGACTATTCAAGTCCGGTTGTACTTGTAAAGAAAAAAAATGGAGATTATCGCTTTTGTGTGGACTACAGAAAATTAAATTCTATTACGGTAAAAAAAAATAACTATCCCATACCACACATAGAGGACCTTATATCTAGATTACAAAAAAAGACATATTTTAGTAGCCTGGATATGGCCCAAGGTTATTATCAAATTCCGGTAGCATCTGATTCCATAGATAAAACCGCCTTTATCACACCGGACGGTCAGTATGAGTTCCTTAGAATGCCCTTTGGGCTTGCTAATGCCCCAGCAACCTTTCAAAGAATGGTTAATAATGTTCTGGGAAATTTAAGATATGACAAGGTCGCTGTTTATCTCGACGATATTCTAATTCCATCAAACACTGTAGACGAAGGTTTACAAGTTTTAGAACAGGTTTTCGAATTATTTGCCAAAGCCAATTTAAAATTAAATATTGACAAATGCTCATTCTTTCAGACTAAAATTAATTTTCTTGGATATGAAATTTCACAGCTAGGAATCAGACCTGGCGAACAGAAAGTTAGGGCAGTTGAAGATTTCAAACATCCAACAAATATACATGAATTAAGACAATTTTTGGGACTTAGTTCCTATTTTCGAAAATTTATAAAAGATCATGCTAAAATTGTGGCTCCACTTACAATGTTTTTACGTAAAGACACAGTGTGGTCTTGGGGAAATGAGCAAAAAGAGGCTGTCAATACAATAAAAAACATACTGATAAAAAAACCGATTTAAAAAATTTATGGTGTTAAAGCAAAAACGGAATTACATACGGATGCGTGTAGCAAGGGCATTGCAGGGATTCTCTTACAGTACGAAGATACTGAATTAAAACCTGTTTACTATTTTAGCAGATCAACATCGCGTGATGAAAAATTGTATCATTCATATGAATTGGAGACCTTAGCCATTGTCGAGTCAATAAAAAAATTTAGAGTCTATTTAATGGGAATTCATTTTAAAATAGTTACAGATTGTAGCGCAGTTAGAAACACTTTTGAGAAAAAAGACTTACTACCTAGGGTTACCCGATGGTGGCTAAGTATCCAAGACTATGACTTTGAAATAGAACATCGATCGGGTGATAAAATGAGGTACGTGGACGCGTTAAGTAGGAATCCAGTCTGCAAATTTGTTATGCAAACATCTGATTGGGTTTTAGCACTGCAACAGCAGGACGATGATATCCGACTTATAAAGGAAAAATTGACGAAGGCAAATGATAAGGAAATTTTAAATAATTATGAGGTAAAAGAACATAAATTATATCGCAAAACTCTGGATGGTAAGCTGAAGCTTGTTATTCCTAAATCAGCACGATTTAATGTATTGCGAAAATATCATGACGATATCGGTCACGTGGGGCTAAGACGTTGCGAAACAATTATTAAGGGGAAATTCTGGTTCAAAAATATGACCAGATTTTTAAAAAAATATGTAACTACTTGTTTAGACTGTCATTATAAAAGGGGACAATATGGAAAGCAACAGGGGCAGTTATTTCCCATAAGTAAACCATGTGAACCTCTTCATACCTGGCATATGGATTATTTGGGTCCATTTGTCAAGAGTAATCGCGGTAATTCCTATATTCTTATGATAATTGATTCATTTGCTAAATTTGTTTTTGCTAGGCCTACAAAAACAACAAATGCTAAAGAAGTTATTGAACATTTAAACGACTTGTTTAGTATGTTTGGAACACCTAAAAGAATTATTTCAGACCGTGGAAAAGCTTTTACTTCTAAGGCATTTAAACTATTTGTAACTCAATATCAAGTTAAACATATCCTAAATGCCGTAGCTTGCCCTAGAGCTAATGGGCAAATCGAGCGGTATAATCGCACTATACTAAACGGAATAAATACGTCAATCGAAAATGAAAGTGACTGGCAAAAAGCCCTTCCAAATGTTTTATGGGGCATAAATAATACAGTGAATGATACTACAGGCTACACACCACATCTCTTAATGTTTGGTTATCCGTCATGCTGATTTGGGAGATAATGAGTGGGAGGCTTCACCAGATGCTAGGCGAAAAGCAAAGGTGAGAATGGACAAACAGGCAGACAAAATGAAAAAGCGTTTTGATGCCAAACACAAACCTACAACTACTTATAAAAGGGGCGATCTAGTTTTATGGTCAGGGGCAAATAAAAATAAAAAAAAATGTAAGTAGGAAAGTGGGTTATCAAAAGTTCGGTGGCCCTTATAAAATTCAAAAGGTTTTGACGAATGACAGATACGAAATTATAACTTTAGAGGGTCTAAAGGGGTATAAGAGATTTAGAGTCATAGTGGCGGCTGATAGTCTGAGAGAATGGAAAGGGGGAGTTGTTGAATGTACAGAAAGTGAGAGCGAAGTTGACAGTACAGACGAGTTAATTGATTTGTTGGAAGGGTAGGTTATATAAAACTGAGTTTATTTGGAACAGCTGTGAAATTCCCAAGTGTTGTAGTTAATATAATACATTATGTTGAGTTAAACTAGTAACAGTTGTTTTTCCCTAATTATAAAATAGTAATGATAATGAGGACAAATAATATGTGTGGTAACTATGGTCACACTACTAACAATAATAAGAAGAAAAATATGTGTGGTAACTAAGGTCACACTAATAATAGAGGAAAATATGTGTGGTAACTAAGGTCACACTAACAATAGAGAAAAATATGTGTGGTAACTAAGGTCACACTAATAATAGAGAAAATTATATGTGGTAACTAAGGTCACACCAATAATAGAGAAATATAAGTGTGGTAACTAAGGTCACACCAATAATAGAGAAATATAAGTGTGGTAACTAAGGTCACACGTGAGAACCATGGATAAATAAAGTCAAAGAGAATCGTATTAAAATGTATTTTATAGCACCTGTGATTTCTTAATGTACTGCTTTTGTTTCTCTAGGGCTACAACTACCTACGGGTACTACACGACTGGCGAGGGCACCAGAGGGACAGGAAGGCCGACTGTTACGGAATCCAAAGCCGACGTCGAGAAGACGAGCCGCTGACTCAGGGTTAATGCGATAAAAACTTACATAGTGTGATTAGTCACGTATTTGTATTATAAAATTTTGGTAGGCAGAATAAATCGAACGTTTATACGAATCGGGTCGTTTACTTTCTATCTACAAAAATATGCTGTAATATTACAGTTGTGTACTAATTGCCTTGGAGTAAAACATACCTCATTCAAATGTTCTTCTAGAGTGCGCTGTGCAAAATGTGCAAAACCTCATCACACTCTTTTACATCACAATAAACCTTCACTTCCTCTCTCGGATTCCGCTGTTGATAGTGCGCCTATTTCAAAAAGGATTGATGTGGGCACTCAGTCTGTTTCTCTGACTAGTTTAAACTCTAATAAGGATTCAAAGGATTCCTTGGTTTTATTAGCCACTGCGCAGATTCGGGTTCTTGATTCCCGTGGCTGCTATCAAACAATGAGAGTTTTACTTGACAGTGCAAGTCAAGTAAATTTTATAACGTCGAAATGTTGTAATCGGCTAGGTTTAAATAAACGTCCTATTTCTCTTTCCCTTAAAGGTTTGGGAAATAAAATGTCTAATATTTATCACGAAGTACGAAGACGTGTACTTTTATTCCGAAAATGTCAGTTCAACCCCAAGTTACTCTTGATTTTGCAGTATTACCCCAAATATGTGATAATATGCCCACCTCTGACTTACCTGAGGTTAATTTTAACAAATTCTCTCATTTGGCGTTAGCTGATGGTAAATTTAATATTTCAAGTCAATATTTCAACTGATATGCTTCTTGGTTGCGATATTTTTGGTTTCCTCTTTAAGGAAGGAAATATTTCTCACGCAATTGAAGAGCCTGTAGCACTTAATACTTAATTCTGTTTCCTCTCAAAGTACTTTCTGTACTACTCTAACCCTTTCTCTTGAAGATAGATAGTGTTAGAACGTTTTGGGAACTTGAGCAGGTCCCTCAAGTCACTTCTTTATCTCCAGAAGATGTTGCAGCCGAGAAAATGTTTTCTGAAACACATACTCGTGACAAAAGTGGTCGTTACGTAGTACAACTTCCCTTTAAAGATTCTTCTTTACCTATTTTTGAAAATTCAAGGGACATTGCTATTCGAAGATTTTTTTTCTCTTGAACGTCGTCTTCAGACAAGCCCTGATATTTATGAGGAATATAAAAAGTTTATGCTTGAATATATTGAATCTGGTCACATGGAACAGGTGTTGCTCACAACCAATTCTTCATCTCAATATTATATTCCGCATCATTGTGTAATGAGGCCTGAAAGCTTAACCACTAAACTTCGCGTTGTCTCTGACGCTTCAGCCAAAGCAACTAATAGTATTTCTTTAAACGATTCTTTATTAGTAGGTCCCAAATTGCAACAAGAAATATTTGCATTACTTCTGCATTTTCGCACTCATCCTATTGTTTTCACTGCCGATATTAAGCAGATGTTCAGGCAAATTACTGTATCTGAAGATCATAGAGATTTCCAGCGCATTATTTGGAGATTTTCGAAATCTCAACCCCTTAAAGATTACAGATTAGACACAGTTACATACGAATTATTCTCATCGCCATTTCTAGCGATACGCACTCTTATTCATTTAGCCAATGATTATGAGTTACAATTTCCTAGAGCTGCTAAAGTGTTAAAAAGTGAAATCTACGTTGATGATGTACTCTGTGGAGCAGAAACTGTTGAGTCTGGACTCACACTTCAGAAAGAATTAATTGACCTTTTTGAGATTAGGTGGTTTTGAACTTCGAAAATGGGCGAGTAATAACCCTTGTGTCATTTCTCATTTGAATGAGTCTTTTTCTCAAGCCCAGCCCCGCTCTCTTAATAAAGAAAGGGCCTCAACTATAAAAATCTTGGGCCTGCAATGGAATCCATCTTATGATGCCTTCAAAATTGATTCAACGAAGGTCAAATGTACCAAAAGAAATTTATTATCTGATTTAGCTCTTGGGTTTTTAACCCCAATTACTGTCATGATTAAGTTACTAATTCAAAACTGGGGTCCTCGGGACTTGAGTGGGATGCAGTTACACCTGAAAATATAAATGCTTGTTGGTCTTTCTATAAAAATAATCTTTCCGCGTTATCATCACTCTCAATACCTCAAAAAATCATACCCCCAGGACTGCATGGTTTCTGTGACAGTTCTGAAAGTGCCTACGCTGCAGTCGTTTATTTGAGAACAGTCTCTAAACCTCTAGGAGTTAGTACTTCCTTCATATGTGCAAAATCTCGTGTTGCCCCCCTCCAAAAAATATTTATTCCTCGCCTTGAACTATGTGCTGCAGTTCTCTTAGCTGATCTTATGCATGCTGTTCGGGGCGCCTTTAAAAATACTTTAAATATTTCTTCAGTATTTGCTTGGACAGATTCAACTGTAGCACTTACGTGGATTCGTTCCTCATCACACAAGTGGGTCACTTTTATTAGTAATAGGGTAACCTATATTCAGGAGAAATTATCTCCGAGCCAATAGGCTCATATATCTTCAGAAGAAAATCCCGCAGACTGCGCTACTCGAGGTTTTCTTCCACATGAACTAATTCAAATGAAAAAATGGTGGGCAGGACCTCCATTTTTAAATTTTAATAGTGAACATTGGGTTAATCAGCGCTTAAAAACTGATGAAGATAAAATATTGTTAGAGAAACGGAAGACAACTCTTATTGTTTCTACACCAAAACCTAATTTCTGGGATAGTTTAATCGAAAGATTTTCTTCTCTTTCAAAATTAATTAGAGTTTTCGCTTACACACAGCACTTTGTTTTTAATCTTAGACATTCTAAAAATATTTTAAAAGGACCACTTTCTAGAAATGAACTAGAAAAGGCACTTTTAACCTTGATTAAAAATATTCGAGGTGTTTCATTTCAAAAGGAAATAAGTGAATTGTCAAAAACTAATTTAAAATCCTTTCCCAAATACTTTCGAAGACTAAGTCCGTTTCTTGACCAGGATAGTATCCTTAGGGTGGGCGGTCGATTAGTTCACACTTCTCTCTCCTATGATCATAAGCATCCTTGTTTACTACCCAACGATCACCACCTTACTCGCCTTATTATTGAGTATACACATATAAAATATTTGCATCCCGGTTTTCAAGCAACCCAATATTTATTGAATCAAAAATTCTGGATACCTTCATCTAAAAGAACCATTAAAAAGATTATCTCCTCTTTTATTCGTTGCGTAACCCTTCTGCTAGTGTACTTCAAATGGGTGAATGGCCAGCAATGCTTGTCACTCAAATAAAATGTTTTACAAAGTGTGGTGTGGATTTTGGCGGTCATTTTCTATTATAATGGGAAAAATGCGAGGCGCAAAAACATATAAGGCATATATCTGTGTGTTTATATGTTTAGCCACTAAGGCACTTCACTTAGAACTAGCCACTGAGCTTTCTAGCGATGCATTCTTGGCCGCATTGCGGAGATTTGTTTCATATCGTGGTACCATAACGGACATTTATAGTGACTGTGGTACAAATTTTGTTGGGACTTCTAAACAATTGGTTCAAAACATGCGAAATGATCCTCTAACGAAGGTATTAGATGGCATTTCAATCCACCGTCGCGTCAGCCCCAATTTTTAGAGGTATTTGGGAAGCTGGCATTAAATCTGTAAAGAAACATATTTCCCGTGTTATTGGAACTCATATACTGACGTATGAAGAGTTCAATTCCGTATTAATTTCAATAGAGGCTGTTTTGAATTCCAGGCCGTTGTTCCCAGTCAGCTCTGACTCGAATAACTTGCAGGTTCTTACCCAAAGTCATTTTTTAAATTTAGAACCCCTTAATTCTTTCATTGAGCCAGACCTTACGGACGTTAAACTTAGGAAACTTTCACGTTGGCAACTTTTGCAACGCATGCATCAAGATTTCTGGAAAAGGTGGCATGCTGAATATCTCCATACACTTAATCAAAGATCAAAGTGGTATGACCATTCCACTAATATAAAAACTGACTCATTAGTTTTACAGAAAGATGAACTTTCACCCCCATTAACCTGGTGTTTGGGGCGAATCGTAAAGTCGCATCAGGGCACAGAGGGTGTCACTCGCTTAGTCTCTGTTAAAACTCAAAAGGGCATATTCAAACGTCCGGTTTCAAAGATTTTTCCTTTACCAGATTATTAAAATATTATTATAGTTGTTAAAGTAAACCAGAAAATAATTTTTCTTTTTTTTATAAAATGTACCATTTTAGGTGAGCGGTATGTTTCGTCTAATCGAAATTACTTTTTTTTTATTTTGGGTAATGTAGTCTATTTTGTTTACTTAAAATTAATTAATACATATTTCACGTTTTTATAAGCAAACTGAAATTATTCATAAGTTTAACCGAACTCCCGGTACAATATTTTTGCGCTTCATGTGACAATCTCCCCATATGGCCAGGAAGAAATATGCCCTGCGCCCATGACATCGGAAGTAGCGAAGGAACCCTTCCGAAAGAAGAAACTCGCTGCTCTCTCTCTCGATACTAACTCGACTAAAAACACATGTGAGAGTGCAATTAACAGGCTAATATAAATTATCTAACTACATATATAACTCCCATGTAAACACAAACAGTGCTATAAAAGTGCAAGGTAGTGAATCAATTAGAAGAAAGTTTGAGACATCCAGCAACTATAAGGTAGGCCATCTTTATTAAGAAATTGTCACATCCATTTTTTACGTTTTTCAATAATTAGAAATTGAGATTAAACTAAAATTCCTTTATTCTACAGTTCACGCTCTTTCTCGCACAAAAATTTTGTATTCAATTGATATCAAATTATAATTCAAATCAAGCCTGACAGAAGAAAATAATAAAATTTTTGCGGTCTAATTAAATGTTTTTAAGAATCAGTAATAAAAACTACTTTTCCAACTGACAAATTTTGCATAAAAGTGAAATATATGAAAGATGAACTGGTGAAATTCTAGTACGAATCCAGTATGATGGAACAAAATAGCGATCTAATAAAATGTTTTCAAATCAGTATCATAATCTACATATTAAATTGTCTTCAAATTGTGTATAAAGCTTAAGTTTGATATAAAGATAAACTGGTAAAATTTTGGCGAAAACTGATAAATTGTTTAAAAAAATCAGTATAAAAACAATTTATATAAATATATAAACATTTAAACAAATGAAAATTTGAGATCGGGATAGATTGGTAAAATTTTAGTGCAAATCCGAAATAGTGGCCTAATCAAATGTTTAAAAAATCATAATCAAGCTATAATGAAAACTTTTTTATCGTTGAACATGATAAAAAATAGTTATCGTATGAAATAATGATAATATAAAATTTAGCTTTTATTTTTGATATTTTAGTAATAATTAATATCAAAATACTACATTAAAAGTTTTTATTTTTGATATTTCAGTAATAATTATTATCAAAATACTGATATAAGGATGTAGTGATACAATTTTGGTGCAAATTCGATATGATGGTCTAATCAGAGGTTTAAAAATACAATACTAAAAAAACTTTTTTTAAATATGTTCAGATTATTTGTTGCGTTTAGATTGACAAACAAAAATCTTTTTTGGCTTTTTCGCAACTGAATAAAAA
Organism: Kuschelorhynchus macadamiae; assembly: GCA_030620095.1. NCBI lineage: Eukaryota > Metazoa > Arthropoda > Insecta > Coleoptera > Curculionidae > Kuschelorhynchus > Kuschelorhynchus macadamiae. The sequence continues at coordinate 363,197 of JAUTXW010005117.1, forward strand.
TATCTAACTTTAAATTGATTGAAGCAAATATTTAATAAAATTACATATCTCAACATGTAGACTAGTCTGTCTACAGAATGTTTCGATACATAATACAAACAATTATCTAAGCAAGCATAAGAAATTATGTCATTTACCTTAAGTTTTTGTAGACACATAGTAGTTGTACAAATACTAAAAAAACTGCTAAAAATAAAATGTGTAAAAAATTAATTTTAAAATTTCGTGTTCAATTGATTAAAGACTTTGCATATAACTCAAGCTTGACAAAAAGATAAAAGAGAAGTTGGTACTAAGTAAATGTTTAAAAAGTTAGTAATAAAAGCTAGTTATGCAATTGACTTCAAGCGTTGCATAAACATTAAATACAATATGGAGATGATCTGGTGAAATTATGATGCGAATCCAGTATAATGGAACAAAATAGCGACTAAATAAAGTCTTTAAAAAAATCAGTACTTATAAACATTTACACGCAACGTAAGTTTGATATAAGGCGAAACTGGTAAAATTTTTTTTCGAACTGGTAAAATATTTTAAAAAATTATAATTTAACACTTTGCCTATAAAAACCTGTAAATTTTAGTATTTTACATTTTATTTGTAATTATATTTCTGTACTTTTAGAAAGAAAACAATACATCTTTAAAAATTAAAGCCTGTTTAATAAAAATAAATTTGAACCCACAATAAATTCTTTTTTTTATTCTATAATAGTACCTCCAATATTTTTTGCAAGTGTGTTTTGATATTTTTTCCCCACACTACATCCATTCCTTGTGTTTTTTATATATAGGACCGGTATTTATCAATCAAGTTCTTTTATTTTTCAGCCACGGGCGAAAAGGTAGCTTAAACACTATTTATCTAGCTTCCGCTTCAAAAATAAGTGAAGGCACGTGAGCGGGGTTTAAGAGTCCAGAAAATCTTAAGCTCAGTAATATCTTGTTTATACAGACAGAATCGCTTTTGAATTTGGCCACAATAAACAAAAAAGTAGTTCAGTTATAAAAGGTCAATTTTGGGACAGAGGGGCTGAAATATAGGCTGCTTACATAGTCTATTAGTACATTAAAATATAATGCGGACATTCACTGAGTCATATGATTTAAAGCTTTACTTAATTAATTTTTATTTTCTGCACAAATATTTTAAAAAGCACAGTTGTAATAAGTTATTAATACAAAAAGTAGATATAAGTGCTAATAGTGAAAAGTAAGATTATTATAAAAAAAACAATTTTAAAATTTGAGAACAGAGTATTAATTCATAATTTTCGATACTTGAAGTATAAATAAAAAAGAGTTATTAATTTTAATTTCGGTTCCATCTAAATTTAGCAAATTCTTTTTTAGGGTTATTTATAATGCTTTTTGAATGAAATTGTTTTTCGGAAACAGTTTACAGTCACAGTGAGATAAAGATCTACAGTATCAAAATTAATATATAAAAACAAAAGAAAATATAAAAACATGAAACCGACTTCAAAAAAATGCACTAAAAAGTGAAAAATAATATTTTGTTCCACCTTGAAAATTTTAGTCCGTGAAGTTGGCGCCAAACTAGTAAAGACAGTAAGACCTTACACTCGTAGTATTAGAATACCTTCTTGTGATTAAGTAATTAAGAATAAGTTTAGCGCTGACTTCACGGATTAAAATTTTCAGGGTGGAATAAAATATTATTTTTCACTTTTCAATGCATTTTTTTTAAAATCGGTTTCATTTTTTTATAAAAAATTTTATTTCATCCTTTTTAGTTTTATCTGTACGAGGTTTATTGCAAAAATCAAGTTTAACAAATGGTCCACTGCATAATACTTTTTTCCTGATATAATGGTGGAAGCGTAGAATCGAGGTGCATAAATAAAATAGAAAAAAAACTTCCTGTAATATATCTTGGCGCAAAGAACAAAATAATACCATTCCGCCATTTTTAATAGCCTTAATATGGAACCACTCCAGCAATATCCTGAATATCTCCTGAAAATTTCATCTAAATTGGTCAAACCAGGGCGGCATAATCGACTAACGTTTTATTCATAGCGAATGTTCATTTTTCGAAGTAAAATACTAGATTTTGAGGTTGCACATTTTCATGGTCACCCTGTACACATAAAATTACATAACTGGATAGCAAAATAGATACCTTTTAGTTAATGGCTTTGCATGTCTATTACATACCTCAATGATTTAGTTTGAAAAGGGTTTTTAAAAAATGTAAATTTAATTATAAAACTCCTCACCTTTATCGCCCTTATACCTGTGTTTTTTTTATATTATTATTACAAAAAAACTGGTGAACGGATTGTCGGTTATTATAGCATACCTTCTTCTCACAGAATTATAAAACAACCAAACCCTTCCTATGTGCATGTAATTATATATATTATATATATATATATATATATATATATATATATATATATATATATATATATATATATATATATATATATATATATATATATATATATATATATATATATATATATATATATATATATATATATATATATATATATATATATATATATATATATATATATATATATATATATATATATATATATTTAAAGATAGGTACAGAGATATCCCGGTTTTATGACATACCAAAATTTCTTAAAATACAGCTGTCTTTTTTTTTAAATAAAATTAAAATATACAAGGAGTCCTATAAAAATTATGTGATGCAACCTTAATATTTTTAGATATTCAGCTTCTGCATTAATTTCTAGAGATCAGCTTCAAATTTTTTCCAAACATTAATGTTTGAAAAGCAACGTTTCCTCTATTTCAAAAGAGTGCCCAGTCCAACATGTTATTTAAGAAGGAAATAGCGTGCATTTTCCTGTTTGAATTTTTTATAACCACTCGTATAACATTAAAATATAGAATAACAATAACAAAATTTTTTTCTTTCTAAATAAGACAGTTTAGACTCCCAGCCACTTAAAGTGGATAATATCTATTATTTTCTATTTGATATGGTAAACCCCCTTTAGCTGGTGATTTTTCCAAAATTCCAAAATTCTAAATAATTGGTAAGTTTGTTTAATCTGGTTTCTGATGTGAAAAATACAAAATTGTTTCTATTTACAGTAATTCTCGAAGCCAAAAATGTTTTCGTTATACGCATAAAAGGCAAAGTTCTTTTTTGCCAAAATGGAAACCAATTCTTTTGGTCGCTTGCCAAAAATATTAATCAAAAGTTCTGCTAAACCTCTTTTCCACTTCTGCATCTAAAGCTGAGCTTTTGGCAAAACAATTCGACGCAAATTCTACTTTAATTTCTCCTCTTTACTTCTCGCTTTCATCAGTAACAACCTTGCATTTTATAAGCACGAAATTACCTTTAAAGTTAAAAAGATACGACATATTTTCAAACGACTTAATCCCAAAAAAAAGTGCGCTTCTCAATTAGTTATTCCAAATGTGCTATGACAAGGACATTTTTCATAAAAGCTGGAAATCTGCTCCTGTACAACCCGTTCCCAAAAAGGAATCCAAAACTCTTCCCACTAATTGCAGACCTATATCCCTCCTCCCAATTATGAGTAAGGCAATGGAGAAGTATATCAAAAATGATCTTTTAATTTACCTTGAAAGGTATAAACTTATACTCACAACTGGAATAAGTCTATCGAATTCCACGGAGAAGACTAAATTATTGCCCTCGACACATCCAAAGCATTTGATCAAGTCTGGTATGACACACTTCTTAACAAACTTCCTGCCTTTGGTCTTCCTCCAAAACTTTGTACTTAGATTGCCAGAACAACAGAATTATTTCTGTAGTGATTGACGGCCATTCATCAAACTTTCACCAAATTAACGCAGGCGTTCCGCAGAGTTCAGTGTTGGCACCTACCTTTTTCTTCTTACACATCAATGACCTGCTTTCTTCTACCAGCGATCCTATTCACAGCTATGTTGACGATAGCACACTCCACTCCGGTATACCATTTCCCAAACCTGTCTCCAAGACTGAAATTGATGATAGGCGTGAAGTAATGACTATCCCTAACCGAGGACCCCATTAAAATCGTAGAATGGGCAGCAAAAAACCTTGCCCAGTTTAATATCACTAAGACACAATTTTGTTTACTATCCCACAAATCACCTCCCAGTACACACACCATTCACATGAATAATTCAATGCTTGAAGCTAAAGATTCTTTTAGCATAGTCGGTATCCATTTTTAAAAAGATCTTCGCTGGCATGATCACGTCACCTCAATTGCCACATCAGCCGCGAAGAAATTAGGCTTTCTTTGCCGAGCTCGAAAATACTTTTCTTCTACCAACCTGCTTACCCTATACAGTTCGCAAATCAGACTCTGCCTTGAATATTGATCGCACATATGGTGAGCAGCCTCTTCTTCGATCCTTAATATTTTTGACTTTGTCCAAAGAAGAGCTATTGGTCTGATTGGTGATCGAAACCTCACAAGGAAGCTTGCATCACTAGAACATCGTCGAATTTTTACAGATACTAACGCGGATTCTGTTCTGATAAAATGTCATCCATTATGCCCTCATTAGTCATTCCCGACCCACACGCTGGTCCAACTGCAAAGACCAAGGACCTCCCACTTTGTGTGCTATTTTATTTCCAGAGTGTCCAGATTATGGAATGTGTTACAAGAAAATGCATTTCCTTCTTCTCCTAATCTGCAAATATTTAAATCCAGCATCAATAAACTTTTCCGTCTTTATTTAAAGCAACCACGGTACCTAATACTTAGGTCTTCGGCCTTCGTGGTCTACTTATCGATAAAAAAAGTAGCTTATCATAGGCCGTTTATAAGCCTATTTTTATTGAATTGGTTATAATGTTGCCCAGGGGCCTTCAAAACTTGGCCACACTTTTCTGATAATGAATTATGTAATCGGCGAGACAGCAAAATGAAATTTGGGAGTCGAAATTAGAAAGTAAGTTCATATAAACATATTCTCCAACATGTTTAATATCGACTTGCATTTTTTGTACTATTATTGTAACTGACAATATGTTAAGGGGACTAAGATTAGCCGCCGCCGTCCTGGTCAATTATAGCTTGTACACCGCAGAGCGACCTTTCACCCGGCAAATAAAAAGCCTATTTAGTTGAGAGAACAGTCCTTTATAACACAACCTTTTGGAAATTTTTAGCCCTTTAGATAATAACGCTGGTCTACAGGTCCGGTTTTGTCCCGGATTGTTAACTTGTCCCAAAACGAGGAATTTTATTGCCCTCTACCGGAAATACTAAATTGTGTGATTTTTGTCCTTCCATTAATATTTAAAATAATTATCAAAGATCATTAAAATTTTACACTTTTCTTTCCATAACAAACAATAAGGATGTAAGACAATCATTAAAGATATTTATGTGAAATTCCAGAACTTTGAAAGATTGCAGCTGCAGCAGAATTTAATACATTTTATTTGGCTTTGTATGACCTGAACAAGCGTTTTGTAAACTGTCTAAACATTTGCCAACCAACTAAATTTGTGCCCATTTGTTTAGAACAAATAAGAATAAAAATGTTCGTATATCTTAAAAACATTCATTCTTTCATATTTTTAGCATCGCCTAGCAATACTTTTTATGAGAGAATTATGAGCCTTGTCACAAATTATGAAGTAAATAAAGGAGTATAATATCCTCGAATTTAGCAAAGGCTTTCTTCCTAAATTGTAATAAACTTTCCTCGGAATTATTGACTGTTTTAAATAGGGCTGACAGCGGTGACAATTTATTAAAACTGACAAGGCAGGTAGGAACGTAGACTCGAAACATGACATTTAGCTCAAAGAAGTCCCTTTTGCTGACGAATGGGGGTGAAAGAAGCGATAAGGGTAGATAAAGTCAAGGATTTGTTCTTTTTCTTCCGCTGAGTTGTGCAGTTTAGCGTGGTTTCTGAATTGGCGGTCTTTACTCATTAAAAATCCCAGGCTCTACACGTTGCCGTCATAGAAGTGCGCTATCGATTTATTAATATGTAACTAAAAATTTAAATTACAAATAATATTCGATTCCATTCGCCCTGGTAACCGGCGTGAATGTGGAGATGACGTAGATACATTCTCCCTGTCACTTCATACGCCCGACTACCGTACTGCCTTTTAAAAAAATGTCCGGAGGAAAATATACATGGTAGGAGTCTTAGAGGAAGAATTAAAGTAGAAATCACAACTCATTCATAAATCACGTTAGGGGTATGCGCCAACATGGTTCCCCTATTTTTCACATTCTATCGACCAATGTTTACGATAAAACAAGAAGTGGGGATTGCCCATGCCCAAGCCGCGGCTATTTGTTGACGAATGCCAGTGACGGCGTAAGTTTTCACTTCCCGCATAAGGAAATGTCATTAATCGAGAAAAAATTATCGTTCCGGGTTTTTACAGATCCTCATGTTTTTCCATTACTGTCGGTCGGTCGGTCTGTTCCCGTATAGGTAAAAAGTCCACTTACTCAATTAACTTTAATTTTATTTAATTTTCCACAAAAATTACGTCTGATATAAAAAAAAAACTGGTAAAATATTGATATGAATTCAATATGGCGAAACAAAATGACAACCTGTTAAAATATTTAATGTACGAAAATGAAGAAATAGGCCATGTTTCATTATCGTTGACAAAAAGAAGGATTCTTACCTATTCCTTAATGAGGCAAATAGGTATTTTTACACATTTCAAAGAAATAATCGTTCTCTACTTCACTATCTAAAATCAATCCATTAAGTTAGGTAAGTTTAAAAGGAAATTAGTTATTTATATATTATTAAACTTTAGTTTTTAGTTATGTTTGCCTTATGTCACTATAGTTTTGTAATTGTGACATTTAGAAAAATTATTTGCTCAGTTGTTAAAAATGTCAAGTTAAACCTGTAACTGTCAAGGCAGATCTTGTCTAAATTTACACCTCTTTAGTGAATACGGGTGTTAGAGTTTTAAACTAAAATCAATGCTTTTAACGTGCTTTTATTGGGTTTTGTATGTTCATATGTCAGGTTCAAATCTTGTAATGGATTTTTCAGCACTTCCATTACCGATTATTTTTAAATTTGACATGCATACACTTCCGGATATAAAAAATCCGAATTTTTTTAGTCAACGTTTAGAAATCCAAAATGACGGCGCCAATACGGCCGACGAATTTTGTTACTTGTGTAGCTAAAACTCAAAAAACAATGCCTAGGAAATTTTAAAAGTGTCAGCATTTAAAAATTCAAAATAGTGGTGTCAAAATGACAATGTCAACAGGTCAACGGATGATTTTAACATTTGTGGGGATTATTTAAGAATGCGCAACAAAAATCAAAATGGTGGCGCCAATATAGCGAACGAATTTTGACATTTGTACAGATTCGGCTGAAATATCAGTATCTAGAAGTATTTAAGAATAAAAGTTATGAAATTTTAGTCAATATTTGAGAATTAAAAACGGCGGCACCACCATAGCAGACTAATTTTAAAATTTTTGCAGATTTGTAATGCCAATATGGCGGCGGAATTTTAACAGTTGTGTAGATTTGGCTGAAAGAAAGTAGGTATCTGGGGTATTTGAAAATACTTATACATTTTTAGTAAATATTTAAAAAATGAGAGCAGGAATGCCTAGAATGCGAGCGAATTTTAATATTTATACAGATTTGATTAAAAATCGATATTAAGTGAGGAATTCATACATTTTTAGTAATAAATATTTAAAATGGGGATGTCATCAATCAATCCATTAAGTACTTTTTTCAGATATTTTTAAACATTTAATTAGGCCATCGTTTTGTTCCCCCATTTTGAATTTGTCTCAACATGTTTACCAGTTCATCCCTATATAATATTTGAATTTTGAGCAAAATTTAAACATAATCGATGTAGTAGTTTTCTGCATTGACACATAACATTTTCTAGGCCGCCATTTTGGATTTGTAGTAAAACTTATCAGTTGATGGTCATGTCACACCTAATTTCTCTGCAAAATTTGGATAAAATGGATAAGCAGTTTTTTAGTAATAATTTTTTAACATTTTAATATCCCGCCATTTTGTTCTGCCATATTGGATTTTTACCAAAATGATAATACGTCTTCATCATATGACTTTTAATTTTAAACCAAAACTTGAAGAAAATAGGACAAGCAGTTCTTGAGCTTTGTCGCGGACAGACATACAGACTAACCGACGGAACTGCGAAAACTGTTTTTTTTTTGCAAGTAGAATACTTTCTCGTTGCGAGGAAAGTAAGAAAAAGCGAGCGCTATAAGATAAAAATAGAATAGCCAATTGTCATATTGTTAATCCATGTTAATAGCTAAATTTAAAAAATAAGAGATGTTTTTTAATTTTAAATATCCTAAATCTCAAATTCTAACCAGTTTAGAACATGTTTACGAACACATTTTTACTTTTAATTGCTTAAAGAATCTCCATTTAAATTCTTTTACCTCACAACACTTATATAAAAAATTGGCCCAACTCAAGTGAAAATTAAAAAAAGGCACGAAATCATCCGAAACTTTATTATTTTCCCAGATTTCATCCAAAATCTAGTGAATTTCGAAATAGCAGTACGTTTTTTTGAGCGTGAGACACCCTTTGACTTTTTTAATTATCTGGTAGGAAAAACTACTGTAATCGTCAAAATAATCACCTCAGAGTTTTTCTTGTATCATTATGCTTCTGAGGATTCTCACATGACCGACGAAATAAACGTTCTATTGTACTGAACCGAATTGCTCAATACGGCATGTGACCCAAAATAAGTGATAAAGGTATCTTCCATTAGACATAACAAGTCCCCTGGAAAAGGAAATCTAGCTGTTTACTTAATGATTAAAAGACAATTCCAAACTTAAACGGCCATTTTTTTACAAACTCACATTGCCGCACCATAGTTAGGTCAACTAAAGATCCTAGTTTCACAATGTCCAAGATAAAGTAAATAAAACTTATTTATTAAATATATGAAAAATCAATGTTCTTCTAATGTCACTGCACCTTTAGAACTTAGAACGCTGCTTCTTGAAGTAAGGCAACATATAATTAGAAGATTTGAACCGTATTAACAATTACAAAATAATACATTAAGACACATGCAGTAGTGAAGCTAAGAAAAGCTTGGTATTTTTTTTTTCAGCAAATTAATTTCTTTAATGTTAAAGTTTATTGTAGTTGACCGTCATTTTAAAATTCAAAATAGCAAATGCACAACAAAAATCAAAATGGTGGCGCCAATATAGCGAGCGAATTTTGTTATTTGTACAGATTCGGCTGAAATATCAGTATCTAGAAGTAGTAAGAATGAGAGTTATGAAATTCTAGTCAATATTTGAGAATTAAACATGGCGGCACCACCATAGCAGACTAATTTTAAAATGTTTGCAGATTTGATTAAAATTCGGCATTTAGGGGTATTTAGACTCCCAACATGGCGGCGGAATTTTAACATTTGTACAGATTTGAGAATACATATCATACATTTTTAGTAAATATTTAAAAAATAAGAGTAGGCATGCCTAGATTGCGAGCGAATTTCAACATTTATACAGATTTGATTAAAAATCAATATTAAGTGTGCAATTTATACATTTTTAGTTATAAATATTCAAAATAGGGGTGTCATCAATCAATCAATCCGATAAGTATTTTTTTCAGATATTTTTAAACATTTAATTAGGCCACCGTTTTTCCTCCATTTTGAATTTGTCTCAACATTTTTACCAGTTCATCCCTATATAATATTTGATTTTTGAGCAAAATTTGAACATAATTGATGCAGTAGTTTTCTGCGTTGACTTTTATAACATTTTATTAGGCTGGAATTGTAGTAAAACTTCATGGTCATGTCACGCCTAATTTTTCTGCAAAATTTGGATAAAATGGATAAGAAGTTTTTTAGTAATATTTTTTTAACGTTTCAATAGACCTCAATTTTGTTCAGCCAGATTTTTACCAAAATGTTACTACGTCTACTAAAACTTGAATTAAATAGGCCAAGCAGTTCTTGAGCTTTGTCGCGGACAGACATACAAACTAACCGACGGAACTAAGAAAACATGTTTTTTTTTTAAACTAGAATACTTTCCTCTTGGGAGGAAAGTAAAAAAGCGAGCGCTATAAGATAAAAATAGAATAGCCTATTATCATATTGTTTTTCTATGTTAATAGCTAAAATTTAAAAAATAATTTTTTTTTTTTATTTTAATATCCTAAATCTTAAGTTCTAACCAGTTTAGAACATGTTTATGAACACATTTTTACTTTTAATACCCAAAGAATCACCATTTAAATTCCTTTACCTGACAACACTTATATAAAAATTGGCCCAACTCAAATGAAAATTAAAAAAAGGCGCGGAATCATCCGAAACTTTATTATTTCCCCAGATTTCATCCAAAATCTAGTGATTTTCGAAATCGCAGTACGTTTTTTTGAGCGTGAGACGCCCTTTAAACATTTTAATATAGTATAGATATATTCTATAATTATTTTAATTCTCTGATAGGAAAAACTATTGTAATTTCAAAAAAATCACCTCAGCGTCTTTCTTGTAATATTTTGCTTCTGAGGATTCTCACATGACCCCCGACGAAATAAACGTTCTATTATACTGAACCAGATTGGTCAATACGTCATGTGGCCCTAAATAAGTGAATAAGGTATCTTCCATTAGACATGTCTTCTGGAAAAGGAAATCTTGCTATTTAGTGAGTGATTAAAACAAAATTATAAACTTAAACAGCCGTTATTTACAAACTCACATTGCCGCACCATAGTTAGGTCAACTAATTCCTAGTTTTGCAATGTCCAAGATATAGTAAAGTAAATAAAACTTATGTATTAAAAATTTAAAAAATCAATATTCTTCTAATGTCACCGCAACTTTACAACGCTGCCTCTTGAAGTAAGGTAACATATAATTAGAAGTTTTGAACCATATCAACAAATATACAATAATACGTTAAAACACATGCAGTAGTGGCGCTAAAAAAAGCTTGGTATCTAATAAAATATTTTATAGCAAATTAATTTCTTGAACGTTAAAATTTATTGTAGTTCCAGGACCCGCTATTGGTTTTCAAGCCCCGGCGGTCACGTGACCCTGTAACAATCTTTGCTGTAGACTACTATATTTTTTTACTAAAATGATCTCTTGTCAATTAAAGTGGGGTGGCCTAATACCACAATGGGATGGTCTAATACGTGGAGTTGTCAATCGGGTTTGCCATATCCAACTAAAACTCTTGTTACTGGTGTAATCTGATCTGAGGCTTTAGGTATTTTAGTTTGTATTTTACTATTTTGCAATAAAAGTAACTTCTTTATACTGCTTAGAAACTAATACTGGAAACACATTACTATTCTTTGTATGACAATTTTATTGCATCATTTTTAAACATATTCACCGTAATATAAATTGATATAAACATTGGTGCTCCTGGCTAGGCTTGGCATCGTCGTACGATCGACCTTATACTGTGAGGTAATCTTGGCAGTTTTTTTAAGTTTATAAACATCGTACTTCTCGTTTCGGTTAGTGTTCAATAATAAAAAAAAGAAATGAAACATGAAATATTTTTTCCGAATACGAAAAATTTATTAAGGGAGAGTATTTTCATCCCCAAATAATTTTATTTCATCAAATATTTATCGTGGAATTGATTGGGGCAATTGTAACCATGGAAAATAACCACCCAATAAAATTAAACGGAAGTGAAAATACCAGCTCTTCACGTCAAAGCCTCAAAAGTCAAGGAATTGTTTGGAGGTTAATATTATGGTCATTTTATATTCTTCGAATTTGTGTATTTATAAAGTCTTGTGTCGTTTAATCTTCAAGTCAGTCCTTTTAGGAAACTATTGTATTTTTTATTGTTGGTAGCTAGCTTAAAATGTTGATGAATTTGAGTCTTTAAAATATCATCTTAATAAGGAAAATAATTTGTTTTTTTATTGTAAACTTAATAAAACTAAGGTTTTAGGCACGCTAGAAGTATAAGTAAGGGGGGATGGTGCCCCCACTCGGGTTTTTTTTTAATTGTGTTAAAACGGTAAAAATTATATTAATTCATAATGTCGTCAGCGACGAACCCAAGAAAAGCTGCTACCCTTAGGTTTTTTTGTATAAACGTGTTAGTGGCATCACATAGAAAAGCATGACGACTGGAAGCCGTATTGTTATTACTTTTATAGAAAAATTGCGTTTTTAACTATTTTTTACATAAGCATAAGTATAGCAGCTTTTATTGGACCGATTTTAGAGGTCTATGTCCGATACATAACCTACAAAAAAGTTGCATTTAGGGAATTTTGATAAAAACCTGTGAAAAGATATTATTTGTAATCACTGAACCGTCTGTAGTTAGCAAAATTTCTAATTTCGAAATTTAAATAATGTTATTCTATAAAAAGGATTAATATTGAATGTTTAAATATATAATTAAGTTTATGTTATGCTAAAAATAAGCTTTGTAATTATTTTTTTAACATAATAGTTAATTTTTCTCTACATTTAATTATAAAAATAAACATTAAATTAAAGAAAACAAAATTTTGTCAAAAATTTAGATTTTTCTTTATTAAGAAATTAAGTAGAATTTTTTATTTAATGAATAATTATTAGTGTTATTTTAAAAAGTATGAAAGAACGTACATTTAAAAAATAAAATATTTATTTGATATCTTTGCACAAAACTACAGACGATTAAATTTACAAATCAAATTGCAGTTTTTAGCCGTTCTTTTAGATACAAAGACTTAAAATTTGCAGTTTTTATCAAAATTCATTTAACGTGTGAAACCGGCGCAGTTTTATCTGAAAGGACACTTCTTATTTTTTGACATAATTTACTTCTCGACTTCCTGATTAAAAGATGTCATTGGTCATTGCCACAATTTAATCCTATGACCAAATTTTGAGATAGAGGAAGTCAAAATTTTGAATATTATTTTTTATTAATTTTATCGATCCGGTCAACATTTTGTTACTATACTTACCAGTTTTAGATAAAAATTAAATATGCTGGGTTTTAAGTAAGGCTTTCGTTGGGTATAAAAATAATCTTCTTTGATGTCACCAATTTACGATAAAGTGACACCACTATTTTAGGAGTATTATTTTTTGACAACATTGGCCGGAACTTTATTTCGTTGAAAATTGTTTTTTTTTAACTTTAAATTTATTTTTACGGTAGGCCCATGCCGCGAAAAATTGTGTCACGTCGATATTATTCACTTCACACGTAAGAGATGTTTGCAGATATTTGCGTTTTCAGGTCCCTGGAGCCCGAAAAGCATGTTCTCTCATTTCCGTCTGTCATCCTGCCTGTACGCTGCATAGCTTAAAAACTACTTTCCCGATTGACTTCAATTTTTTGTAAAAAATCAATGGACGTATGGTTACATAAAATAGTAATGATAAATTGGTGAAATGTTTGTGTAAGTTCTTTAGGTTACATCAACATGGAAGCCTAACGAAATGTTTAAAAATTCAGTACCAAAAAACTACTTGTCCCATTAAGATGCAATTTTGTACAAAAATCAAGTGTTAAACAAAGTTAGACTCGTAAATTTTTAGTGGGAATCCTCTATGGCAAAACAAAAATAAAATATTCGGTAAAATTCCATTTATTGGAATAAAACCTTTTTATGAAGGAAAGTAATAAAGGGCATAATTTATTTTTTTGTAGACTACATAAATAAGGTTATGAAAAATTAATAATAAAAATAAATTAAAAATTTAAAAAAAATAGGGAAAGTACAGTTTGTAGGATTTGTATAAAGTTATTACCAAATAATTATATGCATATATAGACTTTTTTTCTATAATAGCATTTTTGAAGAGATTTTATATTCTGTAAGTTATGTATGACAGAAGCGCTTTGCATTCTTTCGCCATTATAATCGCTACCTAATAATATAAATAATCCATTTTGATTAAGAAAGTAAATACCTTTATAACCTTATACTTAAGAAAAAGCGAAAGTTTATTATATATATATATATATATATATATATATATATATATATATATATATATATATATGTTGATTCTTAGTCCTTCACGGACAAAATACAATGTGTTTTCATTCCGGGTGTACATCCGTTCACTACTGTCGTTCTGAGAAAAACAGGTTTGCTGACGTTTCGCCAAAATCACATTTGGCATTTTCAAAGCTTTCTTTCTCGCGTCCGAATAGAGACTGAGGTGTTGGTGACTTCCTTTTATACCCTCACCCGGGGCCGAGGGTTATATCTGCGCGGCCGTTGGTCGTTATTTATGTTTTTCGGATGGTGCTGTTGTTAGGTTTTGTTCTGGTATTCGCTTGATCTTAAAATTCTTGCCACCTCTTGTCGAATCTCCTCTGCTTTTGTTTCTTCAGAGAAGTCAAGGACAGCTTCAACTCCAGCTATTATTTCTTCTTTAGGGATTTCCTTAGGAGATATCGCAAAATTAAAACCCTTACTCAGTACAGATTTTTCACTTTCTGAGAGACTGTAGGAAGATATATTACGCACTAATTTCTAATAAACCTAAATGCCACTGAACAAAGGGCTCTAACAAACCTTCGAAAAAATAAAGGCAACACAATCCTTCCAGCAGATAAAGGAAACGCGATTGTGGTTATGAATACCCAAGATTACGTACGAAAAATGCAGGATATGCTACAAGACAATTGTTATAGGCCTATTCCAAGGGACTCGACAACGTACCTAGAAAAAAACAACTAAAAATAAAATAAAAAGTTCACCAATAAACCCAGAAATTCAACAAAAAATCATACCACAGGAAAAGTCAAGCAGATGTCCTAAACTTTAGGGTTTACCCAAAATACATAAACCAGGGGCGCATATTAGACCTATTGTTAGTGCTGTTAATTCCCCGCTACAAAAACTGAAGAAATATCTTTCTGAAATTATGCAACCAGCTGTAGAAAAAGCTGATTCATTTGTAAAAAACTCGGAGCATTTCACTCGAATTATACGAGGCATCGTTCTTGAAATAGACGATATCATAGCAAGCCTAGATATCAAATCGTTATATTCCAGTATTCCCATCGACGAAGCATTGGAGGAGATTGCTATGAACGGGGATTTCCAGGCACATATAATACAACTCTCGGAGCGTTGCCTTAAAAATACTTATTTTTCATTCAACGGGCAAATGTATAAACAAATGGATGGTGCTCCAATGGGGTTCTGGCTATCACCGGTAGTCGCGAATTTATTTATGATATACTTCGAGAAAGAAGTTCTTGAGAAAGCAAGTGTAAATCCTAAATTATGGATTCGTTATATCGATGACATATTTATTATATGGCAACATGGTCATGCAAAGCTCAAAACAATTCTGCCTCGCGTAAATTCAATCCACCCTAGAATACAATTTACTCTAGAGTTAGAGGAAACAACAAACTACCATTTTTAGATGTTGTAGTCACAAAACTGCAAAACGGACATTTCGCATACACCGTGTACAGAAAACCAATACATACAGGCAGATATTTAAATGCAAAATCTCATCATCACCCAGCACAAATTCAAGCTGTGGCAAATACCCTAATATCCAGATCCGTGCGATTAACTGAAACACAGACGAGACAAAACGAACTTAAGGTAATATCTAGTGCTTTAAAGAAAAATGGCTACACAAATCGCACCATAGAGAAAGCTATTAATACACAGGGTTCCCAAACAACCAACAACAAAAATTATGAACTGAGAAAGCAACAAGTAGTCTTACCATATGTAAAAAGCACAACAGACAGAATCGGAATAATTCTTTCAGGAAACACAACATACAAACAATACACAAACCACAAACAACTATAGGTAAACTACTTGGAAACCCAAAAGATTAAGTCAAACTGGAAAACTACGGAGTATACAGCATTCCGTGCCAGGACTGTGAAAAGTTGTACGTGGGGCAAACTAACAGGCGAATATCAGCAAGAGTGGAAGAGCATAAACTCAGCATCAAAAACAAACAAACAACCTCAACTTTATTCCTACATCATCAGAAAACCAGCCATAAAATAAATTTCGATAGGTGTAGGGAGATTGCCAATATAGAACATTATAAGACCAGAATAATCCGAGACGAATTATTAAAACTACCAACAGTATGGAAGACAATAATCGACAAATCTAAAATTTCAAAAACTCAAGCGCAATTAGCGCAACAACAATAGTTCCATCCGGAAAACATAAATAACGACCAACGGCCGCGCAGGTATAACCTTCAGCCCCAGGTGGGCATATAAAATGAAGCGTCGCAGTCTTCAACACTTCACAAACGCGATTATGAGACTGGACCACTTTCCTAACAGGTGGAAGCATGCGGAAATAGTAATGATTGGTAAAGCAGGGAAATACCGAACTTTCCCCGAAAACTACAGACCGATAAGCCTGCTGCCCGCACTCAGCAAGCTCACTGACAGAATCTTGATCACCAGGATCAAAGATGAAACAGCAGCCCTAGACATAAACCCAAACGAACAATTTGGCTTCAGAAGCGGTCATTCTACTGAACTACAAGCCCTAATAATGGTTGAAACTGTCACCAGCGGTTTTAACCTAAAAGAGGCTACTGGCATGGTCTTCCTAGACGTAGCCAGAGCCAGAATAGAGTATGGCATAAGGGACTGGTATACAAAATGCAAGATACTGGATTTGCAACTAAAACTTGCAAATTAATAGCCCACTATCTTAAAGATAGAACGGCAAGTGTCAGAGTCAAAAACTCGGGATCGACACACAGGAGACTAGAAGCGGGTGTGCCCCAAGGATCTGTGTTAGGACCGCACTTATATAACGTGTATACACATGACGTCCCTAAGACACACACCACTTCTCTAGCCCTATACGCTGATGACAGTGCTATAGCGGCCAAGCATAGACATCCAGGAATAATATGCAGGAGATTGCAGGAAGAGATAGATCTGATAAGTGACTGGTGTATCACTTGAAAGATCAAAATAAATGCACAGAAAAGCCAGGCCATCCTCTTCCAAAAGAGGAGAATGACCCCCCCCCCAGTGGCTATAAACATAGAAGGAACAGACATACCGTGGACAAACACGGTCAAATATCTAGGGCTGACTATGGATAAGGGGCTAACATGGAAGCCTCATATTGAACAGACAAGAACAAAGACTTGCAGGGCTATGGCTAGACTATACCCTCTTATGAACCGAAAAAGCCCTATGGCTCTCCGGACAAAGCTGACAATGATAAAGATGATCGCAAGATCACAACTGACATACGGAGCAGTAGCATGGGCGTATGCAGCGCCCCCCTACATAAACAAGTTAGCATCAACAGAAAACAAGTATCTGAGAATGGCAGTCGACGCACCATGGTACATCAGGAACGCCCAGATACACCGAGACTTGCAATGGGAACCACTGCAAGACACAATCAGGACCAAAGCCATGAAAGGCATCCAGCGGGCAGCGGCACATCCACATGAAGAACTCCGAAGGCTGGTGGACTACGACCTCTTGGAGGAGCGGCGGGCACACAGGGTCTACCACCGTAGACCCCGCGACCACACACAACACATACACTAATAATAATGCCCATTTCCATTTCAGAGGTACTCCCTATATGTCCGCGAAGCGTATAGGAGAGGTGCGATGTAAGTACACACATCCGGATGTGTACGAGCTGACACACCTAGGATAGAGAAGACTTATGGTTTATTAAGGCCCGTTAAACCGTAAGTACCTATCACAGAGAGGCGGTTCCCTAGGTTAGGGAACCGGGTGGTGGTGGGACCTCGGGCATTTTGGCGAAACATCAGCAAAACTGTTCTTTTCAGAACGACAAGAGTGCTACTGTCACGTTGTTAAGAAACATCACTATAAATATTCGCCTCCCATTTGAGATCGCAAAATACATGTTCATGAATTTTAATGAAATATATAAAATAAAACTGGCATAACTGGAAAGTTTGTATGTATACACATTGGCATGACGCAGACATTATATCCTAATGAAAAAACTTTCAGGATCTGTTTTATTGTGCGGATACATTGATACAACTGAATTTATAATTTCAAGAGTAATAATTAATTCCACTTGCTGGTTAAATATGAAAGTGTGATTTACAAAAAAATAAATTTTTTGGATTCTTACCCAGTTTTACATTGTTTTAATTGTTTTTTTTTTAACGAGGCGCTCTGTAAATTTTACTTTTAATAGATAGATCTCCTTTTCCGGATTTTAAATATGCAGGAGCTTATATAATAAACTAGAAAATGGAGAAGGACTTCGCCATAAAAGATGTGTGGTGAAGAGAAATAGCTAATTTTTTTTTACTTACATTATCAAACAGCTTTTCTTCACTATCTACCGCTATAATTAAAGTCCTATTAAACGTAAAATCTACATGATGTCTGATTAAAAAAACATGCTAAATTAAATACATTTTTATGTTTGACAAGTGACGCTTTTTATAAAATAAACTAATAAACAGTTACATTGCTGGACTGGACAAAAACTGTAAAAATTTGGAAAAATTCGTTTTTCGCAGATAAAGCAATTATTTAAATATATTAATATGTATTTTTGAGCTCGTTATTCAGAAATAGAAATCTAAGAGATCAGACCGTATTACGAAATACGAATGAACCTGATACGTTAAACACAATTTTCGGTTATATTTAAATTTTATTTCGCCAAGTACACCGCAAACAATCGAATCCAAATTATTTTGGGAACTTGAAAAGTATCTGGCATGCAGTTTCTTTCTCTCTTGCTAGTTTATGTAAACAAATATTTAAAAAGTGACGTGTATAGTTGTTACATGGTTTTACTCCCATTTCGGGGTAATTTAGCCATTTTTTCAAGCGTACCTGATCTGGCCAAACATAGATTTTATTCGCTCGAACGCAGGTAACTGAAAAACTAAAATTGTACAGAGTGGTGGTTTTTCATGCATGGTTTTCGCGAAACTATAAGAGATACAACATATCGACCACGCATGCCTGAACTTTATTGAATTGAACAAATTGAATCCCTCCAACAGATCAATGCTACCTTGATTCCGGTTTCACATACAAATCGTTTTTAAAATTTTGACATTTTGATTACCCTCTAATCTCAGTTATTAATTAAGATATAACAAAACCCCAAATTAACAAATTTTATAGAATTTTATGGAAAATTCAGTGACGTTACAAGCTTTTATCCATCTTCTATAATTTTGAAAATATGCCGCAAAATTAAACTATTTAGTAAAAATAGTAAATAATTATTTATTAATGTATTATTATTTATTAATTAAATAATTAAATAATTGATTACAAAATAAAATTTTCCTCCCAAAAATTAATAATTAAAATCCGAAACCAAATAATAGTTTTTAATAATAATAATAATAATTTTTTATGAGGTAGCCTATGGAAATATATGGAAATTTAGTAGATCTAAATAATCATCAAGCTTTAATGAGAATAAATACACTAAGACAGTATGGCTGGTTCCAATCTGGGAGATATCCCGAACGACCTCAAACAAATATTAGCTTATTTCTAAAGTTAGAACGGAATTTGAAAACATATGGTTCGTTTACTAGACCTCGGTCTAAAACTTACTTAAAGCCCATCGGGAGTTGGACGGACTAAATACACCTGCGTTTGTCGAAATAAAACCGAATGCATCAATAAGAGAAATAAGGAATAACATTGGAGTCAATGTTATTTGTTATTAAACCTGAAAATGTTACATCAAAACTTGTAGATTTTAATGGAAGCACAAAATTACGTAATCAAATATCTTTTCATCTGTACCCCTATGCGACATTGTTGACATCAAGAGATTACCCACTCATTATTTGGCAAGTTTCTCCTGATAAGGCACCTCAGGGGTATCGTTTGACTACTGTTACATACGGTATTTCCTCGGTGCCTTTTCTAGCACTACATACCTCTTTAGAGCTAGTGAAGAACGAGGGAAACAGTTTTTCCTGATTTATATTGATGTCTGCTGTTTTTCATTAATGGCTCTTTACAACTTCAAAATGAACTCATTTCTTTACTTATTAAAAAGAGTCAATTTGAATTACAAATGTGGCTAAGTAATGAACCCTGATTATTAACCTATTCACGCTCATGTAATTTCGAATCAAATAACACAGCGGTAAAAGTGGTAAGGTTGCAATAGAACCCAGCTAGGGATTGATTTCTGCTTTTAGTAACTTTTATTGATCGTCTCTTCTCTAACAGAACCTCGTCAGAATTAATACAAGTTTTTGATCCACTCGAGCTCCGGTTACCTTCTAGACCAAAACTTGGATACAAAAGTTATGGACATGTAGGTTAGATTGGGACGAAGTAGTCCCTCTGACCTTCCTCGTACTTAGACCAGGTATAAAAGGAAGTTTCCAGTGTTAAGCAATTTAAAAATAAGCTTCATGCTGTTTGTCGTGCCTCAACGAGGGGTTACTTATATGGGAAGTCTGTATAATAATACTATTTTTACTTAATTTCTTTCTGTAAAACCAAATTTGTTCCGCTCTTTAAAATAACAATGCCAGGTCTAGAATTATGTGTGGTATTTTTTTGGAAAATTTGATGTCTTTTGCTTTAAATAATTACAGCAATTATATTTCTATTACTAAAATTTACGGTTATATTGACTCCAAGATTGTTTCATATTGAATTACTTCACCACACCAGCGATGTAAAATATTTGTATCCAATTGCATTTCCGGTATAAAAGAACTAATTTCACCTTTTTTAATCTAAACTTCAAAAACAGAGGTATTTTTTTTATGTAGTACATGACTCCGCCATGGTTTGACCAATTTGGATGAAATTTTCAAGGAATATTCAGGATGTTACAGGAGTGGTTCCATAACAAATAGATTGAAAAAAATTTAAAAATGGTGGAATGATGTCATTTTCAAACATTTTCGAATATTTTCTGAATTAAACAATATATGCGTTAACTATTGCGTTCACCATTCTGTCAGGAAGAAAAAGAATAGTAGAAGCGGCAAGAACTATTGTTGCTATGCAATGATGTTTCATAATATACAGTGGACCAATAGACCCAGTGGCTATTTGTTAAACATGTATAAATAGAATTGAAAAGGATGAAATAAAAAATTTAAAAAAAAATAAAACCGACTTCAAAAGTGAAAAATATTATTTTATATTTCCATCACACAAAAAATTGTTTTTTGTTACTGGATTTTCCATGGCAGGCCATAATTTAGATTTTTAATCAAGAATTAATTTCCTTAAAAAACATATATTTCAATTTTTTATTATTACCTAAGAAAATTGTATAAAGTATACAATGAACAAATCTTGACATAATTTTAATATTATGTTTATAACACGAAGTATAGTAACCCGGCTCATCAAGACTGTAGGGATAAATAACACCTTATATCACGAAAGGCAGGGTCCTTCCCTCTCTTTTGTACATGAAGTGAAATGTATAAGTATGCGTTGGTTTGTGAAAAACAAAAAAAATATGCATACTATTTTCTCTTTTTATGGTTTAGAGTAAAAATTGATATTTTTACTTCCCTTGTCAAAGGGAAGTATTGTAATCGTGAAAAGAGTCACCCTCCGAATTTTTTTCAGATCTTCACGTTTCAGTGTCTCTAGATGCCGCAAAATATGTTTTCTCATTTCCGTTGATCTGTCTGCCTGTCTGTCTGTCATGTCATGACTTCAATTTTGTACAAAAATCAAGTATTTCATAGGAATGAACTAGTAACATTTTGATATTAATTCAAGACAGCAAAACAAAATAGTGACCTAATAAAATATTTAAAAAGTAAGCTTGAAAATACCACTTATTAAATTAATTTCAATTTTTGTGCAAGAATTAAGTGTGATACAGAAATAAACCGGTAAAGTTCTCGTAGGAATATAAGACGGCGAAACAAAATGGCGGCAAAATAAATTTGGAAATTGGAAAATTTTACTCTGTCAACGTTATTAATTAGACATCAAAATACATAAATATATTTTGTCATTAAGTAATTAGGAATAAGTTTGGCGCCGACTTTACAAAGTAAAATTTTCCAGTTGAAATAAAATAAAAATATAAAAATGTTTATTATATTATCATCTTTGCATTTATCTTGGAACTTATGATTTTGTTTCCATATGTTAGGAATAGTGAAGTGTGACCCAATTTAGTTCAGTACATAGTCACAGTATATGTGTTACATATACCGTCCTTTCAAACATTTTTACTGGGCTCCATTTTGTTCCATCGTATTGGATTCCTACCAATATTTTACCAGTTTCTTTCTGCCTTGCCACACTTGACTTTTGGGCATAATTTAAAATGAATTCAATAAATAGTATAGTTACATTGACACATACTGCCATTTTGTTACGTCATGGAATGAATTCGTACCAGTTTAACATAGAACGAAAGCTTTCACGGTTGTGGTCAATTAAGAAATTATGGTTCTTGGGATTAAGCCGTGTCAATATGGAACTACTTCTCGACGTTTCGCCTTTGATTGCACGAGGCATCTTCAGGACTCTTCACTTCACGAGATCGGAACACTGAATGAGCTCGTCAAAAATAAATGATAAAATTTATTAAAGAGACCCAGGCCGGCTATTTATAGTCGACCTGTGTTTACCGAAGCGTGACTCGGTGCAACGATCGGTTTCCACGTATGATGTAGACTGAAGCCCGTATGCATGTTAAAATTGTTAGGATGCTTATAAATTTCAATAGATTCTCTAATTTTGCGTTTATAGAGTCCCGAAACCGATGCAAGAACATTGGTTTCTTTTAAATTTCTGACGTGTCCAGTAGAATGTTGGTGTTCAGATACAGCAGATTGTATAATTGGTTTCTTTCTGATACATCGTTCATGTGTCTTAA
The DNA here is from genome assembly GCA_030620095.1 of Kuschelorhynchus macadamiae. NCBI lineage: Eukaryota > Metazoa > Arthropoda > Insecta > Coleoptera > Curculionidae > Kuschelorhynchus > Kuschelorhynchus macadamiae. Next base: position 386,059 of record JAUTXW010005117.1, read on the forward strand.
GCCTAGTCGATATGGATCGTCCAGTCTCTCCATTGTCCTAAGGAACCATCACCTTTCCTTTGTACATACAAGAACATCTAGAAAGGGAATCGTGCCTTCTGATTCAATTTCCATTGTAAATTTTATGTTAGCATGTTGTTGATTTAGATGATCAAGAAACAAAAAAGTATCGTCTACATATCTGAACCATGATTTTGGTTTTAGTGGAGACGACTCTAAGGCTTTCTCAACAAAAGCTTCCATGAAGATATTGGCTACCACCGGTGACAGTGGAGATCCCATGGCTGCTCCTGAGGTTTGCTCATAGAAAGTTCCTTGAAAGACAAAATACGTTGATGTAAGACATGCCTCAATTAGATCTAAAAGTGAGTTGTCAATATTATTATGGTGAAATAAGTCTGATATTATGGAAATTGAATCATTTATAGGCACATTCGTATACAGCGATTCTACATCGAAACTGCCTAAGATATATTTGGGATCTAATTCGATTAATTTAAGTTTTTCTACAAAATGCGAGTTTCTAATATATGCCATGATATTTGCCAAGTAGTAGGAGATCCTCTTGCACTGACGATAGGTCAGTGTTCCAATCTCGAAGTGAAGATTCCTGAAGATGCCTCGTGCAATCGAACACGAAACGTCGGAAAGTGATTCCATTTTGACACGGTCTAATCCCAAGAACCATGATTTCTCAATCATACTAGTTTATCCCATTTTCAAATTTAATTTTTCTGCAAAATTTTTACGTTGTCTTTTTTACGTTGATTCTTTAAAAAATTTATTTTGCCGCCATTTTGTTTCGCCGTCTTATATTCCTACGAGAACTTTACCGGTTTATTTCTGTATCACACTTAATTCTTGCACAAAAATTGAAATTAATTTAATAAGTGGTATTTTCAAGCTTACTTTTTAAATATTTTATTAGGTCACTATTTTGTTTTGCTGTCTTGAATTAATATCAAAATGTTACTAGTTCATTTCTATGAAATACTTGATTTTTGTACAAAATTGAAGTCATGACATGACAGACAGATCAACGAAAATGAGAAAACATATTTTGCGGCATCTAGAGACACTGAAACGTGAAGATCTGAAAAAAATTCGGAGGGTGACTCTTTTCACGATTACAATACTTCTCTTTGACAAGGGAAGTAAAAATATCAATTTTTACTCTAAACCATAAAAAGAGAAAATAGTATGCATATTTTTTTTGTTTTTCACAAACCAACGCATACTTATACATTTCACTTCATGTACAAAAGAGAGGGAGGGACCCTGCCTTTCGTGATATAAGGTGTTATTTATCCCTACAGTCTTGATGAGCCGGGTTACTATACTTCGTGTTATAAACATAATATTAAAATTATGTCAAGATTTGTTCATTGTAAACTTTATACAATTTTCTTAGGTAATAATAAAAAATTGAAATATATGTTTTTTAAGGAAATTAATTCTTGATTAAAAATCTAAATTATGGCCTGCCATGGAAAATCCAGTAACAAAAAACAATTTTTTGTGTGATGTAGCATATATAACCAATAGCTCCTTAGGCAAATTCATAAAAACTAATAAATCAAGAACACATTTAAATAATAAATCAGGTGTCTATAAATTAACTTTGTAAAGATTGTCCAAAAACTTATATAGGGCAGACAGATAGAAGTTTCGAGAAAAGGATAAATGCACATTACAAATGCTCTGTCAAGGAGGGGTGACGGATCTAATTATGCTTCTCATTTAATTAATTACAATCATCGTTTCCATAAAAATTTTAAAGTTTTACATACAGAAAAAAAGGCATAAAATTAAATTTACTAGAATCTTTAGAAATAAACAAACTTAAACACACAGGTTTATTACTTAACGATCAAAATGACCTGAACAATCTACTTCTTACAATAATTTTTTGTTAATATAGATTTAGGTAAATATAAAAACACCCATTGTATAACAGGTAAAAAATAGTTTTGTTCGTTAATTTTAATTTAATTTTTTGTATCACCCGATGAAGCCACAGTGTTGGCAAAACATGTCATAAGTTTGTTTTCTTTAATATAGTGGAAGTTTTAAGCAAAAATTGTTTTTTTTTACTTAGTGTCATATATTTTGATGAAGGGATTGAATGTAGCTTTTTGCATCTCTCGGCTTCCCATTTCGGGGGACTATGGAAGTCTGGGGTTAAAACCATTAAGTCAGATTTGAACCGCTCATAGGTCAACAAGATCTGACATGAAGAACTTTATACCCTTTTAACTTTAACATAATCAGTTTCAAGAACTTTCGACTTTTTATCGCTATGAGTTCCGATATTGAAGATATCAATTCCATATCTCCTGATTTATTATTTACAATGGAGCCCATTTCAACCTTAGCTACCCCTAGCTTTTTAGATGTTTCGATCAATCGTTTATCGCGCTGACAATTATATACGTTTTACATCGGGATTTTTGGCAACGTTAGTACAAACAATTATTAGGTTAGATTACATTCCTTACATCCAAAATAAGCACAACTGTTTTGGTTAAAACTTTCATTGTTCTCACGCACGAATTGCCTCTTTACACCCAGATTCTGATGGAGTGACTTGCGTTGCCACGGTCATAACTAAAATGACGCTCACCTGACCGCTGGTAAAGCTGTGCCCTTTGCCTATTGACAATTAAGAATCAAACACAGAGTTTTTTTTATTGTATATATTTATTGGGTTAAATCATTATTTTTTATATTTTCATTTGGGTTATATAAACACGGCTAAAGATTGTCTTTCACTTTGAGACGTTTAAACAGGAGTATTTTATGTGTGACTGCTAAAGCGGCAGTAGATAAGTGATTTAGCGTAGCATTCTCATACTCATGTATTGTTTGTGACCCGTATTTTAAAGTCACGTATTTATATGTTATTGACATTAATTTTGGTTTTTTCAAATTTATTTAAACTCATTAATATTCGTTACATTTTAATAATAAGCAATCCACTTTTTACAGATCCCTCACATTCAATAAAAAGTAGTTGACTTTTAAGCTCTTCAATCCATATATAATCAATATCATACAATTTGTGAGTTTTTCGTTTACGGTTGATCATGAGTTTTCCGAAAATTGCGGGAAAGTACTAAAAAGTAAATGAACAGTTGGAAATTAAAGATTATTTTTTCTTAAACAAAATAAAATTTTCATTGTAAAAATATTGAGTCAGACTTTCTGTTGAAGAATAACAACATACGGACAAAGTGAATAAGTAATAATTTATAAAAAATAGGATTAAACAGGGGTAAATCGAATATTTTTTTCATATATTTTTAAGTATTACTTAAGAAAAAATATTAATTTACAATTAGAAGAAAATACTTTGATATCCATATTAACTGAGGTATTAAGTAAATTTAGGTTTCTAAAATGTTTTAAATCTTATGATCCACATTTTTACGCATTCAATAATGTCTGCTATTTTATATAAAATGCTAACAATTGACAATCAGCTGTTTTATTTTTCAACCACGGAAAGTTGGAAATTTTAACATTTACTCATCCAGTTTCCGCTCCATTTATAAGTGAAAGCACGTGATCTGGGTTTAAGACCACACAATTTATTAAATCCGGTAATACCTTGTATAGAGATAAAACCGTTTTCGATGCTGGCCAAGAAATAAGATGATAGTTGAACTTTAAATGGTCAATTTAGAGAACGCGTTGTAGAAATACTTTTGATGTTTTCATAGATTATTCGGTAAATATTCAAAATTTAACCTATCAGCGTGCAGTTTGACACAGTCAAATTTGATTCATAGTAGAGATATCCTAACAGGCAAAATATGTAAAACCTATAGACTTACTATGACCACTAGACTACACCAATGTAGTTAAATTCTAAAAAATTAAAAACCAACGTCTCTAACTTTGTGACCACATTGTTACAAAAAAATTAAGAAGATTTTAACTTATTCGTTTGAACTATATTATGCTTAACTTTAAGCTGGTGTATTTTCAGAACAGAAGAGAAAATTAGAAAAAAAAGTAAATTTTTTGACGGGTTCAGTACGTAGTTTTTTTAGTTTTTCTCAGCGACACGTTTCGTTTTTACTTCACTCGTAAAAGGGAAGTATTGTAATCGTGAAAAAATCATTCACCGAGATTTTTTCAGATCTTTTTGTTTCAGGGTCTCTAGATGACGAAACACATGTTTTCAGGATTCCGTCGTTCTATCTGTCGGTCTGTGTGTTTGCGGCATAGCTCAAAAACGACTTACCTAATTGACTTCGAATTTTGGTCAAAAATTAACGATTATATAGGGATGACCTGCTAACCTTTTGAGAAACCTCCAATTATGACAAAAAAACATGGTGTCTTAGTGAAATGTTGAAAAATTATTACAAAAAAGTGCTTATCCAATGTATCTTAAATTTTACACGAAGATCGAGTATTATGTAGGAATCAACTAGTATAATTTTCGTATGACTCCAAGATAGCGGAATAAAATGGGGGCTTATACAAAATGGCGACCAAAAAAAATTTTTGTAATCTGAAAAAATCACCCTCTCAGGTTTTACATATCTTCGCGTTTTAGCGTTCCTAAATGCCAAAAAATATGTTTTATCAATTCCGTCGGTTCGTCTGTCGGTTTGTCTGTCTATATGTCAGTTCGCAGCATAGCTTAGAAACTACTCATCAAATTGACTCCAAATTTTAATCAAAAATTAAGACTCATATGGGGATAACTTGGTAATATTTTAGTAAAAATCCAATATGCCGGAACAAGATGGCGGCTTAAGGAGACGTTAAAAAAATTGTTAATAAAAAAACTAGTTAATGGACTGATAAAAAAACTAGTTAATGGACTGATTTTAAATTGCATGCCATAAGTAATTGCGTTAAAGAGATGAACTAGTAAAATTGTGGTACTAATTCAGGGTGGCGAAACAAAATGGCGGCCAAATAAAATATTTGTAATCGTGGATAAATCACCCTCTCAGGTTTTATATATTGTCAGGTTTTAGGGTACCTAGATGCCAAAAAATAAGTTTAATCAATTCCCTCTGTACATCTGTCGGTTTTTCTGTCAGTTCGCGGAATAGCTTAAAAATTACTCATCAGATTGATTTCAAATTTTAGTGAAAAATTTAGGGTCATATGGGGATGATGGCGGCTTCGTGAAACTTTCAAAAAATGTATTACATGGGAATGAAATGGTAATATTTTGGTATGAAAATAAGCAAACAAAAAAACTAATAAAATATTTAAAAATCGGCCTGAAAAACTATTTATTATATTAATTTCAAATTTTGTGTACGCATTAAGTGTGGTATCGAAATAAATTGGTAAAGATATGATTTCAAGATGGCGGAACAAAATTGCGGCTAAACAATTGTTACTTCCCTCGTAAAAGTGGTGGTGCCGTCGAGTCAAGAAATTATCGTCTCTCGTCTCGTAGAGACGTCGACATAAAATAAATCCTTAAAATTGACTACATATTCAATAAATTAAATATAGAGAATATCGATACTTGCCTTGTTTAAAAAACGATAACATCATACACTATACAGACTGATTGAAATTAACTTTGCACTATCATTGCTAATTGGTTTATAATTTTTGAAAATATGAGGCCGGTTTAATTACCAAACCAGTAGCACATTTTCTGATGAACATTTGACAATGATTTTAGATAGGAATTGATCATCCGCGTTATGGGACAATTTAAATTAATTTAAAAAATTAAAAAATTTCCCAATTAGATCTATAAGAACATTGTCAAACGTCCTACACAATTATTGTAAAATATACAAAGATTTCTTTTAAAGCAAATTGCAGATCTATCTTTGAAATATTTAGATAATGTGGCGTACAGGGTTATATGATTATAATTTGCCGCCCCTTAACTTTATTATTTTTAAAGATAGAGAGCCGATTTTTTCGCTGTATTGTACAGAATCGACTGAATGTATTTAACGGTAATAGAAATATGATACAGGATCTTCCGCAAAAACGCACTGAATCAGAATCAAATTTATAATTTTATTTTAAAAGTATACGGGCTAGCCCTAATTTAAAAAATAGTTTGGGAACACTATTTTGTTGATAGCCAAGGATGGAGACGAAAATATACGTTTTTATAGGGCTGACGTCTCGCGATTTTAAACCAATCCAATAATCATGTATGAATTTCTGTGTGTGGTCTGACACTTGTATTATTATGTTTTTGTTAATGTTGTTATTATTATTATTATTTTATTAATATTACTATTATACCCATAAAGCTGATATATAAAAGAAATTCAATACATTTGTACATAGGCGAATTAAAGGACACAGTGGCGGCGATTCGTAAATCCTCGAACTAGTAACAATCTGATGGCAACCATTATTGATTATTATTTAGAGTAACGTAAAATTACTTGCACGGAATGTAGATATATCTCTTGACAAGAAGTAAGTAGCTATTTATGTAACTATTTAGAAAATGCGATTTATCTAACACGTTCAATAAAATGTATTATCGAAGAGCGCAGAGAATTCTTGAAAAATAGCTCGAATTACAATAAAAATTTCTATGTGTTTCATACAATATATTTTTTAATGCTAATACAAAAAGTAATTTTTATCTATTTAAAAGGATAAAATAACCAAGTGCACAACTGTTTATAACAGTTAAACACGTTTATCATATTACTTGTCAACTTGCAAATTGCAAAAGTTTTTATACATATTCAGGTATTTATTACGTAATTACAAAAAGTAAAATGCTTAGTCATTTCCAACAATTTTGAAAACTCTCTCTTCCTATATTAAATAGAAAAAACATATTTCCAAATCAGTTCTATTGAGTAGGTACATGCTTAAAAGTTATCTTTAACTCGAATGCGTTAATATTCTCAAATATTAATAATTGTATAAATAAAAAAGATATAGTTTTTTTGCTTCTCCCGCCACTACGGAAGCTACTGGTCGCCCGCAAAGCTGCAGAAGCGGTCTGAACCTTACAGTATTCTTTATTCCGTCTAAGGTCTAAACTATTAATAACTACAAAAATATTACAACTTGTCTTCAAAACTAATACCACATATCTTTGGGGTCTAATTTCTGATGTCTATTCCAATATAGCATATTATAATATACAATATATTTTTGATATATTTTATTTTATATACATTAAAATGTGAGCTAATATCTTTAACGTAAATATTTTGTCGATAAATCGAGAGAATCGAAACGAGACGAGAGAGACGTCCTCTCGAACGAGAGAAGTCCCCTCTCGAGGGAGACAAGAGACGAATTTTCTCTCGTGTCTTCGAGATGAGACGAGAGGAGCCTCGTCTCGTCTCGACGGCATCACTAAAAAAGGAAGTATTGTAATCGTAAAAAAATATCCCCCGAGGTTTTTCCAGATCTTTACGTTTTAGGGTCTCTAGTTGACGAAAAACATATTTTCTCAATTCTGTCGGTCTGTCTGCCTGTGTGTCGGTCTGTCTGTTCACGGTATAGCTAAAAAACTACTTACTCGCTTGATTTCATATTTTGGCCAAAAATTAAAGGTCATTAAATGCCAAAAAATATTTTTATCAATTCCGTCGGTCCGTCTGTCTATTTGTCAGTTTGCGGCATAGCTCAAAAAAGCTAAGGGTGACTTCAAATTTTAGTGAAACGTTAAAAAAATTATTACTAAAAAAACTAATCCAATTTCCCAAATTTTGAACAAAAATCAAGTGTTACATGGGAATGAATTGGTAATATTTTGGTATGAAAATAAAACAGTAAATAAAATGGCGGCCTAACAAAATATTTATAAATCTGCCTGAAAAAACTACTCATTAGGTTGATTTCAAATTTTGAGCAAACATTAAGTGGGATGTAGAGATAAACAGGTAAAGTTGTGGTACGAATTTAAGATGGCGGTACAAAATGGCGGCCAAATATTTTTTGTAAAATCTACGTAAAAAAATCTTATTCAATTGACTTTAAATTTTGCACAAAAAATTCGATGTGATACAGGTATAAACTGATACGAATTCAATATGGCGAAACAAAATGGAGCCCAATAAAATTATTTAAAAAATATTATTTATTGGGTACTAAATGAATATATACTGAACTAAATTAACTTACACTTCACTGCTCCTAATAAAAGGAAAGACTCATAACATGTTCACCCTTATCTTTCTTATTATTATCGTCTTAATAAACAATAATTTTAAAATTCAATTTAACATTAATCAGGAATAGCCATACTTTTGTCTATAAAGATCTGCCACTGACTTAAACTAAAAACACTGAAATTATCAGTGATTCTGGTCAGTATTAGATCAGAACCCGCTATCGCGATTTACTAAAAACCGCGCGACTTAAAGAAATCATCAGGCTATGAATGGAACCTTTAGTAAGAAGAAACTAGAAACGACCCTGAGTAAGAACGGGAAGAAAGGCGGCACCTATATATGTACCTCTTTTCTCAGAATGCTAGACATCATCAAAAGCCGCAATTATTAAAAAAAGTTTGAGAAATTGCCAATTTTGGGTATTAGCAGTTCATATTACAATTTAATATTTAAGCTAAAATACAATTTATTTAACGGTAGCATAGACTTTGAGCTTGTTGAAAATTGTCTTTTCGTCAGCGGGTAGCAAACTCATGAATAAATAAACATAAAAATAGTTATAACATTAACATGTTATTTGTCGACAACGTTCTTCCACATAAAAGTTGATAGTACGTACCTTTCTTCTTTCTCATCAGTTGCATAAAGAATTAATAAAAACTATGGATCAATCATAATATATCTAATCTCCAAATGTGTTTAATAAAAAAGCTTATTTTGATTATTTTCCTGTTGCGATGTTGTTATGTAAGTAGTGAGATGTTAATATTTGTTAAAGATTCTTCTTAACTTTAACATATTTGTAGGACACCAGAGTGCTAACTAACAATACTTTTAAATAACAATAATTGGTATGTAACAATGATCATTATAATAAAGTCATTAAGATGTAGTGGTTAGGGCTGAACAATTATCTAAATTAATAACTGATTATTGTAAATTATCGATTTTTAAGGTTAATCGATTTTTTTTAAATTTACATTTATTAATAAGATCTTTTGCGAAATAGGGACTTTCATCTTTTAAAAAGTCAAAATTGAGGTTTACATAAGTACATACTTATACTTTAAGATATTATTTAATCGATTATGTCATATACCTAGGTTCGAGCAATCAACTACACATTGACAACATTTTTTTTAAAGCGATTGTTCTAGATGTAAATTATCGATTAACTATTAGATTTACCGGTTAGTCGACTTATCCAATAACCAATTCGATTAAAAAATATTACGAAAACTTTGTTATAAAAAAGTGATCGAATAATCTATTAATATATTATTCGATTAACAATCGATTTTTTTCTTGTAGAAATTCTTTAGATATTTTAATTCACATTTTTATAGCTAAATTCCACAAATATTATCAAAAACAAGTACATAAAAGCGGAGGTATTTTCCTATAAACTTATATAAAATAAAATATAAAAGTTTTCTCAAATACAGGGAAAATCTTTCTTTTATCAAAAAGATCGTAATTTTTAATAGTTATCAATATGTTTATTATTTCTGATACCCACCAAACGGGTTTTGTGAAACCCTAAAAATTTTCGTTGATTTTCATTATATTTATCGATATAAGAAGTGTTCATATTTTAAACAATACAGTTTTGCGGCTGAGACCCGCTATAATGCTTTAATGAGATTCGAATTCTTAATATTTTACAATTGCAAATGTAGGGCAAACGTGGTTGAATCGAGTATTCTGTAATAGAGCATGGGGGCTCATTAGAGTCACAATACTTGTGTGCCATTTCTGCAACTGAAAATAGGTTAAAAGGTCTAGCTCAAAAACACATTTACATTGTCGACGACCTCAACAATTCGTCAAATATTTTGTTGCATCTGCACCGCAAGTACTTTTTAGGACTTACAAATAGAAAGAAACTATATTCGCTTCGAGACGTCTGGCAGTGATGAATGATATTGCTATACGTAGTATAACTTAAAGTAACTATAGTATGCATAAGCGCATAACATATTTTAATGTAGATATTACTTAAGCTCCTTTAAAATGAATTTAAAGTGAATAATAAAAAAGGAAGCGATAACGTTTACAAAGTTACTTTAAGTTAAGTGAAATATTCCCTTACATCCTGGGCATTAAATACAGTTGTGTTACTTGAAACAGAGTTTTCTTTTTTCAGTGGTTTCCAAAAAAAACTATTTTTTATAACTATCGCTATTTGTTAATTAATATTAAAATTATAATTATAATGACTTATTGTTGTAATTTAAAAATGTTCTATAGAAATAGCTCAGTGATGTATATGGAAAAAATAACCCTAATCATAGGTGCGCGACTTCTTAGTTTAGTTAGATGTGGATTTATAGCTACCTATTACAAAAAGATATATGAAAAAATGGAAGACAATATTGGCTTAGATGTACCTTTCAATAATAAAATCCACATAAGATTAAAAATTCGTCGACATAATATAAAATATGCTGCTAAATTTCTACGCATTGAAATTATTTAAACTAGTGAAATAACCAAGTGGACCATCTGCTATTTTGCTGCTTATTTCTTATATCCACTCTTCATTTACTTCCTAAAACTTTTTTGGGCCTCACTGGTTTAGTCAAAACTTTTTTAGAATTTTTTTAGAAGATTAATTTCCCATGAAGAAAGTTTTCTATTAGCAATAGTGTGAAACGATACAGTTAAATACACTCTCAATTCTCAGCCTCGATAAGCCTGTATCTGCTGCTGCTAAATGCTTCATAATGACAAGAATGTCCTTATACAATCAGCTCGCCGATTTCGTCGGATTTTCCTAGCCAGTTATGTTCTTAACTTTGCCAGATTCGGGAAATCATTGTCGGGGCGAACGAACGAGATAAAGAAACTAAGGGAAATCTTATATGTTTATAACTTAATCTAGCAAATGATCTTTTTATGAGTAGAACAAAAGCCACGGGGTATTAAATTTCAGGAATACTACATTTAGATATTAAAGTAACATGTATGTCCCTCTAAATGAGTTTTTAAGACTGCATTTTAAATATTTTTTTTTTCAAAATTAGTGGTTAATTTAAATTTTACTCACATCTTTGGATATTTTTTGTTTATATCGTCCTGTATTTAAACCTAAATCATTTGTAGGTATCAGATATTAATTAGTCTGGACCAAAAAAGGAATTAAAATGTCTTGTTAAACAAGACAACTTTCTAAGACCACCCTCTGAGAACTTAAGCAAAACATTTTCTAAAACCTACTGTACAATACTAAAAAAGGTCATTAAACACACGAAAGTTCTCTCCAGTTACAATTACATAGCAAATTTTGACAACAAAATCAAAGCTACATGATCTTGATGAAGAACGTCACCTAAGAGGATTCAGAAGAGACACCACCTGTTTTAGGACCATCTCGAATAACAATGAAATTAGCCTCGGTAAAATAAAATATTTCTTTCAAGGTAGACCACGAAATATCTGCGATGAAGTACGCAGTATTTCCTATTTGACCGATTTAATATTCTTCAAACCAGCAATGTCTATCGAAGTTTAAAAGTGCATCCTGATATTAAAAAATAAAAAGTCTGCTGGCAGTAATGAAATAGCCTTCTTACTAGTAAAATATCTGTGCGTCCTCTTGCAGTACCTTCGACCCATTATATAATAAACCGAAGGTATGATATCTGCTACGTCATCGCGTGGTTAACGCTGGCTGTCATTGACCTTCGGCCATATGATTTCAATGCATTTTCAGTTGATGTTTAAAACTGTTTCCGGATTTCTGTATCCTTTTTTGTATTTAGTTAATTAAACAACAATAAATATGAGATGTGTTGAGTTTGGGTGTGATGGGGATAATCAGGCAAAAAATTTTGATAGGAATATAAGGTTTTTTACTTTCCTTTAAGACAACAAATGTTACGTGAATGGATACGCTCGTGTAATACAAACTTGGATATATATATATATATATATATATATATATATATATATATATTATATATATATATATATATATATATATATATATATATATATATATATATACATATATATCTAAAAAGACACCAATTCAAATCTGGACGAAATAGTCGATATTTTTAATAATATTTTTAGTAATGTGACTTTTTTCGATAGAGGGCACGGTTTAAGAGTTATCTCCAATTATATAGCCAAAACTATAGTTTTTGGTCTATAATTGCGAAACGGACCATCTTATCCCCAACGTTATATCGTACGTATTTCCAGCTCCCGCAAATTTTTCGTGGTATGAGTTTTTTTAGAATAAGGCTATAATTTATTTAAATTTTATTTGTTTATATAATTACATATAATTTAGGAACAAACCGCTTGTGCACATAAACGTTAAACTTGTTTAGTGTGTGATGATTTATTCGCTCTTATGCCTGTATTTTTTTAAATTAGACCTGCTTCCCTCAAATAGGACTTAGTTACGTTTCTGTACTGTAACACAGATATTATAGCATTTTATACATTTTATCGGATTTAACCTTAACTCTTATTTTGTTCCGTAGTTTTTGTATATTTTTTTAAATAAATATATAACTCTTATTTTTATTTTAGTTAGATATATGTCAATATTTGGTTAGAAAAACATTTTTAATTGAAAAAAATAGTAATATAATGTATAAACGCTAGAAACAACATAAGCAAATTAAAAATCTATTCACGCAATGACGTCACTGCGCGAACCGGACGCAATTGAGACCGTCTAGATATCATGCCTTTGACCCATCTTATCTTTTGAAACTGGAGTGCATATAAGTGGGCTCAAAGAGGAGCTAACAAAACCAATACATAAAAATGAATACCGGATCGACTTCAGAACTACAAAAAAATCACTTCTTTCCAACAGGGGTAGTTTTTGAAGTCTCATAAACATACAGGTATTAACATTTTTGGAGAAGTATGATATTATAATCAATAAACACAATAGTTTTAAGAAAGGTAAGTTCATAATTACGGCAATTTATCAAGCCTTGCAAGGCATATATACCCGTCAACGGCATGGAGCGATATGGAATAAAAGGAATGGCTCTCAAACTTTTAGAATTATACCTAATTGGGAGGGGACAATGTGCAGTCGAACGTGCAAATTCCTGTACAAAAAAGCGGTTGAATTCCAGGACACATGTTGATAAAGTTGCAACACGCATGAACAGATATTATTTCTGACCGAGTGTACTACAAACCACAATGACCTGCTGTGATGTCCCATCTCATGTGAGCTATGGAATAATTTTTTGGGCAGTTTCGACTGGAGCAGTCAAACATTACATATTTTATTTCCCTCGTAATCGTGAATAATTACCCTCCGAAATGTCCGCAAATCTTTGCGTTTTACAGTCTCTAGGTCGAGAAAAACATGTTCTCCCATTCCCGTCTATCTGTTATTCTGTAACTCTGCACAGCTCAAGAACTACTTCTCGAGTTGATTTTAAATGTCGCTCAAAAATCAAGGGCCAAAAAATCACTCTAGTGGTCTGTTTTGATAGTAGCATTGCTTTTGCTGAGTGTCTATTGTTTCCTATGAGGGGAGGTGGGCAATGTGCTCTTCAATGAAATGCCTTGACTGACCAGTCTCTGCTATCTCCTTAATACTTCCAGTGTGCTTAACCTTCAGTTGGAGGGGGGGGGGGGCTATCAACCAGTAGTAATAATTGTCTCCGTTAGGCCGCTGCTAAACATATTCAAAAATTCAGGAAAATCAAGTATTATATTGGAGTCATAATAAAGCATACGCCATTCGTGGAGGTAATTATTTACCGTCTCTTTTGGTTTCTGTCGTTTTTCTTCTAATCTTTTGTTTTGGGCTGCTGTATAGTTCGCAAATTCTTCATGGAAGCAATGGCAGATTTTTTCTTCGGGTTGGCGTTTTTCTATTCTTGGAACCATATATTAACTGATCCGGAACGGAAATGTCTCGGAATAGGTAATCTTTAATCAATTATCCCATCTATTAGCGATTGCCGTCCTCTCGTATGCCCTCATGAATTCGTTGGCATAGTTTCTGCACGGGTGGGAATTGGGGTACCTGCTGTTGTTTTCTTGATGATACGACAGATGTTATTAAATTAATAAATAATGAAATTTTTAAAAAATAAAGTAACTGAATGCTTAGCCCAGGATGGGATAAAATGGAAACTTATCACACCTAGATCTCCTCATTTTAGGGCCTATGGGAGTCACATGTTGAAATAGCTAACAACTATTTAATGGAAATTGTAGGTTATTTGTATGTTTACGTTTAGATAGATGTTAATAATTTTTGTAGAAATTAAAGCGTGTATGAACTCCCGAACACTTCCCTATTCCATCAGATTTGATACCTTTAAGACCAGGACAGTTTTTAATTAACCAATAGTTATTAGTATTATCAGAATATATCGTACGATAAGTGAAGTGTAATAAACCCAAGCTTATCAACAACTGAAACAAATAGTGCAACATTTCTGGAATGGCTGGTATCACGAGTGTTTAATTAAATTAAATAACCATACAAAATGCCAATACCAAAAAGGTTCTAACATAAAGGTAGGGAATATGGTTGTATTTAAAGGTCAAAAATCTTCCTCTATTAAAGTGAGCCGTATCGCACGATGATGTCGTATTTCTTGGTTATGAACAGGTTGTTCTAGTTGCTTCTATTAAAGTAGCGAATGGTATTGTTAAACGCACGATTTTTAAGGTGTTTGAATAATAAATTCTAGCTGAACGCCCCTGACGTACTAAAGAGATTACTCTAATATAAAGGGAGTAACCTTTTTTTATTATCAGTTGATAGTTGGAAGGAGATAGCAGGGATAGGTCAGTTAGATAGATTATTGTTCCTTTTTAGGTGTTCATGATTGGAATTTCTAAAAGATAGCAACCCTAATTTTCCGTTATCAACGAGTCAGATCCACAGCCCCGCAAAATCTCGCTGTGAAACTAACATATCTATTATAATATTAGGTAATAGTATATTACATAATGAGAATGATAAAGTGCTTATTACAAAGAAGAAAAATTACTGCACGAGCGAGAACTCTTATCGAGTGAGTTTGTAATAAACTAATTCAAGTTGTAGACTATGCTCTTTCTACCACTATTTTTAAAATACGAGGTGGTGTGTTGTTTAAGTCTTAAGTAATAAAAATAATTATTATCGAATCTCAAATAATGCCTCTGTGACTGGTCAATACAAACAATAAAAAATATCTAAAAATCAAAACAAAGGTAACCTTCTTCAGAGAAATCTGAGTATTTGAGCGGTATAAGGTTAATTTAATTGCTACATCATGCATCATAACTTGCATCATTATTTTACAACTACCCAGAACCTCCCTCCTTATGAATCTTTCCTTTTATTAGGAATAGTGAAGTGTAACCCAATTCATTTCGGTACATAGTCATTTAGTGACACATATATACTGTCTTTTCAAATGTTTTTATTGGGCATCGTTTTGTTCGACAATATTGGATTCTTACCAATATTTTACCAGTTTCTAATGAGCATCATTTAAAATAAACTGAATAAGTTGTTTTACATTGACACACACCGTCATGTAGAATTCGTACCAGTACATCACATTCATGTGCAAAATATAAAATCAATTGAATAAGAAAATTGTTTTACGTTGACTTTTTAGACAATTTGTTATACATTTTGTTTCACCATCTTGAATTAGTACGGCAACTTTAGGGATAGATCTCTAAATCACACTTAATACTTGCAAAAAGTTTAAAAATAATCTAATAAGTAGTTTTTCAGACTGATTTTTGAAATATTTTATTAGGCCGTCATTGTATTTTGCTATCTTTATCACTTTTTTATGCGGAATTTGGAGTAAGCTGGAAATTAGTTTTTTTGGTAATAATTTTTTAACGTTTCACTAAGCCGTCGTGCCGTCTTGTTCTGCGACTCTAAATTTTTACCAAAATATTACCAGGTCATTCCCATATGACACTTAATGTTTGGCAAAAATTTGAGTAGTTTTTAAGCTATGCTGCGAACTGACAGACAGATACACCGACACACAGACCGACGGAATTGATAAAACATATTTTTTTTGGCATTTTGGGCTACTAAAACGTGAAGATATGTAAAAACCTGATGATTTTTTTTGGATTAGAAACATTTTATTTGACCGCCATTTTGTTTCCCCATTTTGAATTCATTCCACAACCAGTTCATTTCTATACCATAATTAATTATTGCGCAAAATTTGAAATCAGTCCGTTAAGTAGTTTTGTCAGGCTGAATTTTTAAATATTTTATCAAGCCGCCATTTTGTTTCTCTATCCTGTATTCGTACCAAATTTTTACCAGTTGATTTTCTTATAATACTTAAATTTTGTGCGAAATTTGAGGTAAATTGAATACGTAATCACTAGGCCGCCATTTTGGATTTGGATTTTCTCTAAAATGTTACCAGGTCATTCCCATAGGACCCTTTATTTTTGACCAAAATCAATCGAATTAGTAATTTTTTAACTATGCCGCGAAGAGAGAGACCGACAGACAGACAGACCCACGGAATTGAGAAAATCTGTTTTTCGGTATTTAGACGCCTTCAAACGTAAATATTAGAAAATTTTACTTTAATAGAAATACTTAAATTTTATCTTTGTCGATATATTAAATTACAATTATTAGGTGCTTCTTAACTTTTTTAGGCGTCAGTATTTTTCACGTACTTTTCAATTATTGTTAATTTGGGAAGTTATTTTGTTACCTTAGGACTAGAAAAACTTGCTGCTCGCAAAACAGATTCATATACTCTATGAAGAACTTCTAAATTAGACCTTGATTCATTTCAGTTTTACCAAGAAAGTCTAGTTCTATATTTCTACGTATACTTGACGTAAATGGAGCGCTGTTTTGAATGTGTAATAGAGACCATGCGGTCTGGTCCAGTTTCATTTAGTAGTCTGTTCTACTTTTAAGCACAATATCTTACAATTATGAATAATTCGGAATTTAATTTGGCTTTTATCCGAACCAAAACTTTAAAAAATATGAAAACTCAAATTTATAATATCAAAGGCCCATATAATAATTTTCTCAAAAAATATATAATAATACGTTCTACTTCATACTATCATATTTAATATATAAATTGGTTTCATTTTGTTTCGCATCAATGTTTATTACTAGATTTGCCCACATACATTATATAAATTTGTTAGACTTAGTACCGAATTTGTTTTTAATATATATTTAATTATTTTTTATAATATACCAGAAGTGACAACTAGGGTATTTAAAATTAATTAAGGCCAACCGCCTTTATATCTTCTGGGCAATAAAATTTTTTTAGGGCATTGGTACACGTCAGATATACGCTCTTTTGTTGTAGATTGTTGCTTCGCATAGAATGCTGTACTTTTATGCCCTCTTAAATATCCCCAAATAGTAGTTATCAGTTGAATCTGCATAAAGGACAATATCCATTCGCAATGTTATCGCCGCCAAATTAAATTTTTTAAATGTTGACTAAATATTCATAATTTGCACTCTTAAATATCCGCAGATATCAATTATCGCTCAATTTTTCACAAAGCATTTTTAGTTGACTAAAAATTCATGATTAACATAACTAGCCCAGCTATCGATAGGTGTTTTGAAGGAAAAAAAATATTGAACAGTATAATTTTTTTATAGTGATATTTACCAGCCACGAAAAACATATCAAAGGTTTTTGTGCGATAACTCATTTTCTTTTTCTCATATGGTTAATATAGTAGTGTGTAGAATAATAGCGCATACAATTCGCTACAAAAAAGATTCTTTAAATTTTTTATGTAACACCAGTTTTATCGCTATGGCAGCCATGTTAATTAAGCTGACTGATGCACATCAAGCACATTTATCGCATGCATATAAGTGTGTATGGGCGAACTTGGCAATATGTGAGTGAATAAAACTGTAATTGAAAGCGTTATTTTGGAAGCAGACCAATAAAATTCTCGTGTCAATGTACATAAGTTTTTATTGCAAAATTCACATTGTTTATTTAAAAATGAAAAATAAAAGCAATTTTCTATTTTTTTATTGCGATTTCGCTACCGGTTCAAGCGCAATAAATGTTAAAAACCATATTTTAATTTTCCCGTATTTGTTTATCATCATAAAAATTGAACGTAGTTAGCAAAGTGAGTTTGCATGTGACGATTTATTTATACTTACTAATTTCTATATTCAAAATAAAAGAAAAAGTTAATAACGAACAAACGTAAATTCAAAATTTTATATTATTCAAATAAATTCTTTTATTTTCTTGATACAGTGACTTAATATAATTACACGGGTCGCCTTTTCCATATCTCTTGTAGTACGAAAGGGACAGATCTGTCAAGTTCCAGTATTATATCCATTGATGTCAATGGATTTTTTGATCTAGCATCCTAATTTTGTATTTCGTCGGCAGCACTACTTTCATCAATGACTTCTTGCACATAGAAACATTTGAATTGAATATCGATAAGGCTCATTGAAGTCAATTATGTATATATAACGCTTTTTCATCGATATCTACATTAGATCAAATTTGTCCTTGACAATTTCCACGAATTTTTAAACTGAACACCGTAATCCTGGCTTTCGACTTCTCTACATCCCTTCATACACTTTCAAGAGATTGAGTTCTGTAGCTGAGTGGAGCAGCATTCTTCATAGTACGAATGGGAACCGGGCCCTTTGTACTATATTTCCAACTCCAGGACATCCCATTTTAAAACTTGTGAGAAACTCGGAAGGAATGCAGACAGTCTGCTGCTTAGGTTGGTGCCAGGGACAGTGTTGGTAAGCGAATTTGTAAACAGTTCGCGTCTACCATTAACTTGAGTCGTAGATGACTACTCAAATGAACTAAGCAATGCTAGTCGCAAGAGAGAAACAGGCCATTCTCAGGGTCATAAAGACATTTAAGCATGGGTTAATTGCGATCGGCTCGCGCCAGTCGGCTTAAAATGGCTGCCACGACGACAGTATTGTCTTACGAAAAAAGAATATACAATTTTTATGTGGATAATTTTGTAAGCTTTTAGTCCTATCATATTTATCTTATGACAAAGGGAAAACTAAACCATCCAAATTTGCGTAATTAGGGGGTTGCTTTCATCGGGGTGGTAAATCTTTTTAATTGTTTTTAATAATCCCCAAATATTATTATTTAAAAAAATGTAGCTATAATTAAAACCCATTATTCTCTTTTCAGTCGTACCACAAGCCGTATTGGATCCGCCATATTAAATTTTTACATGCGAAAGAGTCATACTATATTTTCACGCGAACTGTGTACTTATGCCAAATTTTCAGTGACTCAATTATGTGGAAATATTTAAAAAATATATTAAAAAAAAACAGACAGAGCAGAGAAGCTAACAACAGTTTAATTTAATACAAATTTTTATAGAAAAAATAAAACCGACTTCAAAAAATTCACTAAAAAGTGAAAAATAGTATCTTATACCATCTTGAAAATTTTACTTTGCAAAGTCGGGTCCAAACTTATTCTTAATTATTTAAACACAAAAATATATTTATGTATTGAGTATTTTGTCTAATACCTCCATAATGTATTTTTCATTTTAAAGTCAATTTTTTTAAAAACAGTTTTATTTTTATAGAAATGTTTTTATTTCAACCTTTCTAGTTCTATCTATATGAGTTTTGTTGTAAAAGTCAGATTTAACAAACAACCACTTGGTCCACTGCATACTTTTTTCCTGATAATATGGTGATCGCATATATTGCTTAATCGCGGCTCGTAAACAATTAAAAATGGTGCGATTTCGCTTTGTTCAACAATTTTTTTTCAATATGCTTGCTATGGGATCATGGGATCACTCCAGCAATATCCTTAATATTCCCTGAAAATTTCAGCCGAATTAGTCAATCCATCGAGAAGTAATCAATGTTATATATAAAAAAAAAAAATATATATATATATATATATATATATATATATAGGGTCGAATTCATAACCTCCTTCTTTTTTGATAAAGTCCGTTTAAAAAAATAACATTAGTGTTTGTAAAATATCAACAATACTTTTCGATTAATTTGCATTGTTGAAAGGCTCCCAACCTTAATTACAATATTTTGAGATGATTGATAATATTTTTTTTCTACGAAACTTGTGGTTCTTTAGTATATTTTTTGGTAGGACATTATTCACATTATTCTTTTACTTTTAATATGTCTATTCTATTCTAATAAAGCAATAACAAAAATTTTCATTTTTTGTTATTAACTTATTTTGTTTTAATATTATGTAATAATATTGTAATCGTGAAAAAAATCACCTTCCTGGTTTTTACAGTTCTTCGCGTTTTAGGATCCCTAGACGCCAAAAAACATGTTTTCTCAATTCCGTCGGTCTATCTGTCTGGCATAGCTAAAAACCATTTATATAATGGCTTAAAATTTTGGTCATATGGCATCGCCTGGTACCGTTTTGGCAAAACTCCACTGTGGAACGAAAAGGGGGCTTAGTAAAATGTTAAAAATTGCCCCAAAAAATCAAGCCAAAAAAACTACTTATTAGATTAATTTCAAATTGTGTGCAAGCATTAGATGTGATATAGATCTACTAGTAAAATTGTGATACGAATTCAAAATGGCGGAAAAAATGATAGCCAAATAAAATGTTTAAAAAACCAATGTAAAAAAATTTCTTATTCTATTGACTTCAGATTTTGAACAACAATTAAATGTGATGTAAGGATAAACTGGTCCGAAGTCAGCTCGGAACAATAATAACTTTCAAATTTATTTTAAATTATAGTAGAAACTAATAAATTAATGGTACGAATCCAATATGGTTGAACAAAATGACGCCCAAAAAATGTCTGAAGACAGTATATGCATATGTGTTACTAAATGACTATGTGCGAAACAAAATTGGGTCACACATCATTGTTCCTAATAAAAGGAAATATTCATAACGAGGGAAGTTCCAGGCAAAGGGAAATTTACCGATTTCTCATAATTCTTTTCTATAAATCTTCAAATTCGTGGAAAAATACAGTTTCTAACTCTTGAGCAAAATGTCTTGTTCGCACTCGACGGGAGACAGAGCGCTAAAAAGACTTGCTATTAAACATTGTGAAAGATTTATATCATGCATGTGACTTGCAACCGCTTTAATTAGGCTCTGACCATAGATTTGTCAATAATGAATGATGCGTTTCTGCTAACATTAAGTTTTGATTATTGGTGTAATGTATATAACATACTAACTAATAATAGAATCACTTACTAAATATTTACCACTGAAATCAGGTAAGGCGACAGCTTAAGGGCGTGTCTCTTCAATATAATTATTTAGATAAACTAATAACCGTAAATCGCGCCAAAGCGGTTAGAAAAATGACGACCGTCCATTAAAAACTGTGGTTTATGCATATGACACTGTCCTGTACCCGATAATGAAATGAAAATGCATGAAAAAATGCAACTTGATACAAAGTTTATCCAGTAACCCTAGAGTTAATATATGTTGAATGAGTTAGGTTTACCTGATTACCATTAGGGAGGATAAAGTACAACATTATAGTTAACAAAACTGATGACAGAAAATATGACTAGAATATGAGAATTTCAAGCAAACCTTATGCTACTTGATGCCCCAAAAAAATGATTTTTCTAGTATCCACCTGATTTTGCGAACTCACTTAATTTATTGGTGGTGGCGAAAGTTGGAGAGCCCTCCCTATAAACACGACTCGTAGTCACCGGATTAACAGTTCGATAACTGGTCTGTCAAATTGCTAACCACGTCGGTGATATGGTCGCGATCGCGGTTTCTGAAACAAATAAAATATGGCGGTTTGTTTACAAATTGAAAACAGCGAAATCATTCATGTTTATCCTTAAATATATGATTTTTATAAGCTTTAAGGGTCATCTCTGGTTCTGTGTTTGATATTATTTCGGTTTTTGCAAATTTTAGGGTTAAAAGTTTGATAAAAAATGACAAATTGCTTATAACAAGCACAATATTGCTATTAAAAAATAAACTTTTGCACATAAATTGCTAATTGTTTTTCCAAATTTGTTATTATTTTTTTGCAAAATCAAAACACAATTGCCATTTGAAACCAGTAACCAAACGTTTTCACCATGTTCGACACATGACGAATCAATCTATTATATTTTTTACAGTTTTAATTTGTATGTAACCTTAGTCTGAAATGAAAGACGTCCTTAATATTTGGTATAAGCTAATTATATATATTATAATATAATAAAATAATCTTAAGTTTTATAGAAACATTTTTTTAGGAATATTGTATAGTTTCTATGAGGTTTTTATAAGTATAAGTCTGTTTTTCTAAATTTTCTCTTTTGAATTATTTATTTAAAAAACCTGCCTTTAACCACTTTAGAACTGTATTAGGTGTAAAGGAACCTTTTGGCATCGTAAAAACAGTATAAATATACCTTAAGTGATGTTTTCATAAGAATTACTTGATCAGCGGCAAAGTTCCTGATGTAGTGGTTTGTTGGCCTTTCACGAAAAGTAGAAATTTTTCGACAAAATAGTTTTTAAATTTAGTTTTATCAAATTACTTTTCAAAATATCAGTTTTAAAAAGTAATTTGATTGTATAAAACATCAGTTTCAAATAGTTTTAAATTTTAGATAATTGAAAATTGCCATGCTACTACAAAACTTAATAATGTGCTCTTAATTTTAGAGTTTTATCGTCTTTTAACAAATTAGGAAAAGTTTTCTGTTCTTTTTATCACTAAAGAAACGAGACCAAGGGAGAAGGGAGCAGAGCGGGTCTTTCTCGAGCGAGAGAAGGATATACTATATACGAGATAGAAGGACCCGTTTCTCTCGCGTTACGAGACGAAGGCCTTCTGTCATCTCGTCTGGTCTCGCGACATCACTAAACTTAATCTGCAGCGGCTGCTCTGTAGATTTAATATAATGATTAAAATCTTTATTATAAGTATACCATGTCAGCGAGCACATTCAAAGGTTCATTCATATACAAGTTAATGGTTGATGACTAAATTATAAATACCGTAATGTGATCGGGATCGAGATCATTAGCAACAAAGACCTCAAAAATTAGGTACGTTATTAAACAAAATTCAAATATGTATAAAACCTGTATTCAACTCGACTAACAATTCATATTTGTTTTATACTATATTGATCATATTTTTTTATATATATACATATATATATATATATATATATATATATATATATATATATATATATATATATATATATATATATATATATATATATATATATATATATATATATATATATATATATATATATATATTCCATTTTATAGAAGTGGGTGGACTGCCCATTTTATCTTTAAAAGAATAGAACACAAATTGGTATAATCACGAACTAATTTTCTATTTTACCTTTTATATTTTATACCAATTCGAATCTCAAAATTCTGCGTTTGACAATGGATAGACCATCAACCACTAGATTTCAGTATCTGGTACAGTTGTAAACGCAAGTTAAATTCTGTGATTTGATTGGTTGCTGTTGGCGAAAGGCGGAGTGTAAACAATTTTTGTTGAACGGTCAGCATGGACTTCTTAGCTCGTCGGTAGGATACTCGGCTTTGGATGCCGCGCATATGTATTCGAGTGCCCGTTCGGGCGGATGATTTTTTAGGTTTTTTTTTTAACAAAACTTATATTTAATAGTTATGTCGTCGTGCTACGTCTGCCAGTCAAATTGTGTTTCCCAAGAGGATAAAACAGAACTGTTTGGTTTTCCATGTGATATTTGCTACAAAATGGTGTGCAAGACTTGTTCTGGAATAAGGTCATCTGAAATTCGCGTCGTGCTGATGTCATCAAGAGTTCTACATTATTTCTGCTCAAAGTGTGCACAATGTTATCCTATGCTGCCAGAATTGATGAAAAAGGTAGAAAATTTAGAGCAACAAATAGTCCAAATGAAATCCGAAAATGAAGCTTTGAGACTAAACTGTCTAAGTGCTTCTGAATCTGCAACTACCCAGGATCATGCAGAAAACGGCAAATTATTTGCAGAAAAAGCGCTAATAAATATCATAAATAACCAACTACAAAGCCAAGCTGAAATTATTGGGAATAGGCTTGAAGGTGTTGCACAGGCTATAATGGAATGGAATAAGGACTTGGTAAGGCTGATGACATCGAACCCAAATTGCGAAATGGGGAAAACTGTAAGTTTGGAAAACTCACCACAACCTATAAATAAGAAAACAGTACAAAAGGCAGTCAAGGGAGCCTTAAATAAGTCAAAACCTACGACATGTGCCACGCAAACTGAGGTTCCTGTTCCTGTATCTACGGCTGTAAATGACACTGTGATCGAAAACTCATCTATCAGCAATGACAAGATTTGCACTGGGCCTGATCTGCCCAATATCAGGGTTGCAAATAAAAATATTGGCGGGCGAATGATTAAACTTTCGTGGATCTATATCTCAAATTTGGAATCGACAACGAAACCAGAAGACATCATTGCTGTATTGGACCCAAATTATGCAAAATTTTATAAATGTGAGAAACTTCCATCCAAATTCAAGAATCCACGTAGTGCAGCTTTTAAGCGTGGGGTTCCCGAAGAACTCCAGCAAAAATATATCTCTAGAAATTTTTGGCCCGATGGCTGTTATGTGGACCTGTTTAAATCTAAAACTCGAAGCATGTCAGCGGAACAAACGAACCACAATTTAAACCGAAATTGTCTACGAACATCATATCGCCAATGGAAAAAGTAGGGAATGCTGCAAATAAAATTCTAAGCGAAGAATCATCTAAAGAAAATAGTGTGAATCTCTTTCATCGGAATATGCAGTGCCTCAAAAACAAGACACTAGAACTTGAAGAATTTTTAGATGGTTTGGACAAAAACCCAGACATCCTATGCATTACAGAACACTGGTTCAACCACGAGGATGCAAATAATATACTTGTTGAAAAATACCTTCTTATTTCCAAATATGCAAGAAAAAATATGATCCATGGAGGTTCGGCAATCCTGGTAACCCCCACATTTCAAGCAGACGATATTGATGAATTTGTCAACGTGAGCGATGAGGGTCACATTGAATGCTCATCCATAGTGAGTAGGCTATTGAAATTACTAGTAATTTGCATTTATCGCCCTCCTCTAAGAGCAGAAAACATTTTCTTTGATATTTTATGTGACATCTTAAATCTTGCACTAAGTTCATTTAAAAATTATAAAATAATATTATGCGGTGATTTTAATATAAATTTCTTAACAAACTCTTTTATACTCCAACAGTTTAAAGATCTCTTATCTAGTTGACTTTACCCAAACTATATTTAAACCTACTAGAATTACCCAAAACACAGCAACCTTAGTGGACAATATTTTTATTAATTTTACAAACTTACAACAGGGTAAAGTCATTTCAAATGCTCTGTCTGACCAAGAATGTCAAATGCTAAATGTATCAATCGAACAACCAACCAAAAACTCTGATGGAGTCTCAAAGTTTAAATTAAAAAGGATTTTCTCCAGGGCAAAGATAAATCAATTTAAAACCGAGCTTCTCGATGTTGACTGGAACAAGGTCATAAATTCTCAAAATGTAGATGATGCCTACAATAACTTTATACACACTTTCTCTCAGATTTTTAATCTTATTTTTCCTCTTAAGCGATTGAAAAAACAAGCGCACAAAAACGAATCATGGATTACTCAGGGTATAAAAACATCTTCAAAAACTAAGAGAACACTTTACAAAAAATGAAAAGAGGTGAAGTTTCATCATGCACTTACAAAATATATTCAAAAGTTTTTCACTCAGTCATACATCAAGCAATAAAGAGAGCAGAGAATCAATATATAAAAAACTCTAGTAATCCAGCCAAAGCAGTCTGGCAGCTTGTGGGAAAATATACTGGCAAATCACGTAAAACTGAAAAAATTAATCTGGAATTACTTAAACAAAACAAGTTTGACTCAGATCATAAAACACTTAACTCCATAAATAATTTCTATATAAATTCCTTTCCATCCTTAAATATTAACCAGGAACAAATACCAAAAAATATAAAATCACACCATAAAAATGTCTTTCTTCATCCTGTAACTATTTACGAAACAAAGCAAATCATTAACAACCTAAAAAATAAGAAATCAGTGGGTCAAGATCAAATTCCCATTTGTGTGATAAAGCATGTAAATGAACAAATTGCCTCTCCACTAACATATATAGCTAATCTGTGTATGTTAAAAAACGGAGACTTTCCTTCACAACTTAAAACAACACTCATTAAGCCTATCTACAAAAAGGGTAATAAAAAATGTATAAAAAACTATCGACCGATAGCACTCTTAAATAACTTTAGTAAGATCTTTGAAAAGATTATTAATGATAGGATCATCTCTTTTTTGGAGGGGGAGGGTCTGTTGCCCACCTGTCAAAATGGTTTTCGCAGAAAAAAGTCCACCATCAGGGCGATTTACCAGGCTCTTGTCCAGATTCTCGAATCTTTAAATCGGAGCAGATCAACCGTGGCAATGTGCCTTGGCTTGTCGAGGGCATTTGATAGTGTGGACCACGGTACTCTTCTTCTAAAGCTGGAAAGGTACGGAATTAGAGGAATTCCAAATACTCTCATTAAGTCCTATCTCAAAAACCGTAAACAGCTCGTTGTGGTGGAGAGCGAGGGTTCGCTGCTGTCATCGGACATTCGTCAAGTATGGGGCGGGGTTCCTCAAGGGTCCATCCTAGGGCCACTGCTTTATATAGTATACACTAACGAACTACCCGTAATTACACCAAATGTCATTCAATTTGCCGATGATACTTCAGTTATTTTTTCCTTTGATCAAAACGACAATGAAGCAGAACATATATTTAACACTCTCAATATTCTAGAAGTCTGGTTTTCTGAAAATAACCTTCTTTTAAATGTAGACAAAACCCAACTTATTAATCTCCATTACCAACTAAACCATGATAAAAGCATTTTTCAACATAATGCCAAGCAATTAGAAACCATTGAGTCTGTAACCTTCCTTGGAATTGAGATTGACCATAGACTAGACTGGAAGTGCCACACAAACACCCTAGCTAAAAAACTCAGTGGGTACTGTTATGCACTTAAAGTCATTGCCACAAATATTAATATAGAAACAGATATCATGGCCTATCATGCTTATGTGCACTCGCGCGTAAGATATGGCTTAATTTTTTTGGGCTAGAGGCTTAGAATCCAATCGCATATCTCTTCTTCAGAAAAGAAACATTTTTAGTATGAAATCAATCGAAACAGTGAAAAACAAATTTATCGAAACCAGAATTCTAACGGTAACCTGCACGTATGTATATGAGTCAGTCATTTTTGTCAGGGAAAATCCTGATCTCTTTCGGGACTCCGTTAGGAATCATCTTCATGACACAAGGCACAAAAATGATTTAAAACCAACAAAATCAAACTATACATACATTGATAAAAACGTACACTCTTCAGTAATAAAGATTTTTAATAAAATTCCTTCTGTCATTAGAAGTCAGAGTATAAACACTTTAAAGAAATATCTTAAAACTCTACTGGTGGAAAGAACCTACTACACTTTGGATGAGTTCTTTGATGATAGCCTAGGGATATAGAATAGGATACTATTTTAATGTGTTTGTAAATGTCTAATCTTAACGTGTGATCTATGTATTTATTTATAGTTTTTAATGTATTTTTGTTTAAGTATTTTTAAAACTTTTTTAACTATTTTTTTTCTTGATATATTTTATAAAATTATGTTAATAAGCCTATCGATATTTTTACTATTTCTATTAATTTGTTTATATTTTAGTTTTAGATAGGTAGCTATGACACGTCCAATGCCACATGGCCTAACGTATAAAACAAAAAAACTGTATACTAGGACAAATACAGATATTTCATTTCATTTCATTTCAATACGGATTAGGTTAGAAACTGACGATTGGAGATGTCATGTTTCGGTTGATTATAAGTATCAGTTTAAATATTGCGTACTAATTTGTTTTAATGTTAGGCAGCAGTAAAACTTTGTTCACAAGTAAGTGAGGACCTTTTTAGTTTTTTAGTTGTTGCTTGTCAAGAAGATATTTTCATTGCGTAAAGGCCAGTACCTTTTTTTTAGTCGCCAAATTGCAAATAGTGTATATTTGCCCCCGAACAAGACATTCTAAATACGCCTATGGTTCACGATCATTTATCACTAAAGTCTTATGTTGTAAAAGTATATCACGTCTATAGTAATACTTAGCTCCCCTGCAGCAAATTATTTTCAGATATTAGTCAACAATAAAGTTGTCAGCCTCACTCATCACTCTTCTTTCATATAGCAAATTACGTATTTTAAAAAAACCCAAAAATTACTTTTTAAATGAACTTTTTGGCCGTTTCACAAAAAAAAATAATAAGAAATTAGGTATCCCAACATGTAGAACAATCTGGCTACAGTAGTTTTAATTCAAATAAATTAAAATTTTAACAAATTTTTATTTTTCGCTTAAAAAAATGTGTTGAATAAAAAATAATATATAAGAAATATGTATCTCAACACGCAGACTAACCTGCCTACGGTAGTTTTACTTAACATAAATCCCAATTTAACACACACACAGAGTTTGTATAATAGATTGGTTTGCACGTTCGCATGTTAAGACATTTTTTTAAATAATTACATAATTCCTTCTTAATATTTTAAAAATAAATAAAATTCTACTTCTTTTATACGCATTTCTCAGCGCTGTCACGCTCCGGTGCATTATCTGGTTCTAACCCGGTAAACGTTGATCTACCAATGTTCAAAAATATCCACAATAAACTGTATCAAAATTGGTTCCTTCTTTGTAATCAAAATTGGAATTCGCCCTAAACATATAATTCAAATCAAACCAAAAATCGAAGCAATAACGTAAATAATATCACGTATTAAATAATCAGAAAAAATACAAAACACTGTGTCTACACAAAGATCGAATAGCACACCTAGTTAAAGTGAGACCCACAATCCGCAATCATTTATTTTAATATTATATACATATCTTTTGTGTTTCTCAATTTTTAACAGATAAATAAATACAACATATGTGTATTTCTAAGCTTCTTTCCCAAACAAACCTCCGGCGCCGGCGTCACGGAACAAAAATCTGCCAAAGCAGATGTCCATTGTTTTGCATTCAAAATAGGGTTGCCAAGTTTTCGAAATGGAAAAGCGGGAGGTTTGAAAACAAAGCTGTTCACTTACCTGAGGCAAAATTTTTGAGTGCTACAAAAAAATTTTTACGAAACAGCCAAGGAAAACAGCCTATAACAAACTATCAATAAATTTTTATTAATTATTTATTCATTCATTTATTTATATATTTATTTATTTATTCATTTATTTATTGATTTATTTAAAAGTAGGTACAGGGTTATTGATTATAAATGTCCCCCCCTTTAACTTTTTTGTTTGGCATTTTAGGAAAAAAAATTAAATATAAAAGTTGCTTGGAATAAGTTAAATTTTTAAAATATTATATTTATAAATATACAGGGTGTGTCACAAATGTGCAGCAACTGCCAACTTTGTTATTTTCAATACGATACCATATTTTTTATTTCATTTTTTGATTCTACATAAAATTCTAAGCATATTTGATGTAGCATACCCTATACCTAACTTCAACTGTCTCCAAACTATAAACAATTGAAAATTGGCACTTTTTGCACTTTGACTCATTATAGTGGCAAAACGGTTAAAGATGAAGGAAAATAAATTTCACTTTCCCAACTTAAATTTTTAAGAGCTATGTGATGGTCGTAATTGATGGTACCAACGAAGGTACCAAATTTGGTACCAATGGTACCCACTGTAAATTTATGTTATTAGATAGCTTTTAAAAAGTTAAGATAGGAATGTAAAATTTATTTTCTATCTTTAACCGTTTTGCCACTACTTATAATGAGTCAAAGTGCAAAAAGTGCCAATTTTCAATTGTTTGTAGTTTGGAAACAGTTCAAGTTAGGTATAGGATATGCCATATCAAATATGCTTAGAATTTTACGTAGAATCCAAAAATGAAATAAAAAATATGGTATTGTATTGAAAATAACAAAGTTGGCAGTTGCTGCACATTTGTGACACACTCTGTATATTTAGAAATATAATATTTTAAAAAATTAACTTATTCCAAGCAACTTTTATATTTAAATTTTTTTCCTAAAATGCCAAACAAAAAAGTTAAAGGGGGGGGACATTTATAATCAATAACCCTGTACATACAAGAATAAAAAAACAATATTATGCAGTCTATAGCATCGGTATTTATTATGTATAAAACCTAATAAGTATGCAAACACAATTTCAAGACATTTTCCAGCTGCCTTTGCATTTTTCCAGTATTTGCTTACCATCTGCTGTTTTGAGATATTTCGCAAATTCTGTGCACGACTCGGTAAAATTATGTTTCACCATTAGCTCAGCTTCTAAAGTTTTGACACTTAGATTGTTTCTGTCCTTTCTCCATGCATGTGTCATCAAACTGAAAATTCTCTCACTCATAGCATTTGAATGAGGCACGGCAAAGGCAACTGATGCGATTTTTTCAAAATTAGCTGCAACATGATTTTGAAAAAAGCAAACCCACTGATTATCAATAGAAATATCAGAAACATTTGCTGGTAAGTTCTTATAAAACTCCGAGAGTTCAACATATTCTTCAAAAAGCGCGTCCTCATCAACTTCAATATGGAAATCTGAACAAATTTTGAAAAAATCTTCTAGTTTTGGTTTGTTCTTTAGGATCATAGCGCTCAGGCACTTGAATTTGTTGTCTTCATTGTAGTTGTACCTAAAACCCAAAAAAATAATTATGTCTTAGATACCTCGATAATACAATACAATAATTATTTGAATAGTAGATAGAACTGAATGTTTTGCAAAGCATATTTTGAAGGATTTCTTACCATTTTTCCAAATAGTTGATGATTCTTTCTAGGAATGCATCCGCTTCACGCTTGAACAATTCTACTTTCACGAGGTCTTCACATTTTCGCAAAAAAGAATTTGCAATAGACCCATAGAATTGTTCTTCTCTTTTTTTAATTAATGAGAGTTTTAAACTGTTCATTATCGTAAATAATTCAATCGCCAGCGTCTCGCTCGATTCCAATTTCCCAATTATTCCATTCATCAAATGTCCGACGTGTAGTATGAGTCCTGAAACATCAGAAGAAGATAAGATAAAGCAAAAATGAACCCAACGGTTTGAAAATGGTTACCTAAATATGCTTCAGCTAATTCGTCTTCCAAAAATTTCTTCAGCATTCCAGGTGGGGATTCCTGGGAAAGGAAATATGACTTAACTGGAGCAAAATGATTCAAAAATCGTTCAGTTGCATGAATTAATGAAAGCCATCTTGTTGGTACACTTCTTAAAAGCTGCGACCATTCTTCGTCACAAAAAATGAAAAATTCTTTGAGCTCAGTAACTTTCTTTGTGCTGCTACTGAATTCGTTGAAACATTTGATAACGAGAGACTCCACGTCATATTTTAATGCGACTTGTCCAAACTTTCCTGCATTATGGATTATATGGCAAACACAACCGACAGGAATCAGTCTTTCATTTCTCTTGCGTAGCTCAGTGAACACACTCTGTTTTTTTCCGAAATTAACAGATGCGTTATCTGCACAATATGCAATCACATTCGCAATATTGAGGCCAGCTTCGTCTAAATGGTTGATCAAACTCTGAGCAATATCTGTTGATTTTTCTGAATCACTTGAATAAAAGCTTAGCAATTTTGTGTGAACCCCCGACTCTTTATTGAAATATCTCACGATAAGAGGAAATAACTTGACATTTCCTTTATTCGAGGCATCTGTCGCAATCGAAAATGACTTGTTATTCACTAGATCTTTCAAAATTCTATTTTTTGACTCTGGCCCAAGGACTCTTGTAATAATTTGCGTGGCTTTTGTTCTACCGCAACCATATTTTTGTGCTATTTTTGAGTCACAAAATATAGTTTTAAACAATTTTCCACCGCAGTCTGTGGATGCGTAGCTATGCGAGTGTTTCACACTGTGAAAAATGAAGCTACATTCTGCATGTATCGTTGCCAGTTCATTAACAGAATCATTTTTAAAAACATGATCGATTTTCTGAACTTTTGAAGTTGCTAAAATGTTTTTTTTATGTTTGTCAGTTTTCATATGTTTCGAGATTTCATTCTCTCCACCATGATTAATACTAAATTGCGAACCACAAGGTATGCATCTAGCCTGAGATAGTGATGACCCTTGTATTATATTGGGATATTTTTTACACCACTCTTTATTAAATTCAACTTCCCATTTTCTCTTCTTAACATTGACGCGCGGCCGCGGGGAATCTAATTCTTGATGGGATGTCGAAGTACTCGGCTCTGTCATGGCTTTATGGGAAATTTCATCATCATCACAATCAATCTCATTCTGGCACTGGCCGACCCAATCAATATCATCAGATGTACTACTATCTGGTGAAAACATTTTCACCTTTCACCACAAAACTATTCGCAAAAAAAAATTAAACACAGACGCTCACAAATACCTGGAACACATCACTCGGGGATAATAATAATAACGATTGCTTTCTGGGAATCCCAAATCTAAACAATCTAATATTTGATATGTCATTTGTCAATCCTGTCAGCGTACATTTCAAGCTTCAGGCGCTTTTTTAAATCCCAGTCTTAAATATTAAAAATCCAAATGCAACCGGAAAAAAAAGAAGAGAATGCAAGAAAAAGAAGAGGTACTTTTAGTACATCTAGCTGAATCTGCTTCTGCCTTCTGCTAAATGCCAAAATTTTTGGAAAGCGGGAGTTTCCGGGAGTGGGCGGGAGTTTTGTTTAAGAGCGGGAGTATAGTTTTACGGCGGGAGGCATGACGAAAAATCGGGAGTCTCTCGCCTAAATCGGGAGGGTTGGCAACCCTAATTCAAAACTGCTGGGAACACCAGGGTTTAATTAGGATCTTTGACGCCTACACGATAGGGTTTATTCGGGACTTCGTATGAGTATCTTATTTAGATGATTAGTAGACAACAAGAAATGAACAACCTTAAGTTGCAATAACAAGATTTCGTTAAAGGTACGTAGGGAAAAAGCAAAGAAAAAGGCCGGTTCATACTCATTTTTAGGTACTTACTCCGAGAAAATTTGACTGAGACTCAAATCCTTAATCACTACGCTAGCAACTTGAGATCTGGAAATTCTGCTTACATTCGGATAGCGCGACAGGTAAGGGCTTACAAATTAAGGGTATTACACAAACTTTTCGATTTCCGTATTCTGATGCCCTAATATAGAATATTTTTAAACGAAAAAAGTTAATTAAATGATAAGATTAGTCTACATGTTGAAATATACCATTTCTTAAATTATTTTTCATTTGATGTATATACATTTTTTTGCGTAGCGAAAAAGCCAAAAAGTTCCTTTAAAGCAATTTATTACACAACAAACATTCTCTGAACAGAAAATAAAAATTGACAGTAAATTTATATATATATATATATATATATATATATATATATATATATATATATATATATATATATATATATATATATATATATATATGTATATATATCATAAAGTGTTTTGGAAATGCTTTTTTTATCTAAAGCGAGTCACTTATAGAGATACAGAAGTGGCAAGCTATACTCATTTCTTTCGCAAAATAAAGTTCCAAAAGGAGAACAAAATATTCCAATAAAACTACATTATTCTCCCTTAAATTGATGTCGTATTTGCTGATCCACTCTCTGGAGTAACAGTATTATAAGTTGAGGCTCGTGACTTGACTCTAAGTGACAAAACTTTTCTGGATATCTGTAATAACTTGTTTATGGCGGTAGTTCAGGTTCGAGACGGGGCTATTGAACTTGATAACTTCATAATGGAACAGGGTTTATATGCTTGTTACCCGCTGAGAAAAAATATTAAACATTGAAATGTCTGCATCGCTGTAATGAACTTATTATGTTCCTATAGGGAATTGAGTACCTATCATTAAAATAACATTTTATACACGGTGGGTCCAGTAATTTTACACAAACCAGTTAAATGTGTGTACTTAAGGTCCAAATCATAAAGTAGACTTTTTATAGGTAGGGATATAGAGTAATACTAATTACTAAACCGGACCGGATTATACGCAACACAAAACCTTAAGAATATGCGCATATGTTTTAAAATATATGCAAGACATTCAAAAAAAAAAAAAAAAAAAAATATATATATATATATATATATATATATATATATATATATATATATATATATATATATATATATATATATATATATGTATATATATATATATATATATATATATATATATATATATATATATATATATATATATATATATATATATATATATATATATATATATATATATATATATATATATATAGATAAGTTAAGTATTTTCGACCGTACAGAAATTACAAAGAGGTTTTATTTCGGGTCTAGCGGTCCGTGGAAAAAAAAAAGAAGAAACTCTTTTTATATTAAGTACTCAATATTTCGCCAATGTTTATTAGCTTCATCAGGAGCAACTTCAAAAATTATAAAGAATAGGTCTGATTAGAATTATAACATTAAAATGACAATCAAAAGAATAAAATTTTGTTTAGATATACATAGTCAATACATACTTAAAAATTACTTACAAGATGGGGTCAATAATTTTTAAATTTTGACATTTCTACGTTACAACAGCTCAAACAATGTGGTGTTTTTAATGATAATATTCATGCCCTAGCAGTTGAATTGCAAAAAAGGAGAACAAAACATATTAGCTACACAAGCATTATCTAGATGTTAATAAATTGTACGAGGTGAACTATTCTACTGTGTGCATTTAAAAAGTAGTGTTACATAAAATTTAAAAGATTAAAAAGCTCGTACAATTTATTAACATCTAGATAAGGCTTGTGTAGCTAATATGTTTTGTTCTCCTTTTTTGCAATTCAACTGCTGGGGCATGAATATTATCATTAAAAACGCCACATTGTTTGAGCTGTTGTAACGTAGAAATGTTAAAATTTAAAAATTATTGTCTCTACCATCTTGTAAGTAATTTTTAAGTATCTTATATATATATTATATATATATATATATATATATATATATATATATATATATATATATATATATATATATATATATATATATATATATATATATATATATATATATATATATATATATATATATATATATATATATATATATATATATATATATATATATATATATATATATATATATATATATATATATATATATATATATATATATATATATATATATATATATATATATATATATATATATATATATATATATATATATATATATATATATATATATATATATATATATATATATATATATATATATATATATATATATAAGTATATATATATATTTATATTTATACATTTATATTATTGAATAAAAATAAATTAAAGTTATATATACTTTATTAAATTACCCAATGCAATTTTTCCATATTAATTTTTATCAAACTTATATTAATATTAATTTGAAAAACTATAAAACGCACTAGTTACTATGTGTGCGTCATGGTTTTTAACTAAACAATTGTGGCTTTTATCAGTAGGGATATGTTTGTACGAAGAAAACGATCTCTACATCTATTGAAGTTATAGGGGAAAAATTTTAATTTTGAAACTAAGGCAGATTCAATATCTAAATTATTTACAGTTTTTCCTTACATTATATTTACGACCTGCCCTAAAACTAGTGTTTTTTTTTTAATTTCTAATTTTGCCACTACCAGTTCCTGCAATTTTGTACACATGTACAATACATGTTTGTATTATATCCATGGACTCGAGTATACATTATCTGTTGTTTTTCAATTTTTGGAAATTAAAATATTACCGCACGAATTCAGGTACCCATCTGGTCACGACAGGCTCAGGCAGTAACGGTGTACCGGATAAATCGCCTTATCAAACTGCACTCTTAATGGGGATTTTATGATAATTTTTTTAACATTTGCTATTAGGTCATTAACCAACGAAAAGGAAACCCTAATAGTTACATGAATTAAATTTTCATATATTTTGAAATTCTGCCCTGTCTTCATTTACGGCTCAGCATCGGACAACACTACAAGAATTTCATCTGTAGGAACTGAATTTGGCAAAAAGAAATGTGTTAATGTTCCTTGAATACTAACGGGTAACTGTAAGGTTGTTTGTTTTTTCTAGTTATTTTAAGGCTATGAGGTAAACTTTTCTAGGTTCTTTTTCTGATCATTAAATTAGCTATGTAACGACCACACGAATCAGTTGTTTCATCGACAACGATATACATATTGACTTGACTTTCCTGTTTATCCTATTACATAACAGGACTTATTGGCTTTGCTACAAGGCAGTCGCCAGATTGCTCTCCGTCCGGGGCTCAGAATCGTTAAATCGGCAACCCTCGAAGTCGATCCTGCACCTTATTCCAGTTTGGAGACGTTATCGGTAGGATGTCCGGATGGCGACCTCTAAACTCCCGGATACCCTGAATCTTTAAAATACTTCTTGATTTTTCCTCTTTTAATTTCTAAAATGCATCTTGGCTTCCACTAGGTGTCCCTTGAGAGTACTACTGATATCACGAGATGACCCTTTCTTTCAAGCTATCCCCTTACCCCTCCCACTCCCGCCACATAGTGGCCATTACGCTAATATTCTGCGGCAGACGAACGGGATAGAATGCAGGAACAACTAGGCCTCACACGTTCACAGCGTCTGCTCCCTTTCTAGCGGGGTCTTTAGTTTCCACACTGAGCGGTTGAGTCTCCCGTTTCCCCCCGAAATAAAGCAGCAAAACCTAACACGTGGAACCATTTATGTTAATAACACAGAGGTCTGCATTCGACGAGACGAACCGGAAGGCTGCTGCGATATACATATATATATATATATATATATATATATATATATATATATATATATATGAACGACCTCCAATTTCGTTCTTTATATCATCTAGCACGGTACCTAACACCTTTCCAACGACAAATTTAACTTGCAGATTGGTCAACTTGTTTAAAGGAATATTAGCAGCCAAAAACATTTTACTCAGATCTCAGCATGACTGGCCATGCTTTTCGTTTTTAAAAGTCTTAAAAACTCGCTTCAACGTTGACTGAATGGGATTAGACTTCATCTTATTAACCGTAGCAATTTAAGACGGCGCGACGTCTTAATGTGTTGATCTATTTCGAATTTCGTCGAGCAAAAAAGCAAGTTTGAACAAGGCTTGCAAAACACATGATCGCCGTCCTGAACTAGTTTTGGATAAGGTTTAATCCACAAAGTACATCGCATTTTCGAAATAATCATCACTTTCACTTTCACTTTGTTTGGGAGAACGAAACTAACTGCAGCTACGACAAACGACAACTTAAATAATACTGGAAAACTGTATCAAATGTGAAGAAATAAATAATTTATAGAGGTTATAGGGTATAGGTAAAGAAATTCTAGTTTAAACATCTGGCCAACAAACCCACAGACTAAGGCAATTTCTTGATAAGAGAATGGTTTTTTGCTTTATTGTCCTCTTAAAGAAAACCCAATCTAAATCGAGTTCAGACGCCGCAACCTTCAGGCGGCATAGCGGTCATAAAAAGTAACAAAACAACACAGAAATCATAACACATTCTTAGACATGCAATAGTTCTTAAGATATGCATTTTTTCTTCAAAATCACAAAAATATGCCAGAAATGCATATATATGCAAAATTCATAAAATCAGGTCTTTACTAATTACTAATAAAGCCTATGCATTGAATAAAATAAAATAGTTCAATGAGTGGGAGGTTCTATTTTGAAATGTTTAAAGTTGTTGAACTTAGGTTGATACTATAGTTAGGCAGCAGCGGAAAATCTAAAAATACGTAAAAAATATAACTTTAAAAAATAAGCGAAGACGCCGTGTTACTTACAGAGGGCCACTCTGTACATTTTGATTATAAAGGCTTTACACGTGAATCCCTCTCTTGGCACTCTTGAAATAGGTTAAAAAGGGTCAAACAAAATTCTTGGATAGACGCAATGTGTGACCAATTTTTAGGTATTTCACTTAAGGCAAAATAATTCAAAAACAAAGAAAGAATATTTTGGTTCGAAATGATAAGTATCGGAATAATCGATATTAACCATCTGTAACCAAACAATAGACAACAGTGTCAAATCGCCTCAAATTAGAATCATTGTGATGTCGTTTACTTTTAAGTCTGCTAATTTAGAAGATAAACTTTTATATGGCCCTCCATATCCTTGCAAGGTAGTTGCAAGCGGATTTGTTTAGTAATTTAGCAATTACTGTACACCATACTATTTTTTTATTACAATCAACTGCTTCCAGAAATTTCACAACCACGTGGAAATACCGTATGTTGATTTTAATCAATATTTTTTTATTATGTTGTTAAAAAAAAAATTTATTCTCAACATCGTTCGAATAATAATTATAATCAGTCTTTTGACTTTAATGTATTCTAACAATGGTGGGAATCTTTGTAGTACAAGCAAAACTGGTAATTAACTGACCTAATATAATTCCATGTTGTTTGTCTGTTTTTAAGTTAAGTTCGCCAGAATGCTTCACCTTCTTATTTCTCCGTCTTTGGTATTCTATTTGGCAGCTTTGTTCCAAGATAATTAAAATGGACCGCCTTACCTAGGTGCCTTGACTATGTTAATAACTTTGTCTTTTTTAATATCAGTGTTTAATCCTATTGTTTTTGCGTTATATCTTAGCTGGTTATATGTTTTTTCTGCAATTTGCAATGTTTGGCTCATCATATTGGCGTCATCTGCGTATGTAGCATCTGAACAGTTTTGTTTATTAACATGCTAATTCTTCTTTAAGTATTCTAGTGTTAAGTAAATCAAGGTAGAAGCCAGCTCATTTCCTTGGGCGATCTGAAATAGATCTGTCAGCAGGTTCTGCTTACGCAAAATCCGTTATGCATCATTGTAGCTTATATTAGTCTTATAAGTCCACTAATATGTTATAAGAACCGAGATATTATATTCCGCGTTGGGTTGCAGTCTTTGATTTAATATACGAAAATATTTTAACGCAACGCTTAACAGCGATATTCCCCGATTGTTTTGGTAACAGATTTTTCCTGCCTTCTTATATACCGGGTACCGGAGGCATATTATAGATATGTTCCATTCCTTGGGGATATTTTCATTCCCCGGTGCTTTACCGTTTTTAACGCAGTAGTTGTGTTTTGGACTTAACAGTTAATAGTGATTTTACTGGGATGTTTCCTTCATGTTGACAAGAAAATGATTAAGAAAGGTTTGGAAATGCGTTCCCAGGTATGTTTAACTTCTCTGTGTCGCTAACTTAGTTTCTTGCTAAATTTGTACATAGCGCCGTATGTTGTTTGTATCCTTATTTTAGCTATTTAATATATCCCTATACGTTTCTAATGTTATTTTCGTTAAACGTTTTCCCATATTACGCATTTTATCTTATGTTCATCGTGTTTCTTTAAATAGCTCTTCCTTTTCTCTGGTTGCTCTGATCATATTGTTTTTGTAGGCTTCGTTTCTTCGTATAATGACTTCCTTACAATAACCTTCTAATCAAGATTCCTATTTTCGTAGCTTCACCACTCCTCCACACAAGCATTTTCTTAGCTGTTTCTGTAACAACTGTTTCTATCGTCTCTTTTTCGGTCTATAGCGTCATCTCTGTTGTATGTTTCTCTCAATTTTCTCTCTATTTCGTCTTTTTGCTTCGTTTGGATTTGTGAGTTTTTTAGTACATCAATACCAAATTCCTCCTGTTTATATCTCTCCTGTTGGTGTTTTGTTGCTTATTCTGCACTTATATTTTGCTTGAACCAGGAAGTATTCTTTCTGAATCGGGAATACTGGTGTCTGCTCTTTTATCAAGTAATAGATGACCAATTTGTTACAAGTGATGAGGGAAACAAGTTGAGTTGATCACCATGGTTTTAATGTTTTTGATTGTGGTAAAAGCAATAACAAACTCAATACCTCAGTTTATTTATGCATTCACATTCACTATTAATCCTTATGTTCTATGTCCAAAACCTCTTGGAATATCTGTTCTGAGTAAAAGTTGAATAGTAAACACACGACCCTCTCTAACCCCTCGTCTTATCTCAATTTCTTCGGAATCTTCACCTTCAATGTTTATGGAAGACCTTTGATTCCAGTACAAATTACTGATTATTTTTAGATCTCGTTAATTTAATCCTATTCTAGTTAGGATTTTCAGTAACTTGCTGTGCTGTACCCTATCGAACGCCTTCTGCGTAAATATCGCAGTTGACGTTTCTGCAACGCTGAAAGAGTACGTGAAGGCTAAACAAAGCCTCCCTTCGAAATCCGAATTGTGGGAAGCTGATGTGTTCTTCGCATATCTCGATCAGTAACAATTTCAGCAGATGGCTCATCAAACTAACAATTTGATAATCATCGCAATGTCCAGAATTCGAACAGTATTAGGAATCAAGATGATTTAGTAGAAATCAACTGATGAAATTTTGGTGCGAATCCAAGATTGCGGAACAAAATGGCGGCTTAATAAAATATTTAAAAAATCAACGTGAAAAAGCTACTTATTAGATTCATTAAGAATTAAGCGTGATATAGAGATGAACTGGTAAAATTGTGGTACGAATTCAAAATGGAGGAACAAATAAAATGTTTGTTAACGTAAAAAGGTTTTACATAGCTTCAAGTTTTAGCGTTTCTAGATGCCCAAAAACATGTTTTCTCATTGCGTCGGTCTGTTTATTGGTCTGTCTGTATCATCGCTAAAAACTCCTTGCCGATTGATTACAAATTTTGGTCAAATATTAAAGGTCTTATGGGGATGACCTAGTAACATTTTGGTAAATATCCAGTATGGCGGAATAAAATGTGGGCCTGGTGAAGTGTTAAAAAATAACCTCTAAGAAACTAATTATCCAAATTACCGCAATTTTGGCACAAAAATCAAGTGTTACATAGAAATGAACTGGTAACATTTAGACATGAATCCAACATGGCAGTCTAATACCTAAACTAAAACTGTTTATTAGAATCGTTTCAAATTTTATGCAGGCATTAAGTAAAATATAGATAAAAACGAGCAAATTTGTGGTACGAATTCAAAATGGCGAAACAAAATAGAGATCAAATAAAATGTTTGAAAACTCGACGTTAAAATATTTCTTTTCAATGTATTTTAAATTATGTCCAAAAGTCAAGTATGGGGTAGATAAAAACTAGTAAAATATCGAATCTAATATGGTGGAACTAAATGGCGCCCAATAAAAATATTTGGATAGACAGTATATGTATATGTGTTACTAAGTGACTATGTGCAAAACAAAATTGGGTCACACTTCACTATTCATAGGAAAAGCAAGGATTCATAACGAGGGAATTTACCGATTTTTTTTACTATTATTCTTTTCTCTTATGATACACACAATGTTCATTCAGTATTATTAGTTTTGTTCTATTTCTGCTAAAAAAAGCTAGAATATTAACTTTGTTTCTCGTTTCTACTGCGGCTTTGAGAACTGAACACTTTTGCTACAATAAAGAAGCCCAAAATGTATTGGTGATTCTCAAAACTATGCTATTTCGTACGTAACAAATAATAATATTTCAGTAACGTCTTTAATTTACTAAACTATAAACGCAATATATTTTTCACATTATTGAAGTCTTAAAACTTGTTTTTCGTTGAAGCCTGTCTACTGCCAGGCATCAAAATTTAGCAACAGCAACAAAACTTTAGAACAACTTTGACACGCATGAACTTTGAAAGATGTATAACGTAACAATTTTAAAACTAGTTCTGCAACAATAAGTGGAAAAATATAGAGGAAAAGATTTTCTAACAGACACTTCGTAATTAATAAAATGGGAAAAGCATTATTACTAATACATTTTTTGAACTCCTGGCCATCTAATAATAAAATATATAATTAATTTTGTTTAACCTGATAGATAGAGAATGTATACAAATATGGCAATGAAAATAGCGCAGTGATAGTTCGGCTCTCCTACTGTGCCGAAAGGAGACTTTATTTGATATTATACATTCACGCATTTCCATTCATCGACCAAATTCCTGACAATGTGAGTTTAATATACCTTTCACCACCTACGGAGTTTCCAGTCAGAGAAAATTAATGAATGAAATATTTGTCACGGTTTTTTAATAAAGCCCCCATGAGTCGGTTCAACAAATTAATTACTTGTTATGATCATAAACTGTAAGTCTCATATACTTCCATTGATAACACACACGAGAGGGCTGACAATGTACGCTAAATTGCAGAAATAAATTAATAAAATTATAGTCAGAGAAATTCCATGAATAAAATATTGTCACGGTTTTCCAATAAAACCCCTATGAGTCAGTCCAACAAATTAATAAATTGTGGTGACCATAAACTATAAATCTTATATACATTTAGGAAAGTTTATAGTCAGAGAAATTCCATGAATAAAATATTGTCACGGTTTTCCAATAAAGCCCCTATGAGCAGTCCAACAAATTAATGGCTTGTAGTGACCATAAACTGTAGATTGTATGTACTTTTGTGAATAGCACAGACGAAAGAGCTGACAAGGTGAGCTTAATGTACCTTTTGCAACTTACGAAGTTTGTAGTCAGAGAAATTGCAATAATAAAATATTGTCACGGTTTTCCAATAGAGCCCCTATGAGTCAGACCAACAAATTTATGATCTTGTAGTGACCATAAACTGTAAATCTTATGTAATTTTGCGAATAGCACAGGCGAATGGGCTGACAATGTGAGCTTAATGTACCTTTTGCAATTTATGGAGTTTATAGTTAGAGAAATTGCACAAATGAAATATTGTCACGGTTTTCCAGTGAAGCCCCTATGAGTAAGTCCAACAAATTAAAAACTTGTAGTGACCATAAACTGTAGGTCTTATGTATTTTTAGCACAGACGAAAGGGCTGACAATGTGAGCTTAATGTACTTTTTTCAACTTACGAAGTCAGAGAAATTGCACGAATGAAATATTGTCACGGTTTTTCAATGAAGCCCCCATAAGTCAGTCCGTCCACCAAATTAATAACTTGTAAGTACCATAAATTGTAGGACTCATATACTTTTGTGGAGAAAACATACATATCTTTGGACATACACGCCTAAAATTTAGCGACTCTGAGGCGTCAGATCCTAGCACCTCTCTTACTCGGATTTTTCTATATATCTTTATAATTATTGTGTAATAATTATTACTACTGCAGTAAAGAACCAGTTAGGTTAATTAAAAAATGCAATGTAGCTATCATAAAGGATTTTTGGGGCTGCTCTTATGTTAATGAATATTGAAGTTTTAAATTCATTTCGATTTAGGAAATATAATATACATAAAATATTTTTTTCATGCAAATATATGACGTTATTCCAACATCAAAAAGTTATTTTGACTTTCACTTACATAGGGCAAGCTTTTTGATATTTTTCAAACAGAACATATCAAATTCCACTTCATCAAAAAATATTAGAATTCAGTAATCTGGAACACACGTTAGGAGAACACGCAGAAACTTTTAAATTGTATACAAATGTCTATCCCAATAACGATATATACCCAGGATAAAGGAAGCTTTTCAGGTCTAGAATATATTCTTTAGCATAGCGATGGTTAATCTTTTTTGTTTCGAATACTTTTTATTGGATTGTATTCCAGTTTATACTGCTAACTAAATAGTTCACATATAATAAATAGTTAAAAAGATTGTTTCATGCAGTTATTTGTTTTTATTTAAGGTTTCTTGTAAAAACTTAAATTGAACTTAACTTTAAGGAATGTTGCATTTAAAAGTCCTGTATTTGAGTTATGCCTGCAGTCGGCATTTTATGATATTTCAAGTGTCAAAATTGCTTGCTTTATAGTTAAAAGTTTTCTTTCTTCTCATTACATATTTATACCCAGTATTATATATATTCGTTGATTTTTTCATAATAACATAAAAATTATTTTGTAAATCTTAAAACTAAATATGTTTGTGCTTGACCACCCTTACATAGATTATACATACTTGCTCTTTAACTTACCATGGAATATTATGATTGTATAAAGAAAATTTAAAAATTTCTTTAAATTATTTATTTAGGTCTATTTATTAACTAATTCCACCATATATCTACAAGCCGAAATTGGTCACACCATCATC
Source organism: Kuschelorhynchus macadamiae (assembly GCA_030620095.1). Classification (NCBI taxonomy): domain Eukaryota; kingdom Metazoa; phylum Arthropoda; class Insecta; order Coleoptera; family Curculionidae; genus Kuschelorhynchus; species Kuschelorhynchus macadamiae. The sequence continues at coordinate 430,415 of JAUTXW010005117.1, forward strand.
CAACACATATTTAACCGTGGCTAATACTCTTAATCTACATCGGTATGCTACACGAATTTAATGATCTTGAATTTAATATCCAATGAATTAAAAAAAAATGGATGCACAAATTGCCCCAGAGAAAAAGCTATTAATTAACGGGGTTTTCGAACAACGAACACCAAATATTATGAACCGGAAAGGTAACAAAGAGTTACCGTATGTAAAAACAACCACAGATAGAATTGGAAGAATTCTTAGAACACACAAAATACAAACAACGATAGACAAAACTACTTTGAATGCCCAAAGTTAAAATTAAACTAGAAAACCACTGATTATACAGCATTCTGTGCCAGGGCTGTGAAAAGTCGTATGTTAGGCAATCTAATAGGCAAATAACAGCAAGAGTAAAAAGGGCATATGCTGATCACCAGAAAAAACAAACTACTTCGACTCTATTGCTAGTTCAACAGGAAACAGGCCATAAAGTAAATTTCAAAAAGTTTAGTATACAGCACTATAAGACCCGAATAATCCGTGAAGCTTTAGGTGAATTAAATAGAAGGGACGAGTCATTAAATCTACCGACAGAATTAAAAACGACGAAATAGAAAATCAAGCAGGATTATTTAAACAACAGCAACATCCGGAAACCATATATGATGACCGACGGCCACGGGTAGGAGTATAAGAGCTTCGCACTAATATCTCAGGCTCTATTCGAACGCGGAACAGAAAGCTTCAAAAAGTCTGGATTATTTCGGGAAAACTTATCAACATCATCACGTTTGCCTTTCTAATAACTAAAAAATCGATAAGTGTCCGGTTAGGTAACGAGGTATCAAAAAAATATACAAGAAAAAAAATCAGAATTCGAATTTATATTTGTGTGCAAATTTTTAAGATGGTATTGAAAAAATAGGAATTTTTATTTTAAATTTCTGACCGATGAAAAAAATCATCAGAAGTTTAAGATTTTATCAGAAAAAAGCATCTACATTTTTCTGAAACGATTCATTTTATGAAAGCTGGATGTATAAACCCGACGTTGCCGCCTTTGTTACGGTGCTGTTGTGGTTTTAGTTTTCAACCATTCAAATTGCATGTTAAGACAATGACCATAACCATTTTTCAGCGTTTTTGCGCTTGTTTGATTGCTTAACTGGCGCGTTAGTTAAAAATAGATTCAGAAAATAAAAAAAACTCTCAGAAACCGAAAATAGACAAGCAACAAGCAAAACAAAACCGATGAAATGTGTCTTTGCCCTTGTTGACTAAATTTGAATCAATGTATATTTTCAACATTGGTTATCTACAAACGTAACTGAAACAGGAACAGTGAAACGTAAAACTTGACCAAGTCGCAACGTGGCACATAGGTTAATTTCGCTAATTTAGGCGGTAATAAATGCATACTTCAAATTTCAATTTATTTTACGAATTCGGATCACATTATTGATATAAAAGAAAGGAAGGCATGAGATAACGATATTTTGTTTTCTTTTATGCCTATATACAGGGAAAACAAAAATGTTTTGGAGCTACTCAATAATATACGAGGTGCGTCAAAAACGGTAAACATCTCTCAACTTTACTTTTTAAATGGAACACACCATTATTTCTTCAATGTTCAAGTTCCTCCCAAATTCTAAACTGGTTCCTTATAATATGCCATACACTTAAATTCAATTGTTTCCGAAATATTGATGTTAAAAAGTTACATTTTTCACATTTTGAATAGCTGTAAAATCAAAACGATGCAAATTAGAGCAAAACGGTTTTGACTTCTTCCCGTTAAACTGGAATTGACAACAATTGTCCGCAAAGTAGGTCCTCGAAGTGAAGATAAAGATAAAATATAAGAGTCAGACGAGATTAATATTTTTTTCTTAAACACTCTCTGTACTTTTGGAAATCTTTATTACGGGATTCTAGTACCTTATATAAGCAACCTAGGAAGACATGCTGGCATATGATATCATAAATAAAGTCTAGTCTCTCCGAACACATTGTTGTTAAAATAACATATAGACGTTTGAGAAAATTTTTGTCTCGACCTAAAAAGTATCTTTCTCAGTAAATAGACAAATAAATAAATGTACGTTTTTAACTACTTAACACAGGGTAGTCCAAAAAGTTGTTAATATTTCGTTGCCCTCTAGAAAATTTGCTAAGAAGGGGAGAATGATGGGGTCGATCTTAAACGATAGTTCCGGTCAGGAGAAATTTAGTCAGCAATGTCCAAGTCTTTCGTTGATTAGACAGTGGGTTGGTACGTTTGAGGAAACCAGTTTAATGTTAAATAAATGCGTTCCCGGTCGTTGAAGGTCAGCAAGAACCAATGAAAACATTGACAGTAAGATTGTCCGTGCGCCAACAACCAGACTTATCGACATGAAAGCGCGCAGCTGCTTTAGATGTCACGAGATCGCCGGTGCTTAATATCCTTCATAAAGAGTTACACATGCACTCGTATAAGATTCAGTTAGTATAAGAATTTGTCGGTGCTTGGTATCCGTCAAAAAGATTTACACATGCACCCGTATGACTCACTTGATGCAAGAATTGAGGTCGACTGACTGCGTATAGACTTTTATTCGCTAACGAAATAATGAATCGAGTTCCGGCAGCCGACAACATCTTATTTTTCAGTGAGGTTCATTTCCATCTTAATGGCCATGTGAATATTCAAAACTATCGCTACTGGTGTGGAGAAGATCCTAAAAACAAATATCATAAAAGGCCTTTCTATAGCTCGAAGGTCACAGTTTCGATTGCAACGTCGGGATCCGGAATCATTGGTCCGTTTTTTCTCGAAGACCAACACGACCACGTAGTAACGGTGAATTCACGGCGTTGTGTCCACATGCTTCAAAACTTTTTCACCCCTACTCTTCAAAAATTTAGATACACTCAAGAGACTTGGTTCCAACAGGACCGAGCCACTTGCTACACTTCCAATCTCTTTGCCCGTCATTCGGGCGCTTTTTCCAGGAAAGTTGATATCTCGAAGAGGAGACATTCAGTGGCCTCCCCGAAGCCCGAACCTTACTTCCTGTAATTTTAATTTTTGGGGATATCTGAAAAGTCACGTGTACCGCAACCGCTCCGCCACTCTGGAAGTTCTAAAAACAATATTCGGCAAGAAATCGAAGAATACACTTGCAGCCGCGTTATGGAAAATTTTATTGGTCGGCTTCAGGAATGCCGTAACAGAAATGGGTCAAATTTAGACAATGTAATCTTCAGAACATAAATTTCCAAGAATTTTTGTAAATTTTCAAAATAAATTTGTTAAAGTTAATCAACTGGTTTTTTTTATTTTATTTCAAAAGTTAACAACTTTTTGGACCACCCTGTACATTAATTTATATGTAGCCATAGGTGTATAATGCTTCTGATAGAAGAGCAATTTGCTATATATGAAACAACAAATGTAATTATGAATTCGGAGTGCCAAAAATATTTGCCGTTACCATGAAAACAGGAAATTTCAACACAGGTATGTGTATTTAGATTATAGTTTCTTTATTATGTGGTTTTTTCTTCCCTTTAAATTTTGTTCCTGATTTTCGTCACTTTTTCAGCGAAATCCTGTAAGAAATATGTAGACAACATTCTAGACATCTTACCCAAGCAAGTAATGTGAAGGTCCCAGAATCATACAAATTTTCATTTCCAGGAAGGCTTATCACTATCCAGATCCTTCATGACTCTCCAGGTTGCACCGCATATTCCACAAATTTTGAGTTGACGAACTACTAATTACACTAAACATCTTTTCATCTATCATTGTCAATTTAAATGTATATTGAATATGTATTTTCTGTTTATTATTATAGTTTATTCAGTGTTTTGTATCTGATTTTCTATATTCGATATTTCACGTGATCGTGTTTATCAAAAATTAATTTAATTGTTTGCAGAATCTCGTGGAAGATGTACAAGGATTTTGCCACAATATGCTTCTATTCTCCGTAGTCATTTGCAGTGGAACGATGCAAATAAAAATCTGTTTTCATTTGGCTATTTTCAGCGCTAAACTACTGCTTATAAGTAGAGTGTCCTGCACTCTCACCACAACCCCATTTATACATTAAAGTAAATCTCGTAGTAAGTTCATCTTTGAATTTTGAGAAAATATTATAGGAAATATCCTTCTGTGTTTCCACTATTCTTTGAGCGGTATGGTTAACTGCATTTAGGGACTTTGTCTCCTTTTGCACTAAACTACAAGAATTTTTAGTTAATAGCCTTCACAGTGGGGCTAGTTATTGGTTTTTTAATTTCTGTAGCTCTTTCGGGTGAATGTTCCGATACTTCTTGAATTAATTTTGATGCATTTCTTTGACCGGAAAACTCGAGACTTTTTCTAGCAGCGAATATAATATCTGCGATGGAATATTGTAACAATGAAATTATTCTGTGCTTCATATGTTGATTGCCAAAATCTCTTGTTAACTTTAAATTTGATAAAAAAATACAACAGATTCTTTCAACCGCTCTTAATGTCTTTTTTCAAATAATGTGTGTGTACGTTTACACTATTTCCACATATTCGCCACAGAATTGAAATTTCGAACCTATTCCACTGTTCTATTATACTCCTCGTCGTCATCAAATTGCCTTAAATTCAGCGTATTCATAATAAACCGCAAAACAAATGCGTTTTTTCCTGCAGGGAATTGCCTTCGCACTATGCACAAAACATTAATTTTTTTCTATTAATATGGTTCCTAAAAAAATATGTCTTTTGGCACATCTTAGCAGCTAAATTTATCAATTAACCGATAAGAAGAGAATAATGAGGAAAAATACATTTTTATACAAAATCTGTACAAATTTTGAATTATAAACCTTTTTAAATGTAGTGTTATGGAAATAGAATTATATCTATATAATATATAGTAAAGCTTACCATAGTTAATTAAATAATAAATAACACTAGTTTTAAAAATCACTTTGTACTCTTAAAAATAAAATTCCATTCGTATAATGTGTTTTAACAACACGAATATATTAAACATACCTTGTATATTTAGTTTTTGCCATGGCCACCTCTGTTAAGATAAAAATGTAATATCCCAGAAATAATATCTATGGGACACTACAAGCTACAGCTACTAGATGAAATCCAAACAAACATTTTTATCGACTTCGACATTCTTTTTTTCGATTTGTTAATTCCTAAAACAAATAAAATGGGCTTCGCCGTAACAACCAACGCCAACAGCAACATGGTTTACAAGTGATTGCAATAAACCGATACTCTCTAAATAATCGTTGGCTATAAACCTTATTTATCTTCAGAACGGCAATATCAGCGTCAACAACAACAACAATCTCAAGTTTATAATATAAAAACACTTTTATTATTCTATTTATATTTTCCCCCTAAAAAATATGCATAGCTTTTTAAACCGACGGCAAAATATGTATACAATATAAATATTGCACTAAAATTGTAAGAGGAGTTTCTTATTAAAAATTTCCGAGCCCAAAAAGCTACGCGTGACCCCTGACCTCTACACTCTCGAAATTTAAGCCTTGCATGTTCGGCCTGGCTAATAGAATAGCACATCCAGATATGATTTAAACATGAGTTCAAAACTACCGCTCGAGAAACTGAAATTTGTATAAAGGCACTTGTAATCTGAAGAGTTCGCTAAATTTATATCTATTAATGTGGTATTAAATTCAATTATTTGAACATAATCAAACCTATAGCAAAACTTTTTATCAATAAGTTAAAATATATATATTTCTTTTTACCTTTTTTAAGTAGCTTTTTTATTTGAATACCGCAGTGCAGCGGTGCAGGTTGATAAATGGAGCTATTTAAGTACCTAACCTATTTATTATGCAAAACTTGCGTACAATAATTAATGTATTAATAAAAAAACATAAATATATTAAGAAAGTGACAACTAATTCTAAATTATTTATTTGTCACCAGTAATTGTTACGGTTGTCAGCTTTGTCTATTATTTAGATATACGAGTAGTCATTGAAAATCACTAAGTCAAAAAACAAATGATTAGAACTTAGTTACAATTTGCACGTGTATTCTTATTTCAGAGTATTACTGCAATTATACCTGTATGTAGGTATGTAGGATGATGATAAATCTGAATACTGCGAGTTAACTATTTAGATAAAAATGGGCCTTGTATTTCTTTTTTATATAAAAAAACCTTTTATTAACATGGAATGAACGATATAATCCTAAATCTGCGGGAAAATTTTACATCCACTTATTACCTGTAGAGATACGAAAATTGATACACATAGGTACAGGTAACTATTCAATTTATTACAGTTTTAACATCCCAAATAGACCCATTTTCTGGGGCGTAGCACCCCTTTCTTTTCATTTAGAAAATCTGTTAAAATAATTAACTTTATTGTCAATAAAATGTATTAAAATTTTAGTGCCCAAAATAGCCGTTTTTGAAGAGAGGGGGGGAAACTCGCAGCAATTTTTGACCCGAAATCGCTCTTTAGAAGCGCAAAACACTCTACTTCAAAATATTGTTCAAAGGAATTAAATTAATTAAAAATTAAAGGGCTTATTATAGGAATGGGAACGCAAACCATGGAGTGTTATTAACAGTAACTACCAAGAAAATAAAAAAAATAAATGTTTTTTTTTTAATATTAAAACCTATCTAAACGTAAAAGGCAGTAAAAAGCAAAAAATGTTTTTTTCTTACTAATAATTAATATATATAAAATTTTAATTTCAAACGAAGAATTTTAGGTGTATAAATTTAATATAAAACTATTAACAATATAAACAATCGTATAAAATTATTTTCGTGGAAACGTATCGTCTCTTCATCAGATATATCGGTTTCCTCAGATATTATGATAGCTTAAATATCTGAAGCATCTATATCATCCACTCAAAAAATATCATCTTTTCGGAATGATGTACGTAATGTTTCCATTGCTCATTCGTAATTACATTTAGCGCTATCCACCATACCCTAAGAATGTCTTTTGCGGTATTCTTTTTAGCCTTCAAATGTTCTGCGTCATAATAACATTTAGTTTGTGACCACACAATTTCAACTACATTATGTTGGCAATTAAAAGACGGTAATCTTAAAATTTTATGATTATGTTCTCCATAAATATCTAAGTGATATTTTTTTCTGGTGATTTTGCATTAACTATTTTCCAAAGATCATTTTTTTAGCGTTTTCTAGGTAATCAATTCTATTAGAGGTTAATCATTCCATAAGTTTCTTTTCGTCAAAGTTCTGCATTGTCCATTATAAGTTGGTTTAAATTCGGTATAAGCTGTGTTTTAAATCATTTATCGAAATTTAAAGCATTCATACTATCGTGATAATCACCTATCTTGGCTTTAACTGGTAAATATCTTCTATCCTAAATCTTCATTGCTTCAACATCTACTTACACGTAATTTTCCCCCTGGCTTCGCAATGATCTTTTTAGACCTCTAAATACGAAAGAACATTCAAAATTATACTTTTAGTTTGATCGTTCAGTCGTTTTACCATTTTCAATTTACAAATTCAAATAATTATAATTAAATTAACTCTATTATTTTGACATTGAGTAACATTGATTAATTTGAATAATTTGACGATTTGAAAGTAACATAGGTTGCAATTTGCACGTGTATTCTTATTTCAGAGTGTTACTGCAATTATACCTGTATGTAGGATATTCAGAAAATAAATCTGAATAGTGCGAATGAACTATTTAGATAAAAATTGGCATGTATTTCTTTTTTATATAAAAAAACCTTTTATTAACATGGAATGAACGATATAATCCCAAATCTGCGGGAAAATGTTACATCCACTTGTTTCCTGTAGAGATACGAAAATTGGTACACATACGTACAGGTAACAATTCAGTTTATTACAGTTTTAAGATCCCAAATGGTCCTATTTTCTGGGGCCTAGCACCCCTTTTTTTCCGTTTAGAAAATCTGGTAAAATAGTTAACTTTATTGTCAATAAAATGTATTATTTTAGTGCTCAATATCGCCGCTTTTTGAAGAGAGGTGGGGAAGCTCGCAGCAATTTTTGACCCAAAATTACTCTTTAGAAGCGCAGAACACCCTACTTCAAAATATTGTATAAGGGAATTAAATTAATTAAAAATTAAAGGGCTTATTATAGGAATGAAAACGCAAAGCATGGAGTGTTATTACCAGTAACTAACAAGAAAATAAAAAAAATAAATGTTTTTTTTTTTAATACTAAAACGTATCTAAACGTAAAAGGCAGTAAAAAGCAAAAAAGGTTTTTTTCTTTCGCATTTGACAGTTATAACAGTACATAATGACCTGATTAATTATTGACGTTTATTAATTTTTGATGTCAGTCTTGCTTTGTCAAGTGTAAAATAATAGCAGAAAATAATTACACTAATAGAACAAGGCTGGTGTCTCGGGAGAGTTGCCAAGTATTTTGGTATACCTAAGATCACTGTTCAGAGAATCATATGAATCATAAAAAAATGCCGTGAGGAATATATCTTGGAAAGATTGGCGAGGATATATTTAAGTCACAAAATTACAACGAATGAAAGTGATGCGTACTTAGTAGACTTCTTATTACAATGTTCCAGCATAAGAAATAGAGCAGCTGCCCCAAAACCTTTCTTAAAGCCCAGCGATAAAGGACAACGGAGTCGTGTTTACTTTAGAATATTTGCCGCAAAAATGCAGATTTTTGGGCAAAGGTGATATTTTTTGTCAAAAAGGTATTACAGTCTACTTGTAATTGGTTAATCCGCATCTACTGACCTCCAAATTCGATACGGTACGATCCAATTTACGCTCAAAACAAGCAAATTTGTGGCTTTTTTTCCGTCAGAGTTTGAGCTTAGATAAGCGCCCAGGGCCCAGGTTTTTTTTATTTCCCCAAGAGATGAAATTGTATGCTCATTTTGGTATTAGTGAATTTTGTTTTTAAAATTAACCTAATATAAAACAAATCCTACAGTTACGTAACTCTTTTTAGCCTTCAAATTTTCTGCGTCATAATACCATTTAGTTTGTGATCACACAATTTCAATTACATTGTATTGACAATTAAAAGACGGTAATCTTAAAATTTTATGATTATGTTCTCCGTAAATATCTAAGTGATATTTTTTTCTGGTGATTTTGCACTAAATATTTTCCAAAGATCATTTTTCATGGCGTTTTCTGGGTAATCAATTCTATTAGTTGTTAACCATTCCATAAGTTTCTTTTTGTCCAAGTTCTGCAGGGTAATTCTTCTGTACACCTGTGAATGATAGCTTGTATTGTCCATTATAATAGGGGATGGTTGGTTTAAAGTCGGTATAAGTTGTGTTTTAAACCGTTTGTCGAAATTTAAAGCATTCATACTATCGTGATAATCACCTATCTTTGCTTTAACCGGTAAATATCTTCTATCCTAAATCTTCCTTGCTTCAACATCTACTTGCACGGAATTTTTCCTCTGGCTTTGCAATGATCTTTTTAAGCCTCTAAATATGAAAGAACATTGAAAATTATACTTTTAGTTTGATCGTTCAGTCGTTTTACCATTTTCAATTTACATAATATATAATAATATAAAATAATTATAATTAAATTAACTCTATTATTTTGACATTGAGTGAAATTGATTAATTTGACGATTTTAAAGTAACATTTAGTAATTTTAAGTAACGACATTCAGTTTTCTAGGAATTTTTTTGTCTCATCTAGTTAAATATAATTAGAGAAAGAGGGAATTTGCCTTGGTGTATTTCCAGGACTATAAATTGTATGTCTTTATATAAATAGTCCTAGAGCCACGACGAAAATGAGTTTTCATTACTGATAAACATGGTTAATTATGATGGGTCGATTACAGAGGAAAGTGATCCGAGCAAATTTGCTCAGAGCTGGAAAGGCAAAATTAAATGTGTCACAATAAGCTGCAAAGCTTCATTGCCAGGGGTAGTGTTGCCGCGAGACGAGACAAAGTGTGTACTCTCGTCTCCTCTTGACCTAACCTTGCCTCGCCTCGACACCATTCAATCTCGAAGTTCGAGACGAGACAAGAGGAGAATGGAGGGTCGAGATGAAACGAGATTCTCGCCTCGTCTCGACTTTTAGTAATAGAAACCCGCACCTTATAGATATAAAAACAAATCTTTCTACTTCTGTCAATGGATATTATTACATCAATAAAATTCTTCGGATTTATTTTACTAAAAAGTTGCATTCATTACAAAAATTAACCAAGGTTTGGGTTGTTTTTAAAACGTAAGATTTTTTTTATGTTTTAATTATTAGACTTTGGTTTTGTGCCTTTAAATATATTTTAATATTAATAATAAGCATAAAAACGCCAATTTATTAACTACATGATGTATAGGCGCCATCGGCGGCTTATCATGAGGGGCTGAAGGGCCGTGGCACTACCACCAAATATGCCGAACACTGACAATATTATTTTTTTTAAATAGTTTTATTTTCAATAATTTTCGGATCAAATGACTAAACAATAATGCATAAATTATTTCTTATTATGTAATTTGGTCCCGACGAAAAAAACACCCGTCGTACCTATTATTCCTAGAACTACAGATAAACTCTCCGTCTGCTGCCGTGATCGGCTGTCCGACTGTCCGAGCACATGGCTAAACGGCCCTGCTGGAATATATTGAAAAAGATTACGCAAGGTCACGATGTGCATGCAGAAATCACTGTGAAAATTCGTATAAACGGGGCCGCCTGATTGAGCGGCTAGGTAAGGTTTTGCATATTTTATTTTAGTGAGATGTTGGCGTTTCGCGTAATTGCATCGTGGCAGGTCGGTACACATAAGTTGAACATTTGCGAATTTTTTAAAGTTTAATTAATTTAATTAAATACTTACGTACCTATTGTTTTCAATTCGTTCGAGGCAAAATGAATAAAATAAACAGTCTATTAGTGAAACCTTTTTCTACTCGATCGCTCGAGGAAATTCAAATCAAGGAGCTTGGAAGACCTCTCCCCGATTTAGATCAAACCAAAACGCAGAAGGCTTCCACTTCTGGTTCATCAAGCTTCAAAGGCCGTGTAAGGAAGTTTAATCGAAATATTTATTCGAAAAATAACTGGATTTGTGGTTGCGATCAAAAAAATGCATTTTTTTGTTTCGTTTGTGTTTTGTTTGGTGGTGATTCTACATGGACAAGGCATGGGGTTACTGATTTAGTGCATATTTATGAGAAGATTAAAACGCATGAAAACAGCAAGGCACCTATATAAATAATATTTTTAGTTTTTCTTTGCTCTGAAAATCAAATATAATGACTCAATTAAGTTCGGCTTATAGACAAATTATTATTACGCACAACAATCAAGTTGATAAAAACAGATATATTTTAAACATCAATATCAACTGTATTAGATTTTAAGGTGCATTAGAATTGGCATTGAGAGGTCATGATGAAACCGAAGAATCCGCAAATAAAGGAGTGTTCCGAGAATTGATAGATTTTAGTTCTCAACTGGATAAAGATTTAAAGGAAATTTTCAACAAAGCAACAGCATTTAAAGGAACCTCTAAGACGATACAGAACGAATTATTAGACTGCACGATTAGCGTTTACCATGAAGAAGTGACTAAAGAAATTAAAAAAGCGAATTATGTAGCGGTAATAGCCGACGAAACTACCGATGTCGCCAACGAATTTCAATTAGTTATTATTTTACGATACATTGTCTTCAGTAAGCCAGTAGAAAGATTTTAGATATTTGTAAATCCTCCTGGACACAATGCTATTTCAATAGCAAATTGCATTTTAAATGAAATTGATCCTTTAATTAGTGACACACCCAATAAGTTAATAACGTAAAGCTATGACGGAGCCTCAGTTATGAGCGGAGGTGTAAATGAGGTACAAAAAATAATTAAAGATAAATATTCTTTAGCAAATTATGTGCATTGCTATGCTCATCAGATTAACCTTATAATGAGCATTTTTTTGCTGATCTGACTAGAATTTGTTCTTTTTTTTCTACGTCACCTCAAAGAACAAATGTATGGGATGATATAGCTCATAGACGATTACCACGATCATCACAAACGGGATGGAATTTTCATTATCGGGGAATTAATACAGTTTATGAATACCGAAATGAGCTGATATACGTTATGGATGTTTTAGAGAACGACAAAAATATTAAATTGAATTCAACGATTGAACAAGCTGGTGTATATAAACTTAGATTGCAGAACAAAGATTTTATATTTCGGTTGACAGTTTTTCATAAAATCATGCCACATGTCGATATAATTTTTAAGCAACTGCAGATGATTAATACCGACCCTATCAAGGCTAAACAAGATCTACAAAACTTCGAAAACGCAATGCAAAAAGTGATGAAATGGACATAATTATTGACCAAATAGACTTGGAGCTTTTAGAAAACGAAGATGAAAATGTTCCCCACAAAAAGGCGACGTTACCCTTGTTCCGGTTTCTATCTCTATCTATTTCAACAAATAAAAAAATTGAAGCCTTGGAAGTTTGCGATTCCATAATACAATGCTTATTACATAATAGGTCTCTGTTTACTTTTACAGGACATCTGACAGCTACCGCATTATTTAAGAAAGAATTTATCGAATACCAAAAAAAATTCTCGACAAATTGCTCTTTGATACAGTTAAGTTATATCCATTTCTAGAGAAAAATCGTCTAAAAACAGAACTGCAAGTACTTTCTGAAGCCGTTCCTCTTTTATCGTTGGTTTCACAGGAAGATATGAGGTGCACTTTTCAAGAAACTATTAACTTATTGGAAGTTTTAGCGACAACACCTATGTCAACCTCTGAAGCTGAAAGATGCTTCTCTATGTTGAAACGACTAAAAACTAAGTGCTTTGGGAATGTTATCAGCTGAAAAAGTGTTTCTTAATAATATTGAAGACTTTAATAAACGAGTCATTGACCTTTTCGCCAGTAAGGCAGAATGAAGACTAGATTTCAAATACCGCAGTTGAGTGTAAAATATTCTTCCTTTTACTATATATAGTTTTGGAGTATATTACTTATTCATTACGACTAATTATTCGGGTAAGTTTTTACCGAGGTTTTTATGTTGTTTATTACTTTGTAAAAAAGGTATATATGCACACGTTATCGCATAAGTAGAAATACCTAAAAAAATTCACCCCAACACAAGAATAGAAGAATCGATTAGATTTACAAACACTTATGTAACTAGACATAAAAAGCGAATAAATTATCTCAAGAAACTCAAGATTATTATTAAATTTTGTATAATGTTTAATTTTTTTACTAATTTAGCAAGTAGTATAAATGGTATATAATGGATGTAACTAGTAACTTTTTCTATTAAAAAAAACAAAAAGGTAAAAAATTTGTCCTTTTGGGCGTGGAACCTCAAAAATTTTCGCCTGCGACGCAATTTTTTGCCTACGGCGCTATTTACCTTCTGGTGCACCGCCAAATTCAAATCCCACGAGCCGCCACTGATAGGCGTACATGTAGAGTGTCTCAAAAATCTCAAAAAAACATAAAGAACAAAAATAAATATATAAAAGGAATTGCTTAAATAATTTTGATTTATTTTTATGTTTAGAGCTAGTGAAATGTAAAAGTCAAATAATATTCCACCAAATGTTAATAATTTTTGACAGCCTGTTTTTGATACGCTTCGGGTAAACTAAATAATCCAGAAATTCTAGAATTAATTGTTTTTAATTTTCTTCTCTTGAAACAGGAAGTAGTAGCTCCTTAAAATAGAGTTGCATTTAAAAATTACCATAACTCATTTGTCTAAATAGGATTCATTTTGTAATTAAAATTTTAAATAAATGTATTTTAAACAATTATAAGAAATTTAGTTATTTACCTATTTAAAATATTAAAAACATTTTTTGAAAAATTACAAAGAAGTTTGCCAGTATTAATGTATATTTTATTTTTATTAACTAGTCCGATAATAGTAATTTTGTAAAAAGTGAACTATGAAGTTTGGAAATTTTGGACCGCAATAACAAGAGTGAAACAAAAACCTTAATGCATGAGTTGCCTATAATATTTTGTCTTCAATCATATTATTTTACAAAAAAATGTGAAATAACTTGGGATAAATTTTATTCAGGGTGATACTGTCACCGCCGCGCCGCCAGTGCCAAACACTGATCAATTTTTTACGAAAAAATAACAACAATCAAAGGCATCAAAAATAAGCAAGATACTTCTTAGTTTTTCAATAGTGTTGTCTCCGAACTCATTTATCTTGAAACAAGTTCGCCATATAAATAAAAATTTAGATACAATTTGAAATTTAATTTGGGTGTATATGTAATTAGAATGTTTCCACAAAACCTATTACATATTAACAATGGTTAAAATTTCTAAAAATTTTAGAAAAAATAAATTCCAATTTTTGCTTTATTTTTCAATCAAGAGGGGGGAAGATAATCATAATTTAATCGAAGATCATTTCAAAACAAGAATATTTATTCAATTGTCTATTTATTCTTTTCACAACTTTCGAGTACATATAAAAACCTAATAAAATGCAACCAAAATAAACTAGTAATGGTTTGTAGTATTCGCTGCAAAACGGCCAATTATCGGGTTATTGTATTAGCCACACAACTGAAGGTATCGGCGTTAAAATAGATAAATAATTATTGTGGTATCAGTCGATACCTACCTACCCTTTGGTATCAGCCTATTTTGGTCAAGTTTACACCGGTAGACAAATTGGGGTCAATTTATAAATGGAATTTTTTTTTATACTGGAATATTTATTATTTAGCATATTTCATCTCCTATAGTAATCACCACGCTGTTAAACAGGCAAGATGTTTGATATAAAGTCTACAGTCAGCACTATTGTCATAAAAAAATACGATTATTTTATAAAAGCTGAAATTGTATGTAATAAAACAAAAGGTTAGAAGGCTTATCAAACAAATGGCTAGAAGACATTTGCAAGGCACTAACATCCAGGCAGGTGCGATAGAGCATTAATTCATTCACTGGTGCAATGTGAGTTTTTATAGCTACAATTTCGTCTTCAGTGAATACATTTATTTAAACTTTAACATGATAGGTTATTATAAGCCTATTTTGGTCAAGTTTACCTATATACACCGGTAGACAAATTGGGGTCAATTTATGAATGGAATTTTTTTTATACTGGAATATTTATTATTTAGCATAATGCATCTCCTATAGTAATCACCACGCTGTTAAACAGGCAAGATGTTTGATATAAAGTCTACAGTCAGCACTATTGTCATAAAAAAATACGATTATTTTATAAAAGCTGAAATTGTATGTAATAAAACAAAAGGTTAGAAGGCTTATCAAACAAATGGCTAGAAGACATTTGCAAGGCACTAACATCCAGGCAGGTGCGATAGAGCATTAATTCATTAAATGGTGCAATGTGAGTTTTTATAGCTACAATTTCGTCTTCAGTGAATACATTTATTTAAACTTTAACATGATAGGTTATTATAATTAAAGCCAAGACAAGGTCCAGATCTCGTCTCGTTTTGACCTAAATTTCGAGACGGGACGTGACGAGATAGACCAAAGTCGAACAGAAACGAGATGAAGCCTTAATCTCGTCTCGTCTCGCGGCGTCACTAGATGGGGGGTGGGTATTGGTCGGTATTCTGCGGGAATCCGACACCATTAGCACAGTTTAAGAAAGAAACAGTTCTCTCACTCCTTTGTTGTACTCCCAAAAGCCGACTTTTTTTGCGATCGGTCGTAAATCACAGCGAACACCTGCAGCTAACAACTAGATGCGAGGTATTTTTGATAGGTATTAACAACAAATCTAAAATAGAAATGATGCAAATTAATTAATTTATTCTAATTTAAATTACAAAAATTATCCGAACGACAGTCGATACGTTCTCGACAGGATATCAAAATTGATCGTACTTCAAAAACATTCTACCAATTTCTTAGAAATAGAGAATGGAAATACATGTTCCCTAAAAAAGTAATATCCTAATAGCATAACACTTAAATGGCTAATTTTTAAAACTAATAGTCTTAAATCAAAGAGGTGGCGTAACGGAAACTGGGTCTCATGATGGATCATGGATGATTGCTCACCTATACGTAGATACTAGATTATTTCCAACAAAAATCAATGTTTTTAAAAAACTGAAATTATCCACAAGATTAAACTGGTCTGCATTTAATAAGCCAAGCCAAGAGCAAGTGTCTTCCGCTTTTCTCAAGATCGTCTCCACACTCTAAGTATCATTTTACATTCTCCAGAAATTATAATCTAATAAAATCTGAAAGGCCCTTGCGCTATAAATACTAGGAAATAAATATGTCAGAACGCACGCAGCTCGCAGTACACATTATTTTTAACTCTAAGTAACTACCAACTAAACATTTTTTAAATGCCTTAAATGGATTCATGATAACTTTATCGCAGTTTTGAATCGGTAACTTTATAGGTGTCTTAATATGAGTCATTGATCCAATGCAAGGGTTAACGCTTACGCACATAAAACCAAACCACAAAACTGTTAAGCATTTATATTGAATAAGTTTTATATGAAAGCTTTATTGTTGCCATTAAATCCCTTTATTAAACAGTTTGCTCCTAACAGCTATCTTAAAACATTTTGGTTTTAATATTTACATCAAATAGTCACAAGTACTTTAAAATATAAATTAAAATATTTTATAAAGCCTTCTTAAAACTTTTTTTTATGAATAAATACTGATTAATGCAGGACAGTAAGGAAACCTACTATTCCATAGTACAAAACCGGAAAATACGAGGTGAAATACGATTTAAATGGCTACTTTAAATATCACACACAAGTCACCGTTCCAACAATGTAGGAAATCGTTTTCCTCTTCAAGTCGCATCGAACACTTAAAAGAAGAAACCTTTCCCCGTTAAGAATGAGGCGTAAGAAAATTGATTTTTTTATTTTTCAAATAAACTACCCCTAATTTTGGCGATAGGTAAATAAACAAAAACACCTGTAAATTTATTTTACCCGGAACTTCTCTCATTATGAATAGTCTCTTTTATTAGAAATAGTGAAGTGTGAACCAATTTACTTAATTACATAGTTATTTAAGAACGCATATATACTTTCATTTCAAACATTTTTATTGGGCGCAATTTTGTTCTAATATATTGTATCCCTACCCATATTTTACTACTTAAACTATTATTTTTTTAACATTAATTTTTTAACACATGTTATTTAGCCGCCATTTCGTTTAGCTGTCTTGAGTTCGTAACTGAACTTTAGCAGCTTATCTCTATATCACATTTAATGCTTGCACAAAATTTGAAATTAACCTAATAAGCAGTTTTTTCAGACTGATTTTTTAAATATTTTACTAGACCGCCATTTTGTTTTGCTACCTTATATTCGTACCAAAATGTTACCGGTTCATTCTTATGTAACACTTGATTTTTTGCAAAATTTGGGGTAAATTGGATAATTAGTTTTTCTAGTAATAATTTTTTAACGTTTTACTAGGCCACCATCTTGTTCCGGCATATTGTATTTTTACCAAAATATTACTAGGTCATCCCCATATGAACCTTAATTTTTGTCCAAAATTTGAAGTCAATCTCATGAGTAGTTTATAAGCTATGACACGAACTGACAGGTAGACAAATCGAAAGGTAGACCGACGGAATGGATAAAACATTTTTTTTGGCATTTAGGGACGCTATAACGCGAACATATGTAAAAACTGCTAGGGTAATTTTTTCAGATTATAAATACTTTATTTAACCGCCATCTTGCATTAGTACCACAATTTTACTAGTTCATCTCTATACTACAATTAGTTAAGACACACAATTTGAAATCAGTTCAATAAGTAGTTTTTTCAGGCTGAATTTCTAAATATTTTATTAAGCCGCCATTTTGTTTCGCCAATTTGGATATTTACCAAAATATTACCAGGTCATGCCCCTATGACCCTTAAATTTTATTACAAATTTGAAGTCAATCGGGTAAGTAGTCTTTAAGCTATGCCGCGAACTGACAGACAGACCGACAGACGGACCGACGGAATTGTCAAAACATATTTTTGGCATCTAGGGACGCTAAAACGTTAGATGTCTAAAACCTGACAGGGTGACTTTTTCGAGATTAAAAACGCTCTATTTGGCCGTCATTTTGTTGGTATATCTTGAATTAGTATCACTATTTTATTACTAGTATTATTGCCATAACTATTGGTGGTATAGGGATCAATCTTTAAACCACCAATAGTTATGGCACACAATTTGAAATTAAACCATAAAGCAGTTTTTCAGACTGAATTTTTAAATATTTTATTAGGCCGCCATTTTGTTCCGCCATCTTGGATTCGTACAAAAATAATACTAGTTGATTCCAACATAATACTTGATGTATTTGCAAAATTTGAGATAAATTGGATGAGTAGTTTTCTAATAATATTTTTTTTAACTTTCACTAGGCCACCATTTTGTTTTACCATATTGGATTTTTACCAAAATGTTACTAGGTCATCCCCATATGACTTTTAATTTTTGACCAAAATTTGAAGTCAATCGTTTAAGTAGTCTTTAGGCTATGCCGCAAACTCTCAGACAGATAGACAGACAGGCAGACCGACAGACCGGATTGATAAAACATATTTTTTGGCGTCTAGCGCTAAAACGTAAAATGTGTAAAACCTGAGAGGATGATTTTTTCACGATTACAAATATTTTATTTGGCTGCTATTTTGTTCGGCCATCTTGAATTAGCACCACCATTTTACTAGTTGACTATTTTACTAGTTAATCCCTATACCACAATTAGTTATGGCACACAATTTGAAATCAAGCGCTAAGCAGTTTTTTTCAAACTGAATTTTTATATATTTTATTAAGCCGACATTTTGTTCCGCCAACCTGGATTCGGACCAAAATATTATCAATTGATTCCAACATAATACTTGATGTTTTCTCAAAATTTGAGATACATTGGATGAGTAGTTTTTTAATAATAATTTTTTTTAATATTTCACTTAGCCGCCATTTTGTTTCGCCATATTGGATTTTTACGAAAATGGTACCAGGTCATCCCTTATCATCCTTAATTTTTGATCAAAATTTGAAGTAAATTGGGTAAGTAGTTTTTTAGCTACGCCGCGAACAGACAGACGGAATTGAGAAAACATGTTTTTCGTCATCCAGAAACGAAGATCTGAAAATCCAGGATCCAGAAACGAAGATCTGAAAAAAATCTCGGAGAGTGATTTTTTCACGATTACAATACTTCACTTTTATACGGGAAGTAAAAAGTTACATTTAAATGCACTTTTGTTCCAACTTCTATCTTATATACACCTCCAACTCGCAGAGATAACTTTTCTTGCGCACTTCTTCTGCCATTTCGATTTAATAAGCGGGGCTTATTCTTACCGCCTTTTACCCATGACCAAACTTTGCTGATAAATGTTATTTATCAGGGAGTATTTTGCGTACGGAAATTGCATGTGATTTACCGGAGGACATTAAGGAAGGATTTCTTATTATTCTTCTGTAAGTAATAAAGTACTAGTTTTTTTGCGGTTTTGATATGGATTCATGAACATCTATTAACTAAGATTATATGTTTGCTTTCAAAATAATCCGTCACAAACAAAAACAATTTTTTTTAGGTTAAATGTATTATTAACATAATATATTTACATCTTTACTTAACGATTTTGAAATAAGCCATCATACTCTATTACCGTTACATAAGATGCCACAGGACGGTCTGTTGGTTTTAACACGAACAGCAAATGGCTGACATACTAATTTAAAAGTTTTCAACAACGCATATATACTAATTATCAGGGGCATATCCAGCGGAGTTCCGTGGATTCCGGTAGAACCAGAGCCCGCAAGACAAATACCACGTTTCTATACAGCTGATTGGATTGTGACCTTTTTTTTTGTTTTTTCTTCGCTTTCCAATTATTTTAGTGTAATTTTACTTTGGTATTCTTATTTATTATTGCCCTCCTCACCGCTTCTTAAATGGCGGCCTAATAACATAGTTAAAAAACCAGCCTGAAAAAACTGTTTATATAGAGATAGAGAAAAACTAGCAAAATTGTGGTACGAATTCAAAATGGCGGAACAAAATAGGGACCAAATAAAATTTTAAAAAATCAACTTAAAAATATTTCTTAATCAATGTATTCTAAATTATATCCAAAATTCAAGTGTGGCGTAGATAGAAACTGGTAAAATATTCGTACGAATCCAATGTTCCGAAAGAAGACTTTATTTGATATATTGCTTTCACGCATTTCCATGGCTTCATCGATGAAATTCCTGACATGTGAGCTCAATATACCTTTTACCACTTATAGAGTTTACAGTTAAAGAAAACTAACGAATGAAATGTTTGTCACGGTTTTCTAATAAAGCCCCCATGAGTCAGTTCTACAAATTAATAACTTGTTATGACCACAGAGAATGTAGGTCTCATATACTTCTACGGTGAACACAGACAAAAGGGCTGACAATGACATATAGTCAGAGAATTTGCACGAATGAAATATTGTCTCGGTTTTCAAATAAAGCTTCCTTGAGTCAGTGCAGCGAATTAATAATTTGTAATTATCATACATTGTAGGACTAATAGTACTTCAACGGAGAAAACATACATATCTTTCGACAAATCCGCCTAAAATTTAGGGACTCTGAGCCGTCAGCTTTTAGCACCTCTCTTACTCAGATTTTTCTATATCTCTTTATAATTATTGTGTCATAATCAAAACTAATACACTAGAGAACTAGTTAGGTTAATTAAAACATGCAATAAAGGTATCATAAAGGATTTTTGAAGTTTTATAGTTGGCGCATTACCTTTCTGGAATGACGTCAAGCTGGTTTCAAATAACGTATTTCTTATATTATTTATATTTCAGCGATGATTCCTAACCTAAACGTATGCAGTGATGTAGATAGGAGGGGTGCGTTCAGCACTGGCTAAAGCGAATTTAAAATTGGCATTTTCTGTACAGAAAGCGCTGCAACTTGTCGAAAATGGCTGGCAAAAAATTAACACTCTCATTGCCATAAAAAAACCCTCATTTTGCACACTTAATACAAAAATAACTATTATAACTTCAAAAACTAAAATTATTTTGCAAATAAGACTTTACTAATATAAATTCTTTCATCTTAGTCTTATTCTTTGTTTGCAATGTAATAAATTGACGCCAGTTACCCATTTTCATCAAAATTATTTTAATTCTCAATTACAGACAATACTGAAAAAATATTAAGAAAAGGGGAATAACGAACGATGAATCCTTTACCTCCAGAATGTTTCAAAAATAAAAAGAGGTAAAAACAAAAATCACAGATTACTTAAAGAACAAAATAAGAGATATGATCTATTGCGTGTATGCTAAAAATGAATATGTTACAATGCAGACTTTGCTTTAAAAACTAAAAGAGAGAAATTAATGTATAACTAACTAACTTTAAAAATAAAAACTACTCCCCTTCACTGTCTTCAGAATCAGAACTAAATTCTTCATCGTCACTGCTGTCTTCGTCGGTACTAATTACAAGTGGCGCAATGTCTGAAGCATCACATATCTGTATTGTCTTCCAAGCTTCTTGGATTACCCTTTCTGTGTGGCTGACATAATTTTTCCAATGCTCTGAAGATACTTCATTTATCGCTTTTTCCCACATGGCCAAAACTTCCGATGGTGTCCCCTTCAGACTAGCAATGTATTGGTCGTATTTCCTCTTACACTCAGACCATACCATTTCAATAGCATTAAATTGACAATGGTATGGAGGAAGTCTTAGTATTTTGTGGCCCAAAGGTTTCACATATTCGTCAAGGTAGAATGTTTTTTCAATGTTACAATTTTTTTCTACAATGCTCCATATTTCATCCTTCATGGCCCTCTCTGGGAAGTCAATGTTCTTTTCTTTTAACCATCCAATCAATCTCTGCTTTGTCCATGATTTTCTTGGAATATCCTCTAAAAGGCCGGAATGATAGCTTGCGTTGTCCATCACTATCAAACTTTTTGGAGGAAGATTTGGTACCAGCTGATTTTTAAACCAATTTTCAAAATTTTGCTTGTTCATATTGTCATGATAATCTCCGCTTTTTAGTCCACTTTTAAATATTAAACTGGCCCCCTTAATAAATCCTTCCTTTGATCCAGCGTGAACTACAATATATCGATGACCTTCACTAGCTTTTTTAGAACTTGTAGACATAGTGTTATCCTGCCAGCTGTTTCTAAACGAACCTTTACTAAAAATCCAAGTCTCATCAATAAATACGGTGGTATAAGCATCTTGTCCTAGATTTTGATTTTTGACATATTCCCTCAAGAAATTGATTCTCTTGTGGACGATGTGGGGCAAATCCATCAGGTATTTTCTATTATTTGATTTCTTCCACTTAAAACCAATACTTTTTACGTATTTTCTTAGCGAGGTGATGGGAAAATTAAAATATTCATTTATCTCTTTTAGTTTTTTAAGCAAAGTCTGCATTGTAACATATTCATTTTTCGCATACATGCAGTAGATCGTATCTCTTATTTTGTTCTTTAAGTAATCTGTAATTTTTGTTTTTACCTCTTTTTGCTTTTGAGACATTCTGGAGGTAAAGGATTCATCGCTCGTTATTCCTCTTTTCTTAATATTTATGATTGTTGTATGGCTAAGTTTTGTTGCATTTAAAGCTCGTTCAATTATATTATCAGTTTGCGGAAGGATTCCATTTTTAGCTTGCTCTTTTTCCAATTGAAAAAAAGCCAAGATATTCAAAACTATTAGCTGTGATTGCTGATTATATCTTCGCGGCATCTTGCAAAAGATTAAAAAGAATCACAACAAATCAATGTCAATTTTGACGAATATATTCTGAAAGACACATAACCAAAACCGGCATTGACTGTTGTAAAGAAACGATAATGAGTTTTTTCAAAATGTTTTTGTCACTGTCAGTTAACATAAATCAAACAAAAATAACCAAAAATGACGTCATTCCAGAAAGGTAGTGCGCCAACTATAAAGTCATTTCGGTTTAGAAACTTTAATATACATAAAATATTTTTTCATGTAAAAATATGCCGTTATTCAACATCAGAAACTTACGCTTCCTAACCTTTTTGGAATAGATCATATCAAAATCCACTTTATGAAAAAATAAAAAATATTATCCCTGATATCTAAGAATGTAGTAATCTTGAACACAAGTTAGAAGAACTTATATACCTAAATGAAAGATTTTCAGGTCTAGAATATATTCTTTAACGTAGCACTGGTTATTCTATTTTATTCCGTATACTTCCAATTGTATTATATTAACGTTTTTACTGCAAGCTATTAAAAATAATTTACAAGTAATAAATTTAGTTAAAACGATTGTTTTGTGCTGTTATTTTAGGTCTGTTGTGTAAAGTCAAATTGAACTTAACTTTATTTACGATATGCCGGCAGCCGGCATTTTATAATATTTCATGTATCAAAATGGCTTGCTTTATAGTTAAAAGTTTTCTTTATTCTCGTAACATAACTAAACCGAGTATTACATCTGGTAGGCGTTATAATAACGTAAGAACTGTTTTGTAAATCTCCAAACTAAATATGTTTTGATATTTCAGAAACGTTACATAGGTTGTACATACCCGCTTTTTAACTTACCATAAGGAAAGTTTAAAATTTCCTTTAAATTATTTATTTAGGTCTAATTATCGGTTTGTAATTTGAGGTTTATTCCACCATGTATCTACAAGCCGAAAAAGGGTCATACCATCATCCAACACAAATTCAACCGTTGCTAATACTCTTAATCCAGATCCATATGCTACATGAATTTAATGATCTTGAATTTATTATACAATGCTTTAAAGAAAAACGGACACATAAATTTGCCACAGAGAATAACCTATTAATTAACAGGGTTTTTGAACAATGAACACCAAAGATTATAAACCGGAAAGACAACCAAGAATTGTCATATGTAAATAGAACCACAGATAGAATTGGAAAATACAAATAACAATATTGTTGCGAATTTAACCCTAGTTATAGATTTGTTACGATTTAGACGAATTTATTTATTATTTGCTACTTTATTGAAGTAGACTTACCTTAATTTTTATCCTTGTAACGACTATGATAGCCTCAAAAATCATTCTCGAATGTTCTGTTAGGCTTAATTCTTCTCACCTTGTAGTATTTAGAGTATTCTAGAATTTTCTAGATCATTCCATCCGTTTCTAAAGGCTATATAAACGCGCCGCGAGGCCATATTTTGATATATATAGAATCCCTACTGATAAAAAAGTCAGAATTCAAGGACAGGAGATTAATTGGTCTAAGCAAATTAAATATTTGGGAGTAATATTTGATAGAGGCCTGCGAATACGGACTATAGTATTAAGAAAGCTAGAAGTGTTCTAGCTCAATTATATTCATTATTGCACCAAAAAAGTAGTCTTAATATTAAAAACAAGATCACACTTTTTAAACTCTATATTAGACCAATTCTAACCTACGCTTCACCCACGTGGAGTACTCATCATAAAAACCAGTCAAAAAGACTTCAATCGCTCCAAAATAAAATAATCAGGATCATTCTAAACGCGGATAGATTCATCAGAAACTCAATTCTCCACAGGGATACAGACCTTGAGAGCTTGGGCGACTTCATTAACAAACTTAATTCAAATTATTTCATAAGGGCCGAACTTGCTAACAATGACCTCATTACCAAAACTCATGACTTCTCCCAAACACGTAACAAATTCAAGCTCCCTAAAGACTGTCTTTTACCTAGAATTTAAACTATCCCCCCTCCCCAACTGGGATCCCCCTCCTATGACTTTTTCCCCTATCCTTACAATTTGATTGTTTTCCCGAGGAATGAAGAGATGTAATAGCCATTCGGCTGACATAAGAATCGAAGAGGACCCCGAACATATTTTGATTCAGTTGTAATTGAGATTTCGAAGTGTTAATAAGATGACATTGACAAGTTTAAAGTTACCTTAGTTACGATTGTTAGGTATAACCAGTGTTTACCTGTGATACCTGTAACCTGTGATTTGAATAAAAGAAGTGCATTCAGAAACTACGTGTTTGTGTACCGGCCAATCCGGAACAATATGCAAAACTTTGAACTCCCAAAGTTAAAAATAAACTGCAAAACCACTGATTAGACAGCCTTCTATGTGAGGACTGTGAAAAGTCGTATATTAGGCAATCTAACAGGCAAATATCAGCAAAAGTAAAAAGGCTTAAGCTGAGCGCCAGAAAAACAAACTACTTCGACCCTATTGCTTAGAGCTTCGCACTAATATTTCAGGCTCTATTGGAACGAACAGAAAGCTTCAAAAAGTCTGGATATTTCGGAAAAAAACTTGTCAATGTCATCGCATTTGCCTGTCTAATAACTAATAAAGTAGCCGGTTAAGGAAAGAGGTATCAAAAAAAGTATAAGAAAAAAATTTTAGAATTCGAATTTATATCTGTGTGTAAATTTTTGAAATGATATTGATTTTTATAATTTCTGGTCTATGGAAAAAAGCATCGAGAAGTTTAAGACTCTATCAGGAAGAACCATGAAAAGTTTTCTGAAACGATTAATTTTATGAAAGTTGGATGTATAAACTTGACGTTGCCATCCTTGTTACGGCGTTGTTGTTTTAGTTTTCAACCATTTATAAATTTGACGTCTTACGCCATATTCTGATTTTTCATCTAAAATGTATCAAATTATCAAAACCATTTTTTCAGCGTTTTTAACCTTGTTTTTTGATTGTTTAACTGGCGCCTTAGTTAAAAATAGATCCAGAAAATGAAAAAAACTCTCAGAAACCGAAAATAGACAAGCAGATGAAATGGGCCTTTTCCCTTATCGACTAAATTTGAATCAATGTATATTTTCAACATTGGTTATGTGCAAACGTAACTGAAACAGCAACAGCGAAACGTAGAACTTGACCAAGTCTCAACGTCGTTTTATTCCTTTTATACCAGAGAAAACAAAAATGTTTTGCGAAAAACTCTCGGATCCGTCAATTTTATTTCATTTTTTCTGGCGTTAATCAATAATATACGGGTGCGCCAAAAACGCTAAACAACTCTCAACTTCACTTTTTTAAATGGAACACCCAATTATTTCTTCAATGTTCAGGTTCCTCCCAAAATTCTAGACTGGTTTCGTATAACATATACCATACACTTAAATTCAACTGTTTCCGAAATATTGACGTCTGAAAAATTACATTTTTGACCTTTTGAATAGCTGTAAAATCTAAACGATGCAAATTAGAGCAAAACTGTTTTCACTTCCCTATCTTAGTTATTAATAATCTGTTAATATATGGTAACTTCCAGTTAAACTGGAAGTAACAACAATTGTCTGCAAAGTAGGTCATCGAAGTAAATTAAGAACCTCTTCGATAAGTTGTTCCTTATTTAAGCTTGCTTCCACACATTTGGATAAAGATGAAATATAAGAGTCAGACGATATTAATAATTTTTTCTTAAACTTTCTAGTACTTCCTTCAAAAACATTTCTGTAGGTAGAGGTGCTGCTTTTATTATCTGAGGTCCGTGTATAAGCAGGCTATGAAGACTAGCTAGTATTAAATACCATGAATAAAGTTTAACAAAAAGCACTGCTGCTGTTTTGCAATATTCAGCAAATCTCTAAAAATATATTTCATATTCCGAAGGCATTATTGTTAAAATAAAATAAAGACGTTTAAGAAAATTTTTGTGTAGACCTAAAAGGTATATTTCTCAGTAAATAGACAAATAAATAAGTGTACGTTTTAACTAATTTATACAGGGTGGATCAAAAAGTTATTATTTGGTTGCCCTGTAGAGAATTTGCTAGGAGAGGGAGAATGGTGGGTCGGTCTCAAATGATAGTTCGTAGCAGGGAAATTTAGTCACCATGCAGCTCTAGACGGAAAAAGAGCGCTCGTTTTGTGTGCGCGAGTCTTATGGCAACAACAATTCTGTCACTATTGCACGCCGTAGATTTCGACAATGGCTCAATTTGCCCAATATTTGCAAACTTATCGACATGAAAGCGCGCAGCTGCTTTAAATGTCACGAGATCCTCGGTGCTTCAAATCCTTCGTAAAGATTTACACATGCAACAGTATAAGATTCAGTTAATAGCAAAAATTGAAGCGGACGGACCACACTTTTATTCGCTAACGAAATAAGTAATCGAGTTCCAGCGGTCGACAACATCCTATTCTGATGCTTATTTCCACCTTAATGGCCATATGAATAGTCAAAATTGTCGCTACTGCTGTAGAGAAGATCATACAAACAAAAATCAAAGGTCTATGCATAGCCCGAAGGTCGCAGTTTGGGTTGCAATGTCTGGATATGGAATCATCGGTCCGTTTTTTTTCGAAGACCAACATGGCAGCTCAGTAACGGTCAGTTCAGAGCCTTATGTCAACATGCTTCAAAACTTTTACGCCTCTGCTCTTCAATTTAAAGGATACACTAAAGACACTTGGTTCCAACAGGGCGGAGCCACCTGCCACACTTCCAATATCTCTTTGCCCGTCTTCCGCGCGCTCTTTCCAGGAAAATTGATTCCTCGAAGAGAAGACATTCAGTGGCCTCCCCGAAACTTGGACCTGACTCCCTGTGATTTTTATTTACGTGGATATCTTAAAGGTCAAGTGTACCGCAACCACCCGGTCAGCCGTGTTATGGAAAATTTGGGAGGTCCGCTTCGGAAGTACCGTGACAGAAATGGGACACATTTAGGCAATGTAATCTTCACAACATAAATGTCCAAAAATGTTTCTAAATTTTAAAAATACATTTTTTTAAAATAATCAGCTGTTTTTTTTATTTCATTTTAAGAAGCTAACAACTTTTTGGACCACCCTGAACATTAATTTATCTACAACCATAGGTGTATAATACTTCTGATAGGAAGAACAATATGCTATATATAAAACAATAAGGGGAATTATAATAACTAATAAACGTTACCATTAAAACAAGAAATTTCAACACAGGTATGTGTAGAATGTTTTATCTTCCTTTAATTGGCTTATGCATGTGTGTGAACCAACAAGAAGTACTTCTCATATTGCTACTCTCTTGGATTATATCTGTTCCAATAATGGTGACGAACGTGTAGAGTGTGACTTTTTAGGGCAGGACTATCAGATCATGATGCTGTGCTTGTAGAGTTACAATAAGCTCTCATTCGGAGAAGATGTTTAAAAAGCGCGGTAGTGTTCTCGGAAAAAAACTATGTTCCTTTTTCACGGCTGTGTACTGAAAAATGTTTCGATTCTGTGCTAAATTCTAATGACCCACTTGGTACATTTCATTGCATCCTATCCAGTATCTTCAATACGGCATTTCCTTTGATTACACTTAAACAGAGAACAAAGAGAAATCATTGGGTCACGAAGGGGCTTAGAATATCTGCCAAAAACAAAGTTTATCTTAAATAATGTTTACTTTACTAGATACCGCAAAATTTATAGACAAACTGTAAAAACCGCAAAAACAAATTACTAAAAAAGAAAAATCGAAGACTCTACAAATAAGCAAAAAGAAGTTTGGAACATTGTGAAAGGCAAAGGTCATTGAAAAAATAATCAGAAAATGCATGTAGTCTTTTCTATCATCGTATAACTTATTGGATTCTGAGCAGTTCGGCTTTCAGTCATCAAAGAGCACTAATGACGTCATATGTTCGTTCCTGGAGAATCTTTACTTGGGACTACATGATGGAGAGGCGGTTGCAGCATTGTTTTGTGATTTATTAAAAGCATTTGATTGTGTAAATCATGAAATACTGCTGCAGAAGCTTGAAATCTATGGGTTTAGAGGTGGGGTGCTGAACTGGTTTAAGTCGTATTTATACGGACGTCTTCAATGCGCGCGCCTTAATAAAGAGAAATTTGCCCGTCGAAGTATAAAACATGGAGTCCCACAAGGCTCGGTATTAGGACCGATCGTGTTACTTTTGTATATCAATGATATAGTCTTTTTAGATATACGGGGTAAATTTACATTGTTCGCTGGCGACTCAACTATACTGTGGCGTAGTAATGATAGGGAAAACCTTGCTTCAATAATTAACAGGGATTTAGCTAAAGTAAAAGAATGGTGTGATGCCAACTTACTTACCTTTAATACCACGAAGACGAATATAATTAATTTTAAGTGTAATCTGGATAATATTGTATTGGAAAAGGAAATTATAAATATTGTGGCAGTAAATAAGTTTTTGGGGTTTTACATCGACAAGAAATTCAAATTTGAGAACCACATAGTAAATCTTAGCAGAAGGCTGTCGGCAAACTGTTACGCAATTAGGGTAACTTCTAATGAATTGGGCATGAGCTTTGCACGAAATGCATACTTCGCTCTTAATGAATCCCATTTGCGATATGGCATCTACTTTTGGGGGACTTGCGCCGGTAATCTGTTTAATATAATTTTCGTTCTACAAAAATGAGCAATAAAATACGTTTGCAAGGCTCATTTTAGAGATTCTTGTAGAACATTATTTTTATCATATAAAATCTTAACCTTAACGTCGTTATTTATACTGCAATCAGTATGGTTAATGTAAAAAAAACATAATAATGAGTTTAATGACGGTAGCTTGCAGAGAACTCAACAATCTTATGTTATCTCTCTACCAATCCCAACTACTACTCAGGTAAAAAACTCAATCAATTACAATAGCAAGAAAATGTTTAATTACCTGCACTTGGATATAAGACAACCGTCTAACGAAAAAAAAATTAAGATTTCTCTTGTAAAGCCAAATTTTAAAATTTTTCTTATTTTGTTTTACTATTTTCCTATGTTATATTTTATCCCCATGTGTGCTGTATACTATGTATATAAGTGTACTTGTAAATTTTAATCTTCTTTTGATCTTTTTTCCTTGACTTGAGTAGTCATTATAGTATTTTTATTATTAAGCGTTAAAGTAGACATTAGGTACACATTTCTATGCTGGCATTTTAATTGAAGGTTTTTGCCTCTTTATTCTAAATATTTGTCTTATTAAATATTAAATTATTTATGTTTAATTTAGTAGAGGTACTAGACGACCCCCCTCATTATCTATTTAGTTATATGTATCTATATTTCTATTTTTATTTATTGTTGTTTTCATTTATATTTTTATTTATTGTTGTTTTCATCTGTTTTTATATTTGTTTATCATGTTTATCCTTAATTATTTTGTATTGGATTGGGTTGAAAACAATACCATTCCTATAATATATTGTCATGTATTTTTTGTTATGTGACCTATTATAAAACCTTGGGACAGTTTTTTTTTAGTATAAGTCTTATTGAATCTATTGTAAACTTTACTTTCTTTTATACAGCTTTGTCAACGAGATACATTTCTTGAGACAATAAAGCATATTTTGATTGGTTTGATTGATTGATTGTATCTAGAATATGGATCTCGAAAATAATGCTGATAAATAGATGGTTGTAGATAAAGTATAATATTTAACTCGCGTATTATGGTTTGCATAATACGCTCATTGAATAACGCTATAATAGTCCCACAATAAAATACCAAGAAGAAAGTGTTTACCTGTTATGTGGGATATGGCGAGCAGTATTCCCTTTGTTGGTGATGCCATAACCCCTCTTTGGAATATCAACTAACAAATTCAGATCTTGTCTTAGTTAATATATTATGTGGTCTTTTTCTTCCTTTAGCATAATCCTATAAGAAATATATAGGCAACATTTTAGACATCTTATCCAAGCATGTAATGTGGGGATAACGTAATCATACAAATTTTCATTTGCAGACAGGCTCATCACTATTCAGGTCGTTCATGACTCTCGGGATTGCACCGCATATTCCACAAATTTGAATTGACGAATTACTAATTACACTAAACATCTTTTCATCTATCATTGTCAATTTAAAAGTATGTTGAATATGTATTCATCTTTCAATTTTGAGAAAATATTGTAAGAAATATCCTGATGTGTTGCCACTATTCTTTAAGCGGTATGGTTAACAAGTGCCTGTAGCCGATACGGATACAATTTTTATTCGGACAACATTTAGCTTTAAGGAGAAAGTTGTAATTTGGATAAATGTTAGCATTTCAGGACTTTGTCCCCTTTTGCACTTAACTACAAGAATTTTTAGTTAATGGAGCAACGACAAAAATCCGCGGTATACTTAATACGCTTCACAGTCAGTGACGGCTCGTAAGGGGCGGCTGGGTAAAAATTATACAATGAAAATGAAGTTTAAAAAAAACAAATACTTTTGAAAAAATAAATTTGCAAACATCCTAAACCACACAAAACCAACAAGCAGTTTATTATTTCCCAGGCACCACCACGTGATAGACTTCATATACTAACACACGCGCTACGTAGTACGTTCGCATGCATCATCTCGGCTATAACGTTCGCGTAGCTTATATCACACAACCCCGGTCCGTCTCTTGTGGCCGTCTCCGCTTCCTAAAAAATATCCCAATTGAATAATATTTTACAGGTATTAATTGTTATTATAAAAAAAAATAAAAGTTTCTTACTTTAGTCATGACTAACGATGGTTAATATATCATATTTGCATTTTTCACTTCATATTACATGTTTAAACGTGGTGAGGAAACAAATGTAACATGTAACTGAATGTTTTAAAAAATAATTTTTAATTTATCGGCCAGCCGTTTCCCGCCGATGCCCGTTTTATCAGATGATTTTCCGTTTCTATGATTTCTATGTTTTTAAGAGGTTCGCTGAAAATCGATCGGTCAGTAGAGGTTATAGATACATTCACGGTTTTTTAGATTTTTCAACGATAGCAAGTATAAACGTTAATTTAACTGTTACAGATATAATAAATAACAAATACGACTTGGTAAACTATTTATTGGATAATAAATTTAAAAGATTGTCGTATGATAAAATTTTAATTAAAAAACATCCTATTCCGCAACCCCCAATGAATAACCGTCAATGTACAGTCAAAACCTGGACATAATCGTGCATTTTCTTCATCTCTATAACACAAACATATTTTGTTAAAGGGGAGTAATAACCAAAATAAATTATTTTGCTAATATTGCTTATTATTTTCGGAAAACCTAAATCGATTTACTTCAGTGGGGTATGACAGTCTTAAAGAAGTACTCCGTGCCTTAATAAAACATGAATTATCGAGAGAACATACTCTTTGTGCTTTAAAATGTAAATTATTTCGAAAACAAAATATTGCTAACGCTCTAGATCAGGGGTGCTCAAACTTGAACTGCTGGCGATCTACCTCAATATTTTAGACTACTTATGATCGACTCTGAGAGGCTGCAAGTATGTGTGATGCAGGGTTGTCGTACATACACGATACATACACCCTACCTACCTACCTACCTAACCAGGTAGGGTGTATCGTAGCATATATAGATATTAGCTTTCCGCACAATATACATTATTTTAGTCAAGGTTTGGGTTAGGTTTAGTTAGGTTCTTCTCTACAATATCAATGAAAAAACTCATAGTTATTCAAAATTGCGAGTTTATTGGTTGTTATAAAACAAAACAGTTACATATGATGTTAAACTTAACTAAGGAGTGACTTTGGATGTTGAAGCGTGGCACTACATGTCCTCAGCATACTTTTCATAAGATGGTACGTCACCACTGAGTGCTAATCGCAAGCATGATGACATATGATCGTCAATTAGTCGATTGCGATATTTTGACTTAATTATCTTCATTTCAGAAAATGCAGACTCGCACAAGTAAGTTGACCCAAACATTGCTGTCAGTTGAAGGGCATTGCCTTAGATTCGGATATTTATCTTCAGATATAAAACACCAGAAATTTGTATCAGATGCTGTAGCTTTGAGATGTATATCTGATATAATCTGCACCAACTCATTTTCAACAGAACATGAGTTCATATTAAACTGACTTGCTATTTCAGTAGCTAATTCCTCAATGTTTTTACATGAAAAAGGATAACTCATAAATGATGCTACATTTGCCAATTTACTACAATCATAAAAACGCATTTCGAATTGTCCCAAAATATTTGATAATTCAGCCTCATACGTATCATAATTCAACTGAGGAATCCTTGCTTTCAAAGACGGAAAATATTTCAGATCCTTTCTTTTCAGTTGATCTATCATAAGTTGCAATTTACTTTTGAATGCGTTTACTGCGCTAATCATCTCAATAACAGTTTTAAGTGCATTGTGATGTCAGTCAAAAATGCCAAATCAGTCAGCCACTTTTCGTTTTTCAACATCTGAGTGTCATCACCTCTTTCGTCTAGAAAAGCTGTTATTTCGGGCAATAATTCTTGAAACCTTTCTAAGAATTTTCCGCGACTCAACCACCTGACGTCCGTGTGAAGAACTAAATCAGGGTGTTCAGCTGACTGCCTATCTTCCAACTGCAACTTAAAGAGCCGCCGTTGCAAGCTACGTGCAAGGATGGAATTCACAATTTTTGTTGCAATGCTCATAATTTCCTCCGTGTTTAAAACTTTTGAACACAAAACTTGTTGATGTATAATGCAATGGATTGGAAAAAATGAATGGAAATCTTCATTAGCTCGACACAATGCCACAAAACCGTTTTTGTTTCCAGTCATTGCTGGTGCTCCATCGGTTGTAATGCACACTAATTTATATATTGGTAGCTTGTAGTTTTTTTACAAAATTGAAGAAAACGTCATATATATCTTCGCCACGGGTCTTCCCCTTCAGAAGAATGATTGTCAAAGATTCTTCCTTAGCCAACTTGTCTTTGAATACGATCCGAATAAAAATACACAGCTGGGCAGTGTCTATCATATCGGTGGATTGGTCGAACTGTAAAGAAAAGTATGTACATTCCATGACATCATTTTTTAGTTTATCTGCCATGTCCTGACTCATGACTTCAGTACGCCTCACTATGGGCCAGATGACCCGATTATAGGGGAATAATATCAAAATTTAAATTTTGGGAAAATGAAAAAAAATTACGTTAGCATTACTTCATAAAAGATAGCTTATCAAAATAATGATACACGCAGTTTTATTGAAACATCCAGTAGGCGCGAAAAATTGATTTGTTTTACGTTGCTTCGCGACCGGTCAATTAGTGCATAATTTGTTTGTTAAATATAAATATCTGTTAATCTCTGTCAGTTCTAAAGTGAAAGACCAATGGTAAGTAGTTTTGATTCACATAGCTACGTTTAGAAAAATGTATATATATTAATAGTAAACTGGACTTAATAATCTAGTCTTGATATGTTATAATTATAAAAAAAACCACACAGTTTGGATTGATTTATAAATTGGATTTCCACCGATTTCCAGTATGAAACTTATATGGTCTAATTTAGTGAAGTATATGTCAAAAATCAAAATATAAATGAAGTGCCAGCAGGTGCCCCTCTTTTTACAAGCTTTTATTTAACTTGCTTTGAATGTATGTATGTATGCTATGTATGTTTGTTCGGGCAAAATCTTGCAACTTAATTTTGAAATAGAAATTCTTAACCGATTTAGCTGAAATTTTGTACACATATTTAGGTCCGATGACAATGCATTATTATTCAAAAATTGAATTGGTACAGGGCCGTATTCAGGAGGGCGGGGCCCAAATTTAACTTTCCGATGTTCGATCGAGCTGAAATTTCGTACACGTATTCAGGTCCGATGACTATGCATTGTTATTCGAAAATTGAATTGGTACAGGGCCGTATTTAGGAGGGCGGGGCCCAAAATTAACTTTCCGTTCTTCTGAGCTGAAAAACGTATTTACTGTGGATAACAATGCAGTATTATATAATAATTCAATAGGTACAGGGTTACTACGTTAATACTAAAAAGTAAAAATAAATTAAAAGTAAAAAACATTTTTAAAAAACAAGCTTTTATTTAAATGCACTAAAAAGAAAAAAATAAATTTTAACTTCAAAATTGCTACTGTCAAATTAGAACGTCATTTCACATTTGACACAATTGATATGATATAAAAGCTTGCCGCGTATAAACACTTGATATGAATGATTTAGTAAGTACTTGTATTTACTTAGTTTGAAAATGAAAAAGTTAAAATCATTCACATCAAGTGTTTATACGCGACAAGCTTTTATATCATATCAATTGTGTCAAATGTGAAATGACGTTCTAATTTGACAGTAGCAATTTTGAAGTTAAAATTTATTTTTTTCTTTTTAGTGCATTTAAATAAAAGCTTGTTTTTTAAAAATGTTTTTTACTTTTAATTTTTATATTCTGAATTTTTTGATTCCTTCCACACAATAAATAAGTGAAACTAAACGGGACAATTGTTAATAAAATTTTGCTTCTATTTTTTCTTTGAACTACTATTATTATTATTATTATTTTATAATATTTTTAGATAACTTCAGGATACACAGAGTACTCCGAAAAGATATTTTTAATGTTTCTGGGATAGACAAAAAAAATATCTTTAAAGAATGCCTAAGAGTTCTTACTTGTAAGACATGTGAAAAGTGGAACACTGCTTCAGTTAATAAGTTAGCACAGACCTTTTTTTTTAAATCAGGCAAAAATGGATAACATCAAAAAGAACTACTCTGAGATTTTTGCAGAAAAATAAATTATGGCTAAATCAAAATTTGGAGATTGTTTGTAAATCATATAAATCAACGGGTAGACCAAAAAGTGAATTCTGTCAACTGACAAGTTCAGCTAAAAATAAAAGGACGAAAGTTATTAGACAAAAAACGAATCTCGAGGAATTAACACATGCAACTCAAAGTTCATTGAGAGCATCAGGTAACTAGACTGCAGCTTTACTATTAAATAAAGCGACGTCAGTTCCACCTACTGAGACACGTAAAATGTTGAAAGCTTATGAAGAAGTCAGTATTTCACATAACACCAGTGTGAGAAAAATGACAACTGATGAAGCTCTAGCTATGCTAGTTAGTTTAAGACTCTCTAAAAGGCAATATCAGCAGATACGAATGCAAGCAAAAGAAC
The DNA here is from genome assembly GCA_030620095.1 of Kuschelorhynchus macadamiae. Taxonomy (NCBI): domain Eukaryota; kingdom Metazoa; phylum Arthropoda; class Insecta; order Coleoptera; family Curculionidae; genus Kuschelorhynchus; species Kuschelorhynchus macadamiae. The sequence goes on from JAUTXW010005117.1 coordinate 466,424, forward strand.
ATAGAGCCGAATTGTACCCCGCATATAATGACGTTCGAGTAGCAAAACGCAAGTGTTTTCCTGACGAAGGACTATCTGTCAGTTGCATTAAGGTTGAATTGAGTTTGCAGTCTTTGCTAGACCTGACAACACATCGTTTACTTGAAAGCCTAAAATTTCCAGCAGAAGCTATCCTGTCTACCAATTTATGTCTTCTGAGTAAATGGGGTTGCGATGGAAGCTCAGGCCAAAAACAATATAAACAGTTTCAAGAAGCAGGAGATGATGCAAATTTATTTCTAACTTGTTTAGTTCCCATCAGGCTATATTTTATAGATTCAACAAAAAGAAAAATACTCTTGTGGCAGAATCCAACTCCATCATCGACATTTTATTGCAGGCCTTTAAGAATGCAAATGGTTAAAGAAGATGTAGAAGTTTCAATTGCAGAAAAGAAAAATGTTGAGGCAGAAATCGCAAAGTTAATTCCGACTGTGGCCTTTATTGAAGAAAATGAGGTCAAGGTAAGTAATAACATCATCGTTCGTGGCCTTTGTAATAAATGTTTTTGTTGTTTTGTGCTGGTTATATTTTTTCTTCCTTTATGTTTTATGTACCAAATATTTTTTTTAGGTTAAACACCAGTTGGTTATGACAATGATCGACGGTAAAATGATTAATTCTCTGACAAATACACCTTCTCAGATATGTTACATATGTGGCTCCTCTCCAAAAGAAATAAATGATTTGGAAAAAGTAAAACAAAAACCTATTGATATAACTACATTCACTTACGGCCTTTCCACCTTGCATTCATGGATACGTTTTTTTGAGTGGCTACTTCATATAAGTTACCGGTTGCAGCTAAAAAAATGGCAAGCTCGAAAGGATGACAAAGAAATTGTAAATTTGGAAAAGAAAAGAATTCAGACGGAATTTAAGACTAAAATGGGGCTTCTAGTGGATCAACCAAAACAGGGAACAGGTACAACCAATGATGGAAATACCGCTAGAAGATTTTTTTCAAATCCAGATATTTCTTCACAAATTACCAAAATTGACAAAACCTTAATATATCGATGCTCAGTCATCTTACAAACAATATCAAGCGGTTTGAGTATTAAATGTGACGAATTCGACCAGTATGCTATGGATACAGCAAAATTAGCCATTTCTCTGTATCCATGGTATTACATGCCTCCAGCAGTTCACAAGGTTCTAGTTCATGGGTCCGAAATTATACAGCATGCGTTAGTTCCCATTGGCCAATTATCCGAGGAAGCTCAAGAAGCTAGAAACAAGGATTACAGGCGGTTTCGTGAGAATAACTCAAGAAAATGCGATCGTATTTCTACAAACACAGATGTTTTCAATAATCTTTTGCTATCATCCGACCCTGTAATATCTAGTTTAAGGAAGACACCTAGAGCCAAAACAAAAAAATTCCACCCTGAAGCCATTGCTCTCTTTGATTGTCCAGATATTAGTCAAACCTGTGAAAGTAGCGAAACGGAAAGTGACTCTGACTCAGAATAATGATTTTTTATTTTTTCTATCCGTACTGCCTAACTATTTTTTTTCTGTCTCATTGTAATCCCAATTTCATCTAATGTTCTCATTAATGTTTTCTCCCAATACGTACTGATTCAGAGTAACTCTCTGACGAAATATTTTACTGATTTAGAGTGACAGAGTCTTCCAACGAGGACAGAACAGGGGCTTTTATTTGACCTCCCTTGTATTTAAAAAAAAAATGAAAATAACCATTCGATGTATTTTTTCCCAAAGAATTCAAAAATGTCAACAAAAATTTATTTGAAGCAAAAACAAAAGAGTTACGGCAACGATCAACCTTTTTTTAAATGGAATGTGCAGTTGCTTTAAATGTTTTTTTATTAACATTTTTGAATTTATGGGAAAATACATCAATTGGCTATTTACCAGGGATGTCAAATAAAAGTTCCTGTTCAGTACTCGTAGGAAGACCCTGTACAGGGAGTCCAAAATAAAGTACCCTACCCCCTTAGATATCTCAAAAGATACTCTATTTAGGAAAAAAAAAGTAAAATATAAGGTGTTATTGTTTTTTAGGGAACTTTTAAATTATATACCTTTCACGTATACAGGATGCTCAGTTTTTCATGGTATATTATTGGACTTTTCAATTTTTCGTATAACACATCACATACCCAAATTCCTTTGTTTTCATATGCTTGTAACTCGAAAACAAATAAATTTGAGTATATGACATGTTATATAAAAAATACTTAAGTATTTTTGTCTGTAGAATCCAAAAATCCAATAATATATAGGGGGAGTCCCATTTAATTTTTAATAGTTGATTCCTGACCATAAAAACTGAGCACCTTGTATACGTAATAGGTATTATGTAATATAAAAGTTCCCTTAAAAACAACACTTTTTATTTAACTGTTTTTCCTAAAGAGAATAGCTTTTGAGATAAGGGGGTAGGGTACCTTATTTCGGACACCCTGTACATAGGTTAATGTGTTTTTATTTGCGGAAAAGAAAAAAATTCTATAATTTTTTACAAATTTCAATATTTTATTAGATTAGCTAGGTACATAATAGTATGTTCAATTATTATCTTTAATAGATATTAGTTAAAATTACAGAATAAATAAATATTAGTAGGCTGTCCTAATATTATTGTTATATTTAAATATCCTAAAATGTAGATTGCAGATTTTGACAGAAGTTTTCTAATGTAAACTTTTTATATGTTTACACTTTAAGCAGTTAGAAAAACCATTTACGTACTTTTAGGTAATTGATGGCATTTTTGAGGTTCGCCTTTTTTACGCTAACGCTTTTTTGGGACACCCTATACATTTTTTTTTGCACATACCTATATTTAGTAGCAAAGCCTAGTAATTCTCCACAAGCTAAAAAAATCATTGTTATAATGAAACCCAAGAAAGTTAAAAAGCGACTTATTTATAATAATTATTAATTACCCTGTATATAAATTAGATTTTAAGTTTATAAAGATTATCTTTGTAGTTATAATTAAGTACAGTGTTAAATATAGATAAAACTACATTTTCGCTACAAAACCTTAAGAATCTTAATTTTTCCTCCATAACCAAGTCATCTGGCCCACAGGCGCCTTTGTGACAGTCGGACGAGATAACTGAAGTTCTCTAATAGCAGACATGATTTCTGTTTTATTTTTAAAATCTCCAAATAAAGTCTCACCCGCTTCAATAAATCCTTCCTTAACAACCGATCCATCTTCGAATGGTTTCTTGTGTTTCGCCAATATCTGAGATATTTTAAATGACGCGATCGTAGCAGCTTTTGATTGTTTGGCTGGTCTTGTGAACATGGTTTGTTATTTTTTCAAACAAAATATCAAATCACGTACTTTTCGTTTTCTTAATTCACTCTGTGGCGGAAAATCCTTTTCATAGTTTTTATGAACCGTTTTATAATGCCTCTCTAAGTTACCACGCTTAAGTATTGCAACTGACGCACGACAAATAAGACAAATGCACTTATCCTTCACCATACAAAACAAAAATTCCTCCTCCCAATCGTTATTAAAATGTTACGTTTTAGATTTCTTCGCTGCACTCATTTTGTACTATTTAATAATAAACTTTGTATCGACGTAGTATTGCCTTCAAGTTGCAATTCAGAATGACTCCAGTTCCTGCAGGCGCAACATTTATATCGGCGTGAACGAAAGTCTCGAATGTTCCCGTCAAACGCGCCGCCCCAAATTTCTAGAAAAGCGGCAAGAATAAAAAACGCGGCTTTTCTTTGACAAGGAACGCGCGTTCCTTTGATAAAGCCGCCTTTTGCCGCTAGCAGAGTGTTATTTTATTTATTTTATTACGTAATAATTTGTAGTTTAGTTAAGTCCCTACTTATTAAAAAAATTGTTCTTCTCGAGATCAACTTAAAAAGCACTCGCGATCGACCGTTTGAGCACCCCTGCTCTAGATACTGCTGAAAGACATTTTATAAACAAGCACAATGAAAATGTCCGAGAAAATAGAAAAATGATTTTTTTATCAACATAAGAACATAAGTCATTTTTTTATCAACATAAGAACTAAGTTTTCGGGGTAATAATGAATCATGAAACTCTGACAATCAAGGCAATTTTAGAGAATTAGCTAAATTTGCAGCGACATTAGATGATAAGTTTATAGAACCCTCTTCTGTTTTTACAGGTTTTATCTAAACGATACAAAATGATTTGATTAGTTCAATAACTAAAATTATTATCCAGCAAATTAACGATGAAATTAACAGCGCTGAATGTTTTTCGTGGAAAATCGATGAGACAACTGATATAGGTAGCTTTTCCCAAATGTCTGTAATTTTTCGTTTTGTTCGCGATGGTGCGCTGATTGAAAGGATTTTGGGTTTCTTTAATGTTAGTAAAGGTCGAACTCCTAGTGATATTTTTAATTTATTGAAACAAAACTTTAATCATTTCAATATACAGTTAAAGTTAATTAGTCAGACTTACGACGGAGCTGCAGTAATGGCAAGACAACTTAACGGATTACAAAAAAAAGTTAAATCGGTTGCTCCTCAGGCTCTTTTCACCCATTGTTATGCTCATAAATTAAATTTGGTATTGCAAGATTTTTTTTTTCAAATCCATCTGGTTTTCAGCATTTTTTTCAAAGTCTACTAAACGCACCAATCTATTAGATACAATTTGCCAAAAAAGATTACGAACGAGATTAATAACAAAAATAATTTGCTTGATACCTTTGATCATATAATTGAAAATGTTGACCAATGGGATGATATCTCAATACGCGAGGCAAGTGATTTCAGAAGGTTGCTAATAGATTTTGATTTTTTATTTTTACTTTCTACTTTTAATTTATTTTTTCACATACCGACTCAGTTTTCTTTATAATTCAAAATATATCAAAAAATTTTCTGATATAACGTACACAAATGAAAGGATAAAGTCACTCTTAGCCAGTTTTTTCACACAATTTCGAAATGATGAGTCTTATTTTAACAACTTTTATTCCGGAGTTATCAACATGGTAGACGATCCATAATGTAAAACGGAATAAAACTGAATACAACTTAATTACTAATGATCTTGCTTTATCTAAGAAAAGATTATTTCTTGAACTTTTAGACTTGCTTACAAACCAAATTGAAATACGTTTTAAAGATAATCAATCACTAACTTTTTTGGAATTATTAGATAACACAAAACTTGATGATTTTAATAAAATATTTCCAGAAATTCAATTCAACTGTTTAATAAATAATTACAAGGAATTATTCAATCACGAAAAACTGAAAAGAGAGTTGCAAGTTCTATATTCTGATAAAACAATTTTCGGTAATTCTTCGACTCTTAGTGACATGTAAATTTATATACAAAAACGAGACAATTTCTGATGTACTGGAATTTTACAAGCTACTCAGCTTAGTTCTGTCCCTCCCGCCAACATCAGCATCCGTAAAAAGAAGTTTTTCTATCTTAAAGCGTATCAAATCATATATCCGAAATACTATGACACAGTCGCGCTTAAGTAATTTAGGAGTTTAAGCGATCGAGCGAAATCTTATAAAAGATTTAATGAAAAATGATGATTTTTATGACAAGGTAATCGACGATTTTGCTACCACTAAAACACGCCGAATTGGGAAATAAACAATTTGCTGACCAGAATAAAAAACGTGCTACCATGGTAATTTATTAAAAAAACTTCTAAACCTATAATTAGCTTCACTCGTAGTATACGCTACCATAAAAATAATTATTTAATTCAGCCCTTAAGAGCAAGTTTATTCTTAACAAAATTTACTAAAACCGTGCGACCACCGTTATTTATAAATCAAACACAACGAAAATATAGTCCTGAGTGACAATTTACAAGAGCTTTATGCTACCATAAAAAATATTACTTAATTCAGCCCTAAAGGACTACTTTACTCTTCAACATTTTTACTAAAACAGTGCCACAACCGTTATTTATAAATCAAACACAGTGAAAATATAGTCCTGAGAGACATTTTACACAAGCTTTATGCTACCACAAAAATTATTATTTAATTCAGCTCTAAAGAGCTACTTACCTCTTAAACATTTTTAGTAAAACAGTGCGACCACCGTTATTTAAAAATCAAACAAAATATAGTCCTGAGTGACAATTTACAAGAGCTTTATGCTACTATAAAAATTATTATTTAATTCAGCCATAAAGGGCCACTTTACTCTTCAAATTTTTTATCAAAACAGTGCGACCACCATTATTTATAAATCAAACACAACGAAAATATAGCCCTGAGTGACAATTTACAAAAGCTTTATGCTACCATAAAAATTATTATTTAATTCAGCCCTAAAGGGCCATTTTACTCTTCAAAATTTTTACTAAAACAGTGCGACCACCGTTATTTATAAATCAAACACAACGAAAATATAAGAGACCCTTTACAAGAGCTTTATGCTACCACAAAAATTATTATCTAATTCAACTCTAAAGGGCTACTTTACTCTTAGAGATTTTTACTAAAACAGTGCGACCACCGTTATTTATAAATCAAACACAACAAAAATATAGTCCTGAGTGACAATTTACAAGACCTTTATGCTACCATAGAAATTTTCATTTAATTCAGCCCTGAAGGGCTACTTTACTCTTTAAAATTTTCACTAAAACAGTGCGACCACCGTTATTTATAAATCAAACACAACGAAAATATAGTCCTGAGTGACAATTTACAAGAGCTTTATGCTACCATAAAAACTATTATTTAATACAGCTCTAAAGGGCTACTTTATTCTTAAACATTTTTACTAAAACATTGCGACCACCGTTATTTATAAATCAAACACAACGAAAATATAGTCCTGAGAGACAATTTACAAGAGCTTTATGCTACCACAAAAATTATTATCTAATTCAACCCTAAAGGGCTACTTTACTCTTAAAGATTTTTACTAAAACAGTGCGACCACCGTTATTTATAAATCAAACACTACGAAAATATAGTCTTGAGTGACAATTTACAAGGGCTTTATGATACCATAAAAATGATTATTTAATTCAGCTTTAAAGGGCTACTTTACTCTTCAATATTTTTACTGAAACAGTGCGACCACCGTTATTTATCAATCAACCACAACGAAAGTTTAGTCCTGAGTGACAATTTACAAGAGCTCTATGCTACCACAAAAACTTTTATTTAATTCAGCTCTAAAGGGCTACTTTACTCTTATATATTTTTACTAAAACAGTGCGACCACCGTTATTTATAAACCAAACACAACGAAAATATAGTCCTTAGTGACAATTTACAAAAGCTTTATGCTACTATAAACATTAATATTTAGTTCAGCCCTAAAGGGCTACTTTACTCTTAAACATTTTTGCTTAAACAGTGCGACCACTGTTATTTATAAATCAAACACAACGAAAGTATAGTCCTGAAAGACATTTTACAAGAGCTTCGTGCTACCACGAAAATTATTATTTAATTCAGCCTTAAAGGGCTACTTTACTTTTAAAGATTTCTACTAAAACTGTGCGACCACCGTTATTTATAACTCAAACTTAACAAAAATATTGTCTTGCTAGGCATTTTAAAAGAACTTTAGGCTACCACAAGAAATATTGCCTAATTCAGCTTTTAAGGGCAACTTAACTCTTAAATTTTTTTACTAAAATCATGCGATTACCGCTATTTATAAATCAAACTCAATGAAAATATAGGCCTGAGAGAAAACCATAAAATACTTACTTAATTCAGACCTTACCTTACTCCTAACGAAAATTACTAAAACCGTGCGACCACCGGTATTTATAAATCAATCTTAGCGAAAATATAGTCCAGAGAGGCTTCACAATGGCTTTAAGTTATTGTAAAAATATAAAATTATTTAAATAAGTCCAAAGAGTGATTTTACGCAAAAATATTGAGAAGCTGATTTAGTTGAAAGCACCAAAGTTATGATTTATGATATTAAGTATCCTTACTTTTTGTTCCTAGGACGTAAAAGCATGTTACGCCTTTTTTACAGTTTTATAGAGGGCGGAAAATACGTTTGCGCTCTAAAAAATTTAAGTTTACGGCACAAGGCGTCTTTTTTGTTATTTTAAGCTCGATAGTATAAACAGATACCATATTTACTAAGATCCATCAGGGCATATTTTAATTAAAACAGGACTATACTTTCATTGAATTTTATTCATAAATAGCGGTGGTCACACGGTTTAAGTTACATTTGTTTAAGAATAAAGTATCCCTTAAGGGTCGAATTAAACAATTCTTTTTACGGTAGCTGAAAGCCCTTTTATATTTGTCTCTCAGGACTCTATTCTTGTTGTGTTTGATTTATAAATAACGGTGGTCGCACGGTTTTAATAAAAATCTTTAGAAGTGAGGTAGTCCTTTAGCGCTGAATTAAATAATAATTTTTATGGTAGCATAAAGCTCTTGTAAAATGTCTCTCAGGGCTACATTTTCGTCGTATTTGATTTATAAATAACAGTGGTCGCACTGTTTTAGTAAAAGTGTTCAAGAATAAAGTAGCCCTTTAGGACTGAATTAAATAATATTTTTGTAGTAGTATAAAGCTCTTGTATAATGCCTCTGAGGACTATATTATTTTTGTTGTGTTTGATTTATAAATAACGATGGTCGCACTGTTTTAGTAAAAATGCTTTAGAGTAAAGTAGCCTTTTAGGACTGAATTAAATATTAATGTTTATAGTAGCATAAAGCTCTTGTAAATTGTCACTCAGGACTATATTTTCGTTGTGTTTGATTTATAAATAACGGTGGTTGCAATGTTTTAGTAAAAATCATTAAGAATAATGTAGCCCTTTAGGGCTGAATTAAATAACAACTTAGCTAAAGCTCTTGTGAATTGTCACTCAGAACTATATTTTCTTTTGTTTGATTTATAAATAACGGTGGTGGCACTGTTTTAGTAAAAATCTTGAAGAGTAAAGTATCCCTTTAGAGCTGAATTAAATAATAACCTTTGTGGTAGCATAAAGCTCTTATAGATTGTCACTCAAAACTATATTTGTTGTGTTTGGTTTATAAATAACGTTGGTTGAACTGTTTTAGTAAAAATGTTTAAGAGTAAAGTAGCCCTTTAGGGCCAAATTAAATAACAATTTTAGTGGTAGCATAAAGCTTCTGTAAAATGTCTCTCAGGACTATATTTTCTTTGTGTTTGATTTATAAATAACGATTGTTGCACTGTTTTAGAAAAAATTGTGGAGTAAAGTAGCCATTTACGGCTGAATTAAATAATAATTTTTATGTTAGCATAAAGTTCTTCTAAATTGTCACTCAAGACTGTATTTTCGTTGTGTTTGATTTATAAATAACGGTGGTCGCACTGTTTTAGTAAAAGTGTTTGAGAGTAAAGTAGCCCTTTAGGGCTGAATTAAATAACAATTTTTATGGTAGCATAAAGCTCTTGTAAAATGTCTCCTAGGACTATATTTTCGTTGTGTTTGATTTATAAATAAGGGTGGTCGCACTGTTTTAGTAAAAATTGTGAAGAGTAAAGTAGCCCTTTAGGGCTGAATTAAACAATAATTTTTATGGTAGCATAAAGCTCTTATAAATTTTTACTCAGAACTGTATTTTCGTTGTGTTTGATTTATAAAGTGTTCAAGAATAAAGTAGCCCTTTAGGACTGAATTAAATAATATTTTTGTAGTAGCATAAAGCTCTTGTATAATGCCTCTTAGGACTATATTTTTGTTGTGTTCGATTTATAAATAACGGTGGTCGCACCGTTTTAGTAAGAATGTTTAAAAGTAAAGTAGCCCTTTAATGCTGAATTAAATAATAATTTTTATGCTAGCATAAAGGTTGTGTAAAATGTCTCTCAGGACTATATTTTCGTTATGTTTGATTTATAAATAACGGTGGTAAAAATGTTTAAGAGTAAAGTAGCTTTTTAGGGCTGAATTAAATAATTACTTTTGTAGTAGCATTAAGCTCTTGTAAAATGTCTTTCAGCATCATATTTTCGTTGTGTTTGATTTATAAATAACTGTGATCGCACGGTTTTAGTAAAAATCTTGAAGAGTAAAGTTACCCTTAAGGGCTGATTTAAACAATTATTTTTACGCTATTTTAAAGCGCATCTAAAGTGTCCCTTAGGATTTTATTTTCGCTAAGGTTGGTTCATAAATAGCGGTGGTCGCACGGTTTTAGTAAATTTTCATAAGAATAAACTTGCCCTTAAGGGCTGAAATAATTAATTATTTTTATGGTAGCATATACTACTAGTGAACCTAATTACACGTTTAAAATTTGGGGAAGTTTTTTTAATAAATTACGATGGTAGCACGTTTTTTATTCTGGTCAGCAAAATATGCACACCCGCCGAATTGAATTAATATTTAAAAATCAATAGGCCCATAGAAATATCCATTTTATTCTAGTAGTGTATTTTCTGTGTATTTTTGATTATTAAAATTTAGAATAATTTTCCAACTTACTTTTCCATATGAGCGCGCAAAAGACACTTTATTCAGTTTATTTTAAGAGTTTGTTTCTGTTTGTGGTTGTTATTGGAATTTAGAATATATTTTGTGTTCGTTTTTGATAGAGAATTTATAATTTATTTTCCTTTTGTTTTGTTTACCCCAATCTTCTTTATACCATTTCTTTCCTGATATTGCTTTCCTATCCTGGCAAGAATGCTCTAGACCTCCCCGTGGTTCTTGCTGGACAATATAATTTTTTGGTTGTGAATGTAATTTACGCTTTGTTTGGCATTTGTTTTATTTTTGTCTTAGAGCAGGATACATTAAAATATCAAAAAATTAAATTCACTGACTAGGGCGTCTTACTAACATTTGCGCCTTTTTTATCAAAATTACTTACTCACTTAATTATCCTTAAAGAAATAAACGAAAAAAGAATTGGCAAATTCTAGACTGGCCCAGAGCCTCGGCCGACCCAAAATTTTAGACCACGAACCGTCACTGTTCACAGTGGAGCTGTTTATTGCCTTTTTGATTTTTGTAGCTCTTTCGGTTGAATGTTCCGAAACTTCTTGGATTATTTTTGATGCAATTCATCTCCGGAAAAACTCGAGACTTTTGCTTGTCCCCGACTTTTGTTGACTTTGAATTTGATAAAAAAAATCCAACCGACTCTTAATCTCTTTTTTCGAATAGTGTGTGTGGGTGTGTACCTTTACACTGTTTCCAAATTTTCGCCACAAAATTTAAATGTCTAACCTATTCCACTATTCTATTTAGCTATTTAAATAACCCAACACTAATTTTAAGTCACTCAGTCAAACTCCAAACCTATAACGTGAATGACACTAATTTAACAACGCGACTATATGAAACAATACTCGTAATTTTATTTTGTGCCATGACAACCTTTCTTAAGATAAAAATGTAATATCGCAGAAAAAATATCTATGGGATACTAGCTACAAGATGAAATCCAAACATTTTTATCGACATTCTTTTTTTCGATTTATTAATTCACAAAACAAATAAAATGTGCGTCGCCGTAACAACAAACGGCAATAGCAACATATTTTACAAGAGACTGTAATAAACTAACGATTTTACACTACTAAATAATCGTTGGCAATAAACCTCGTTTAGCTTCAGACCGGCAATATCAGCTTCAGCAGCAACAACAACCTCAAGTTTAACACATAGAACACGTTTATTGTTCCCTTTATATTTTCCCTCTAAAAAATAGGCATAGCTTTTTACACCGACAGCAAAATATGTATACAATATAAATATTCCACTAAAATTATAAGAAGAGTTTCGAGTTTCTCATTCAAAATTTCCGAGCCCAAAAACCCACGCGTGAACCCTGACCTCTATACGCTCGAAATTTGAACCTTGCATGTTCGGCCTGGCTAATAGAATAGCACATCTAGATACGATTTAAACATGAATTGAAAACTACCGCTCGAGAAATTGAAATTTATGTGAAGGCACTTGTAGTTTGAAGAGTTCGCTAAATTTATATCTATTATAAAATGTATAGTACTATCAATGTTTTTATCAATAAATTAAAATATATGTATTTCTTGTTACCTTTTATTATGAAACTTTTTTATTTATGCATACCGCAGATATTTCCGATACGAGTTCATAAATGAAGGTATTTTAAGCATGCATGTTAAGTTCCTAACCCATTCATTTTGCAAAACTTGCACCTAATAATAATTGCATTGATAAAATGGCATAAGTATGTTAAAAAAATGATAATTAATTGTAATGTATTTATTTGTCACCAGTATTTGTTGCCATTAGCAAATTTGTCTATTATTTAGATAAGTTGTATGTCCCTGTATAAATAGTCCTGAAGCCATGACCAAAATGTGTTTTCATTGCTGATAAACTTATACATAGTTAATTATGACCCTGTGAGACCGCTCTTAGATTTGTACGTCCTGAGTCTAGTCGGTGCTATAGTGACTAGAGGAGAAAGAAATCTGAGCAAATTTGCTCAGATCAAGGCTAACTTAAGTGTAGAGGAGTTTGCGATCAGCGCATACCACACTGGCACAATAAGTGCAAAGCTTCAGTTTTGGTGTCCGTAAAAGGATTTTCAACCTCTAACGAGACAAAAAAAGAAAGGGAAGAAAGTTTTATATACACCTCGAACTCGTAGAGATAACTTTCCTTGCGCACTAGTTCTGCAATTTCGATTTTTTTAAACAAACGAAGCTAAGAAAATATAGAATAGAGACGTGAGAAAAATACAGACGAATCTTATAAGCGAGAATTGAAATTCGCGACAATGGGAGGGGCTTATATAGCCTGTTGCCCATAACCAAACTTTGTTGTTTAAAGTCAAAGTCAAAAAAGTCAAAATTTTTATTCGTCAAAAGTCCCAGTAAAGGACACAGACACGTCAAATAAATTACAAAATCAATAGGTCAGCAATAATATTCTAAAGCTAAAAACAAGAAAAAATAAAAAAAGATAAATGATATAAGAATTGGAGTAGCACAAAACCTATCTAAAGACAAGGCAAATTATACAAAATAATAGTGTAGGAAAGATATCAATAACCTTTTTACAATCAGTCGGTAAAAATTTAAAATTAACGTAAATGGACCTTATACCTATATCAATTAAAAGTGCATAAGCAATTGAACAAAAATTCATTTAAAACAGCCCTACTCAGCGGACAGGACATTCACTCGCATTGCACGTATCTTTTCATACTTGTCCTGAAGTATAAGCATCTATTGCAGGATGTCCTCAAAAATTCAGTCAATGAATGATATCCCTTTTGACAAATAAGTTTTTGTAATTTATTTTTAAAGTTGTTATAGCCTGAAAGAGATTTTAGTGAGTCAGGGAGTTTATTGTAAATTCGTATGCTTGCGTAATTTACCGATTTTTGGTAGCGAGCAGTTCAGTGAGAAATATACACTAAAGCAGCGGCGCTACGAGTGCTATAATGATGGTGAGGCGAATTAGTTTCGAAACGCGATAAATTAGCCCTAACATAAAGGCAAAATTTAATAATGTAAATTGAAGAAAAGGTTAATATTCTGTGCTTTTGAAAAACTGCTCGACGGATTTCTCTTTTTTTTAGGTTAAACATTAGTTTTACAATTCCCTTTTGAATTAAAAATACGGTTACTGTTAACTGCAGAGCCCCAAAGTGTTAAGTGATAAGACATTGCCGAGTATATCAATGCGTAAGCACCTTACGTAAGAGATCTTTTCGGAGGGTAAGGATCGCAAAATAGGCTTTGTTTAGCTTCTTCAATTATGTGAAGATACCAATTTAAACCATTGTCTATCACTCATCCTAAAAATTTTGAGATGTTTGTAGAACATATTTTTTATTTCCAAATTATTTCTGCTGAAATATATACACTTGGTCTTATTTGCATTTACAATAAGCCTGTTTCTCATACACCAGTCAGGATATGGCTGAGAAATCTTGAGTTGCTCAAGCGTAGATTCAGAAATGGCTGGAGAAGTATCATCCGCATAATTTATTACGAGACCCTTTCTAATGTATCAGGGTAAGTCAATAATAAACAGTATGAAAATCAACGAACCTAGGATGGATCCCTGAGCTACACCAAAAAATATTTCATACTCACTTGACCTACAATCACTCATTGAAACATATAACTTTCTGTTTTCAAGAAAACTTATCAGCCAATCAAGAACATTCGCTCTTATGCCCAAATTGAACAGTTTATCCCTGACAAATTCAGGATCAACATTATCAAAGGCTTTCGATAAGTCAAAAAAACAGCTGCAACATAGCTCCCCCTGTCTATTTCTTTTTGGAGACAACCACGTTGATTGTTTTATATTCTTTATTTGAAATTTACCAGAGCATATTAAGAAAGGATTTCTTATTGTAAGTAGTAAAGCACTAATTTTTGTTGCGGTTTTGATGTAGACTTATGAACACTTATTAACGGAGATTATATGTTTGCTTTCACAATAATCCATCACAAACAAAAACCAAATTTTTGGAAGCGAAATGTATTAGTAACATAATATATTTGAAGATATTTGCACTAAAGTGTAGAACTGAATTAACGATTTTGAAAAAAAATTGCGGGCATCATATTCTATTAGCGTTACATAAGACGTCACAAGACGATATATTGTCTTTAAGCAATATTTGCATTGTTTTCAACTACGTATATGTGCTAATTATCAGTGGCGTACCCAGCGGGGTTCCATCGACTCCGTAGAACCAGAGGCCGCAAAATATTGTAACATGAAACTATGCAAATGGACCAAGCCAAATACCACGTTTCTATACAACTGATCGAATTTTCACCTTTTTTTTTCGCTATCCAATGAATTTAATGTAGTTTTACTTTGACGTCCTTATTTATTATCCCCATCCCCCGCATATAAAAGCTGGCTACGCCATTCTCTGTGCAGTTTCTGTTATCACCAGGTTCTTCAGAATCTATTGTTATTTTTATTTTCATTTATTAACGAATAAAAGTTTCTAACTATCGAAATTTTGAAGAACTATTTTTAATTTTTTACTCAAATTCCATCTCGTTAATTTATATTTTCATCTAATTTTCTATATACATACAGTGACTTTAACCGAGTATTTCTGCATGCAGTTTAAAATTAAGAAATTTAACTCTTTTACCTAAACCGTAGTCTGTTGAGTTTTGTTCCGCCATGTTGAAATCAATCTAATAAGCACCTTTTTAGGTCGATTTTTTAAATATTTAATTAAGCCACCATTTTGTTTCTCCGTCAGCGTACCCAAATTTTGTTGATTCTTAGGTAATACCTGATTTTTGTGCAATATTTCAGGTAAATTGGATAAGAAGGTTTTTAGTAATATTTTTTTACATTTTACTATGCTACCAATTTGTTCCGCCGTATTGGACTGGACCCTTAATTTTTATAGTAAATCGGATAAGTAGTTTTTTAGCTATGCCGCGAACAGACTGACAGACAGACAGACCATCTCACGGGTTTGAGGAAACATGTTTTTGGCATCTACGGACCCTAAGACGCGAAGATCTGTAAAAACCTTGGAGGGTGATTTTTTCACGATTATAATACTTCCCTTTTACGAAAGAAGTAATACATAAACTGTCGTTAATAAAAAATAAGAAAATTACACACTAAAAAAGCATGGGGAATCTTACTATTGGTTGTTAGTAATGTAATATATCTTTTTTGAAACGATTTATTATGGATATTTTGTTACATAGGTAGATTGGCACCGCAAGCCAACAGCGGCAACGCTGAGGCAGGTGGTGTGGTTCTGGGTTAGCACTAGATTAAACGTATAAGCGCTACATCGCGATGACATCATCGTTAAAACCATATCACAATTGAAATAAAAGATTATTAATCCTTACCTTATATCGTTTTAATATGTTCAATTCTCATGAGAGAAACAATTCAGTTGAACCGCAGCTCAATTGCACACTAATTACCTTTTACCTGCTTACATCTTGATTGCAGTTCATGTTCGCCTAAATTTTGAATAGAGTACAGTTAGCACAAATTGCAACAAAACAACAAAAAAAACACATTGATCCATGAATATCGATCCGGAAGTACCTAAAAAGAGAGAGGAGGCTGGTTTTGGCAGAGGCAATCTATTTAAGGTCCAAGATAAGCAAGCTAACGCAAATTTATTCGCGAAAATTAACCTAAAAGTATCAAAAAAGGGAGAAGAGAGGATAAATGGCTTTTTCGGGAATATAATAATAATAAGAAATAATAGAATAATTACTTTGCTTATGGCTTCGACAGCGTTTGCTTTAAAAATGTACACGAGACAAGAGAAAAACGAGATTATAGAAAAAAACACGTGATTTTGACCTTGGGCGATATTTCAATGAATTAAAAAGAAAATTTACTTATAGCATCAATAATCTTTCTTGTCGCCTTTTCCAAGTTCAAGACCTGTATCTATGGTTCTCAATTTATTTTAGATTGATTAGATGCTTGAGCTCTTTTTTATTATTCTTATTTTCACTGGCGTACAACAAATTTTTCAACATTATATTTCATGAATTTCAATCACGTATTTTTTTTCAATTCGAATAATCAAGGTTATTCGAAACTTATCTTCAAAGGGTATTAATGCACTTCAAAGAGGCTATGGGGTTTTCCTTGTAAACGAATAGTCACGGGAGAAAATTTAATAACTGTCTATGAGGACGTTCAAACCGTTTTTTTTTTTCACTCCATACAGAAATAAAATCAACATCCAATGATAATACTTGAAAATTGAATCAATTACCTTGAGAATACATTTTTTTGCAATGCTCTTGACCATCTATAATAACACCAAACGTAAACATGTTAAAACTCGATTTACGGGAAAATCATTCCATTTGGTGAAAAAGAGTAGAGTTTAATCAGAATAAAACTATCTTTCCTATAACAGTTTCTTTTTATGTTTCTCAACAGTCCCGGATTTTGATAAAAAAAATGTTCTTCCCCTTTTTATGTATTTCCTGAACGATGCGCGTGTAGGAATTTTAATTTTCCCATTCTGTTTACCAAAACGGACCTCTCTATAGGAAATCAGCGTTCATGTATTTTTTTTTATGAATTATTTTTACATCACTTATTTTATGTAGAAAAAATCAAATAATCGGCGGAATATAGCATCCTAATAAAACAAAAATTAATAATCGTTGAATATGAAAGCATCTTTATAAGATATCATTTAGGTTATACTAAGCGGAACCTGTTCATTTTTACTTCCCTCGTAAAAGGGAAGTATTGTAATAGTGAACAAAATAAATCTCCGAGATTTTTTCAGATCTTTACGGTTTAGGGTTCCTAGATGACGAAAAACATATTTTCTCAATTCCGTCGGTCTGTCTGTCTGTTCGCCGCTAAAGCTAAAAAACTACTTATCTGAATTAAGGTTCATATGGGGATCACCTGGTAACATTTTGGTAAAAATATGGCGAAACAAAATGGCGGCCTAGTGAAGTGTTAAAGAAATTATTATTAAAAACTACTCATCTAATTTATCTCAATTTTTTTAAAAACATCAAGTATCATGTTGACATCAAGTGGTAAAATTTTCGTACGAATCCAAGATGGCGGAACAAAATGGCGACATAATAAAATATTTAACAATTCAGTCTGAAAAGACTCCTTAATGATTTGGTCTCAAATTTAGTACCATAATTAATTGTGATATAGGGATCAATTAGTAAAATAATGGTATTAATTCAAGATGGCCGAACAAAATGGCGGCCAAATAAAATGTTTGTAATCGTGAAAAAATCACCCTTTCAGGTTTTACACATCATTACGTTTTAGCGTCGCTAGATGGCAAAAAATATGTTTTATCAATTCCTTCGGTCTGTCTGTCTGGTTGTCAGTTCGCGGCATGCTTAAAGACTACTTACCCGATTTACTTCAAATTTTGATCAAAAATTAAGGGTCATATGAGGATAACCTGGTAACATTTTGGTAAAAATATATTATAGCGAAATAAAATGGCGGCTTAGTGAAATCTTAAAAAAAATATTATTAAAAAATTACTCATCCAGTTTCTCAGGTTTTACACGTTTTTACCGAAAAAATATATTTTATCAATTCCCAGACTTGAAAAATTAAGGATCATATGGGTATGACCTGATAATATTCTGGTAAAAATCCAATAATAAAATATTTAAAAATTCAACCTGAAAAAACTACTTAATGGATTGATTTCAAATTGTGTGCCATAATTAATTGTGGTATAAGGCTCAACTAGTAAAACTGTGTTATTATTTCAAGATAGCGGAATAAAAATGTGGCCAAATAAAACTTTTGTAATCGTGAAGAAAATCACCCTTTCAGGACAGCGCCCGTAGATGCCAATAAAAACAAGTTTTATCAATTCCGTCGATCCGTCTGTCAGTTCGCGACATAGCTTAAATACTACTTACCCGATTGCCTTCAAATTTTGAGCAAACATCAAGGATCATAATATGGGGATGGCTTGATAATATTTTGGTAGAAATACAATATGACGGAACAATGTTAAAGTGTTTGGTAAGGTTAAGTATTTTTTTTAAATTGTCGACGTTTCGCAACTTAATTGTTGCATCCTCAGGACACATATATCTTATATTCTGCATGAAACCCGTATTATCAGTACTTTTACTCCATTGTTTGGCATATATTACCCAGATATTAAGTTTCTAAATGGTTTTCGTTAACAATCCTTTTGTTGTTATGTTAGAGTGGTATATTATTTGAGGTTAGGATCCAGTAAAAAAAAAGACTATTTTTAAATAGTCGACGTTTCGCAACTTTATTGTTTCATCTTAAGGACACATATGTAGAGTCCATATCCAGCAGGAAACCCATAATTTGCAGTCTTTACATATTCCGTTTGTCCGCAGATATTTCCCAGATGTTAAGTTTCTAAATGGTTTTCGTTAACCATCTTCTTGTGGTTATGTTAGAGTGGCGTATTATTTAGGGTTAGAAAATATCTGCGGACCAATGGAATAGATAAAGACTAATATGGGTTTAATGCATGATATAAAATCGGTGTGTCCTGCAGATGCAACAGTAATTTGGCGAAACGTCAGCAATTTAAAAAGGGGCCTTTGTTATTTTTACTGGATCCTAACCCCAAATAATACACCACTCTAACATAACAACAAGAAGATCGTTAATGAAAACCATTCAGAAACTTAATATCTGAGATATCTGCGGACCAACGGAATAGGTAAAGACTGATAATATGGGTTTCAATTTAAGATGGCGAAACAGAATGGCCAAATAAAATTTTTAAAAAATAAACGTAAGAAAATCTTGTTCAATTGATTTTAAATTTTGTAGAAAAATTAAATGTGAATATGGGATACTTATTGAATTTATTTTTTGAATTATGCCCTAAAGTCGAATGTGACACAGCTATAGGAAGCAAGGAAATGGTAAACATATTGGTAGGAAATCAATATGATGGAATAAAATGGCACGCAATAAAAATGAAGAGACAGTATGTGTAACAAATATATACTGTGACACTTCGCTTTTCCCAATAAAAGTAATAATTTATAACGAGGGAAGTTCCGGGGAAAGGAATTTACCGATTTTTTAGTAAGCGATTTATAACAATTTATACATAACTGCGCACCTCTGCAGTACTCTCCGGCGATAGTTTTTTTTGGGGTCTCCTTGGCGCCAGATTATTGAATATCAGTAGGACGGCCTGTATAGACGAAAAAATTATTTTTAAATAAAAAAAAATAAAAAAATATCTTTTACCATTTACTAAAAAAGTGGGAGAATGGCGCTATAATATCCGGTCAGTTATTAGTATTTGTAAATGCGACCATAGCAACGACGACACGCCATTCAGCGGGTTTTTGACTAGGAAACGAAAATCAAAATTTCGGCGAATCTCCTTCTGACTGTGAATACCAGTGTTGGTCTTTACTAAATGATTTTACCTTATATTAGTATGTTGATTTAGATACCGTAACGCACTCGTCATTTTTAATTAGTGTAGAAGATATCGATGGACAGTCCTCGAGTAAACACTCTATGTGCACTAGTCCTCTGCCACCCTCTCGTCAGGCAAGATACGGACGCTCCACTGCAGACTTTAAATGGTGATCCCTATATTTGGTAAGGCTGGTTTGAACTAATCTGTCCATATGACTCCTGAACTTCTGTTCTATTATTAGTATGTTCTAATTTCAGTCAAAGTGTAAATTAACGGTCTATTCATAAGATCAACATTATTTGTGATCACTCTTACTTTTTTTTATTAAAACGACTACAGATTTCCCTAATTCTAACTTCATTTTAATTACCCTACGAAAAAAAGGGAATTTTTGTAATCACCTGATCCTTTGCATATACCAACCAAAGAGGTCTCGGGCAATAATTCTGACATTTGCTTCCTCTGTTTAGAGTTCCTCTTAAGAAAAAGAAGAGTATCGAATTTTTAAAAACATGACAATTATACAAAAAAAATCCTTAATTTAATTGCAACACCCTGTATTTTGAAGAAGAAGTAATTAATCCATAATATCTCTAAGAGACCTGGTTGAATAAGTGCAGAAAAAAACAATGTCTCGGTCTCAGTCAAGTAGTTTAATACAGTGCTATCATTACACGTGTTTCGCCAAACAAACAAGCATCATCAGATCTAAAATGCATAAGAACTTAATAGTAATGTATTCAACAAATTAAGCATTAAAAGGCCTACCTTAAAAGAACAAAAACATGTAAAATATATGAAACTGGTACATACAACTACATAATTAGGCAAACACTAAAATGAGGTTATGTTTTCTAACAACAAATAAATAAAAATATTATAAAACTAATTAAAAACTTTGTCCACGGTAAGGATGGAACTCTACACTTCGGTTCCCAGAAATGGAAGCCGAGTGGTCTATGGTTATTATAACTTAAATTATCTGGAGAACGGAGTCTAGAGTTCCATCCTTACCATGGATAAAGTTTTTTAATTAGTTTTATAATATTTTGATTTATTTGTTGTTGGAAGACATAACCTCGTTTTAGTGTTTATCTAATTATGTAGTTGTGTGTGTCAGTTTCATAAATTTTACATGTTTTTGTTATTTTAAGGTTTTTTAATGCTTTATTTATTAAATACATTACTATTAAGTTCTTAATGCATTTTAGATCTGATGATGCCTCTTTGTTTGGCGAAACACGTGTAATCATAGCATATTTTCACTGTATTAAACCACTTGACTGGGACCGAGACATTATTTTTCTTTTCTGCAGTTACCCTGCATTTTAATACAATACATTTTTGAATTATGTGCAAAATTCTAGGATAACTTGATTAAGAGACATAATCTTTTGCGATCTTCAATGATTTTTGAAAATTGACAATTTCGAACTGAGAGGCTGTAAAATCCGATGTAAAATCTAAACGGTTGGACTTATGGCAAGGCAAATTGCACATTCGTGTCTTAGTTTTTAGGGTCTTTTTTATTTCGTCACTTTTAAATTTAACATAATATTAAACTTTTTCCGATTTTTTTTTTGAGAAGCAAAAAACGTTTTCTTCCGCTTAAGCGAGTAGTGTCAAATAACAAAGACAATAAAAAACGAAGATAAGACTATGTCATTTATTTTGCTGTAGATCGAACCGTTTAGATTTTACAGCCTCTCAAAGTCTGAAATTCTCAGTTAAAACTATCTCAAAAACAATTGGAGATATACATAGGGTATGTTATACCTAAAATGTTTACTTATAATTCAAACATGTAATAAATTATATTTAGATTAATGTCTTTTTCATTAATTTGTTTGTCATATTTTTTTTTAAAATTCGATAATCAGTGGTTTTTTTTTTTAAAGTATCATCTCTAAGAAATATAAGATACTTAGTGCTTACTGGAAATATTTTGATTTTTAATCAGGAAATACTTCGGCTTGAAATTTTAAACAGATATGTCTTGACTTTTTAAAGAATAAACCATTTATATTTATATCGGATATTTAAAATAGTGTCTTTTTATAATTCTTTTAAATAAACTGTCCAAACTTTCAAGTATTATAAATAAAATAAATTAAAAATCATAGAAATTTTAAGCAAAACAATCTGCGGAAATCTTTGAATTTTCCAAAACATTGCGCCAACTTAACTATACGGTTTACCTTATTTCGTATTCCTTATTAAAATTTTAAAGAGTAAAATGTCGACACGTGACCTTTGACCTCTGGACGTTAGATATTTAAGCGCTCTAAAATGGGAAGGATTACATGCAGGCGCCGACGATATTGCCATGGTTTCATCTATTGAAGTGTCAAGGTGAATGTACATTATGTCAATTATGAAGTTCACTGTCACAGAAGTATCACGTGATTTAGTTTATGTGAGAATCAAATAAAGCCCCTTGATACGATTTAGTCTCGACTTTAATGGACTTGGAATTCGTGGAGTTTTAGGCAGTCAAACGGCATTTTGGGATTTGGATACGCTAATTTACGAGATTTAGAATGCAAGATGATAGTTTTAGATTTAGTTAGCTAATTAATTTACTATTTCAACCCACATTAAATTATTTCAGCTAACCTTCCATTCTGATTTTTTTTATAATTCTTTCAAATATTGTAGTCTCCTACACATAGTTTTTTTTTTAATTTAGAACCAAAATCAAAGTTCATATGAAGAAACTCACTGGTAATGATTTGGTTCAAATCCAATATGGTGTAACAAAATGACGGCATGTTAAAGTGTTTAAAGAACCAGTGTAGAAAACAATGGCGGCAAATGACGACCTAATAAAATATTTAAAAATCACCATTGTAATAAACTGCTTATTTAATTACATTTATATTTTGCAAAAAAATCAAGACTAAAACTATGATGTAGAGATGAACAGGTAAGATCATGGCAAAAATCTCAAAATTTCTATCTTTTACTTTTCTAGATGAGAGGAAGGCTTCCTTATTAGTGAATCTTAGATTAAGTTCCTTTACATCGCATACCTAGGTCTACCCTCATTGCAAAACCTTCGTTTGGTCCAAAAGAGTGAATAGCAACACCAATTTGTATATGTATATATTACTCAATCACTATGTGCGGAACTTAGTAAGGTCATACTACAATATCATCAATAAACGGATGAATTCGTAACGAGGTGAATTCCAGGTAAAGCGAATTTTTTTAAAATATATTACATGGTTGCTCACATTCCTTTCTTTATAGGAAATAATTCTGGTGAATTTAAATTACAATTTATAATTAAGTTTTATATAAGATGCTTATATTTTAAAGAAATTAAAGGAATATATATAATCAACCCCGCCTAATTATTAATAACTGAAACCTTAAATTATTGTATTAACTTAGAGACTTTGGCAATAAGCCTGACATTGAAAACTTCCACCCCTAAAACTGTAGCATAACTTCCCAGCGAGAAGTATTCGCTTAAATCCCTGTCGATCGAGCCCCGGCAAACTCTGTATTGGTCTGCCTGGAGCCGTCGGTGAACCCTAATGGAGATCATTACTTCAAACGAATTGTGTAACTTTGAACGTCTATCTGCCTTGTTTGCCCGAAAATGGTCATATGATCTTCTCTTTGCTGTTGCCTGATCCGGGTTTCGCTCTCCAACATCTGCCTACAGGATGTCATAGCTTCCCTCCTGATCCACAATGAGAGCTCTGAAATCCCCAGGAAGGCATTCAGGGTTGTCCCTGGTGTTGTCCTTATTGCACCGGTTATTTCCAGACTGACCAGTTTTTGTAATATAGCCAATTTCTGGGAGTTGGCGGCTTTTAACACTGCGGTCCACCATATTAAGAATCCATAAGTAAATCTTGGTCGGATCACCGCCGTGTACAACCAGTGGAGTACATGGGGCGGTAAACCCCATTTTCTTCCTTCTACTCGCCTAACTTGCCACACTACTGCAGTGGCTTTATTAACTATGTTTATGATGTGAGTGTTTCACATCAATTTACTATCTATTGTCACCCCCCAAGTACTTAACTGTTTAAATAAAAGTGGCTTCTGATACAACATAGGTCCCTAGGTAGTCTCCCCTTCCTCATCCGTCAATTCTCCATCAGCCCTGTCTAAGCGGATGACCACTTGATTTTCTCTTCAGGGGTGGCGCCCCTCCCCCCTGAATGGCTTTTCCAGCCTATCACTCCTGAGTAGAGGTGACCGGCAAGCCCACCTGTCCCGCGTTCTCAAGACGCTTATTTCGGCAACCAAATGATGTCTTTCCCCCGGTGAATGCCTGATGTTTCAGGTCGATCTAGCATGCGGGGCACTCGCAGGAGTTGAGCTGCCTCTGGTTGAACTGATAGTCCCTTCTGAGCTCACTTTTTCCTCTTTTTTAATCTTTCGATCCTCCTCCTTTTAGTCCTGTTTCTGTTTTTTGTTACTTCCTTTTTTTCCTTCCTTAATCGCTCCGCATCCATGGTTTCGGGTAAACTCAGGTCCAGCAACGAACTCTACCGAAAATATAGAGAAAAAGATCATTTAGGAGTTGCAACCTTCTCTTGCTCAACAGAATATAAGGAAAAGCGATGATATCAACATATCAGGGCATAACCTGAAACTGAGTCAACTTATTACTTCTAGTAAATCTGAGCCACTTGAGGGTTTGAATAATGACAACTTAATTTGTCCAAAGTTAACATTAATTTCATTGGAACGCTTTTCGAAAAGGCACTACTTTTGTATCATCAGTGACATTATTTTCAAGGACTGGAAATATACCCATCTCGCAATCGGCTAGCTAGTATACCTTCGAAATTATTTTTTAACTCACCAAATGTTTCAGGTTGAAACTTATAATTTGTAACGGTTTTTTTAGAAAATTTCTATTAATATTTGACACTTACCTAAAGGTTTAATTATAAGAGATAGAGTAAAACTTTAAATATGAGAACTGTAGATTGTTTTCCTTGTTATCTTTTGG
Source organism: Kuschelorhynchus macadamiae (assembly GCA_030620095.1). Classification (NCBI taxonomy): domain Eukaryota; kingdom Metazoa; phylum Arthropoda; class Insecta; order Coleoptera; family Curculionidae; genus Kuschelorhynchus; species Kuschelorhynchus macadamiae. The sequence continues at coordinate 491,298 of JAUTXW010005117.1, forward strand.
ATGTGTAGAAATAAACAAATAATAAATTAATATCGGAAAACCAAGAAGATAAATCAACTTTATTGCTTTTTAATATAAATCCTGTTTATTATTATTATTAGTATTAAGAATGAAATTTTGATTTTCTGAATGTAAATATTCCATGTACATCCATATTATATGTAAAAATTATTAAATTTTTATTTTCAATTTTTTTTTAGGTTTTTATTTTGATCACTTATAACTAACCCTCTAAGCGGATGTCATAATATGTATAAACATTAATAATTTTTTCCACAAAAAAATCCAATTTAATGTTTATTTTTGAACTTAAAGGATGTTTGGAGTTTTGTATACTTTCTGCTAGAGGTTATTATTTTTTTATATCTTATAGAGGTTTAAAAATAGGTGTTTTGTTATTAGTAAATCTGATTCTTTGTTTTTATTGGTATGTTATTTTTTTCGAAGAGAAGGTAAGCTCTGTTCAAATTTAAAAAAAACTGGAATTCTAGAACTATTTATAAAATGTGGACTTGTTTGTATGGATCTAAAACTGCTCTTTTAGTAGTATAGCTATGGAACTTAAAACATTTATAATAATAAAATAACTATTTCAGCAATTCGGTTTCAAAAACTTATTCAAAAAAAAAAATTTGAAAATCAATTATTTTTGGAAAGTTCCGCATTCCGAATGTTTTAGGGGTTTCAGAAGCGTTATTTTTACTGGCTGGAAAAATATTCTACATATGTACACTAGCAGTGTTTTGTTACGTATACCGTAAACTGAAAGTGCTCGCAAATAGTTTAACACGTCATTTCGCTTACAACGTTAAATGAAATGTTCGCACAGTTTGTCTTTATCTGACCGAAACTAAACATCGACTAATGGCAACTGAACGACTTTTCGTAAAAGTCGCTCTCGATATAGTGGAATAACCCAAGCCAGTTATGTGCTGAACATTGGACCGGATGAACGAGATAAGGCAAGTTAGTAGCCCCTTGTTCATGATTTAATCAACAAAATGTCCGTTTTATGACACAAAGAGAAAATTAGGTATTTAACTCGAGAATGTTTAGATTGTGAGATTGAAAAATCAATATCCCTTTGCAACAAATTAATCGACTTTGTTCCCGAGAAGAGAGATTGATGATTTTGTATCCGTATAATTTAATTAATAAATTTGAAAAAATAAGTATAGTGTATCTAAAGTCAATTGAGACAACATAAAAACTAAATATCTGTCATCACTCGGCGATTTCTTTGTAAGGCATGGGCGGCGTGATAGAAATTTAAACTTACTTTTGTAAACCGATTAACTGAATAAAAATAAATTTATTTTATATACGTGGTGTAGTAAATTGAGCGTACACCAAATTTTTCGCTGTCTCAATTTTCTTTAGATACATTTTAGCTCCTAACTGAGTTATAAAATGCATCAGTTATTTTTATTTTATTCCAAAATATTTATATAATTTTTGTATATTTTTATATTTAAATTCAAACCAATAAAAAAAATCAAGGTATTTTAAGAATAACAGGTTTTATTTGCAAATACATTTATACTAAGTCGTTGCTAGATCCCATCTGCCTTGATCGCGTTGCTCTATTGTTAGTATAACTTGAAAGAACCTTTCTCCTTGCTCGTTATTAACCGCACCCAAATTTTTGTATTTTAAGAGACTAGTTCAACATCACTTAGTTTTTGATCAAACTTTTCATCCTTTAGTATTTTTCTGATATGGATTAACACGAACACACATTTTATTCTGCATAGTAAAAAGTGAGGTTAACTCCTGGTTATGGTTCCTAAACATTGTAACCTTGTTTCCATGGCTTGTAACTTCCATTGTTGTAATCTTAAACCTAATAGCTCTGCATGCTCTTTGGACCCTAGTTTAATTTTTTTTTTGTTCCAACAGACTTTCTGTTTTAAAATAATCTGATTAAATACTTATTAATTTTTGCTGAAAAAATCATAACTCAAAAATGTTCAATGTTAGGAAGTTTTTACCATGATTTTCGCATTTAGCGAACAAAAATTATCAGAAATTGCCTTTTACCTCACAATCGCAAAGTGAATTTGACATTTGACTAATTGTAAATCTCAATATCGTTAAGGTCCGTTCACACATATGACGTATCTAACGCGGGTAACTAAATCAAGTAGCTTAATGTTTAGATCTGCGTTTTGTGGCTGTCTATAATCATGAAATTGTTTTAGCCCACTAAAATTATCGAGACTGTTTGCGATTAATAAATATATTTAACTTCAATTAGCTTAATATAAAGAAAAAGAAGCAAATATAAGTGACGGTTTGAGCTGAGAAGATAAAATAGAAAGAAGAAATTGTTATCAAGATAGTCAAACTACAGTAAAATTGGAAATGACTAAACGATGACAACTTTCAAAAGATTTTTTCAAAGAAAAATGTGTGTATCCATAGAGAAGATATTTAGAAGAAAAAAGATGTATGTAACAGAAAAGATGTAGAAGTGTAAAAAAATATAAGACATTTCAAGCGTCAAATGTACGACATCAACATCAGAAAGACAAAGCTGAAAATGGACAGGAAGAAAGAAAAAGTTTTTGTTAAAAAATGAGAGTATTTACAAAGAAGATAAAAGTGTTTACAAGAAAAAGGTGTATATTTATGAAGAAGCTGTAGAAGAGTAAAAGAAAAGTCATTCAAACAAGCCTATGTACGACAAATTCGGAAAAGCTGAAGCCAAGAAGTCACAAGAAAGAAATTTGAATCTAGAAGAGATTTTGAGGCTCACAGAAGAAATTTAAGAAAATTTAGAAGGATACTAGAATAAAACCAGAAAAAGTAGAAATAAGGAGATAATAAAATTAAAACAAGTCACGTTATAATAATAAACACAAGGGGAGACTGCGCCAGATTTATTTTTAAAAAACAATAAGTAAATAAACAAATACATAAAGAAATATCACACCTCTACACCATCAGGTGTAGAGGACAAGTCCAGACACCATCGGCCTACACAGTCCCCTTGTTGGAATAACTTGAAGATACATGAGTACATCTGAATCATTCTCTTTAGTTCGGGACCTCTTAGTGGAAAACGAAAAAGAAGAAAGAAATGACGGGAGACAATTTGTTCAAAGGTCGCTTAGCAGGAGAAATTAGGGTCACTATGAAGAATCAAACCAATTAATTATAAAAGTATCTGGACTATATGTAGCAATATCCGAATAATTTTAAATGGTTTCTAATGGCACAGGACTGTATTATAAAAAAAAATAGGCTTTTACTTTTGTTTAATTATAATTTACTGGCACAGGATCGTACTATAAAAGAAGATAAATAGAATTTTACTTTTTTATTATTATTTATTAACACAGGACCATATTAAAAAAATATATAAATATGATTTTACTTTGACAGGTCAAATTTTGTTATTTGATTTGGATGCCCCGAAAATTTTGTTTACAAACATTGTCTTCTTAAAAATATTAATACATACATGTATATCAAGAATCCAGAACCATACTACGCCGGCGGAAGAGCGAGATGAATACGGCTTGCCATATGGGGAATAAATATTTGGACAAGTATAGGCTAAAATTTCCTATAAAGCCCTCATACCAAGTCCACCAGGGAGCACAGGGCCGAATCCAAGCGTGCAACACAACCAGAAGTGGATATGTTATAAAATTTTAAATATTTTAATGTAAGGGCGATGCATTTTTTTAAGGACTGGGATCCAATGCTAATTAAAAGGAAGGGAAAGTGTTAATAAGTCCGCAGGCTAAGATTTTGCCGATTATATTTTGCCTAGACTATTAAGTGAATGAGTTATATAAACACAATGAACTTCACCTTGCTGACAGTAAGAACTATTTCTATTATGATGGCAACGCGAATTAGACTAGATTCAGACTTGACTTGATTCTCATAATCCACCTTAGTTAATTCATAAGATCATAAAGTAAGGAGATGATGCACGACTAATTTCTATAACTAAGTGCAACCAAAGCAAAGTCAATATATAGTTCTACTATTATTTTATAAAGAAGCATTTTAATTTGAGCTACCTATCCAGGCTTAAGACGAAGCGATCAGCGTTACAATATTACCACCTATGTTGGTAATATCACCAGTTTGTGCCTTTTTTAAAAATATCGACAAAAAGATTGAGTGCACTAGAAAATGACCTTAACTATTTAAAATTGTAAGTATATACGGTAGAGAATGTTTACTGTAAGTCACTTTTTTTGACAAAATGTATTCGACCCGAAAAAAAAATTAAATCCTAGCTGAAGCTATCGCTTGATCCTTCACTGCAAACAACATCTTTAGATGTAAATTGAGTGCTGGATATTTAAATGTACAGGGTGGCCCGTTTATTATGGGACGCTACCTTATCTCGAAACCTGTAATAGGTAGCAAAAATGTTAAATACAAAAGTTATTTGGATTCACATAAACTTTTAAAATATTACATTTCTATATATACAGAGTGTTTGGATTTTCGTGGACAAGTATCAACTTCCTTATTTTAAATATAACACCCCATATATTATTGCAGATTCTGATAGGGCTCTTTAAGACAAATTCAACGATATATAATAATATGTGTCTCTGATTCACCGTTTCGGACTTATTGCCTGTTAATCTCAGAAACGGACTGATATGCAAACGCTGTTTTCTCAGTTGCATAAACATTTATGAATACTCTGTGAGCGTTAAGGAATAAACAGCTTTTTTTCCTTTTCACCATGTAGTAGCTCATTTTTTCATTACAAATAAGTAATTGCCAGTGTTGCCAAATTTTATGTATCCTAAATTTTATCTGTTTTTTAAATGAAACACCCTGTATATTAACATAGGTCTACATAGAGCTCTTAAAGACGAGTTCAATGATATGTAACAATAGGGGGTTGTGATTCACTGTTTCGAAATTATCGGTGGTTATCTTCAGCTAATAGTCTATTTAGGTCTTATCATTTCATTTTTTGCACACATTGTTTGAAATTTGAGTATTTCGTCCTATGTAATAATAAGGCAATTATAATTTTTTTTAGATCTTTTTCTACAGTGATTCCAGATTTTTAATCTCACTATATTGTAAGTCGGCAATACCAGACATTTATAATGATAACTTTTTAATTAAATAGCTCCGAGTTGACTAGAATTACATAACTGACTTATTTCCTTTCTGTCAGCATGTAGTAAGTAACTAAGTGTATTCCTTTTTTAATTGTCATGTTTAATTTTTTTTTTAACTTTAATGATAACAAGGACAAATTTTTTATTAATAAAACATTATCGTGATTACTAAACTAACAACAACTAACACTAATTATTACTGCAAAAAGTTTTGAATATGTCTGCCATTTTGAGCAGTACACGTTGTGTAAACTGTCTCTAAATATGCAGTTGCTTTCTGCACACACTCACTTTCATTAAGGACATTCACACCTTCTTCGATTCTGTGCCGCAATTCATTTACTATTCTTGGTTTTTGTTTATATACAATTTCTTTTAGGGTACCCCATAAGAAATAGTCCATAGGAATCAAGTCTGGACTGCTAGGTGGCCACGCCAAGTTGCCGTTTTATCCAATCCAATATTGGTAACGATTGGACAGGTAATTGGTTACGTCATGACTTCTCTAGTAAAGAGCGCCACCGTGTTGCCATATTAAATATCGAAGTTCTATTGATGAGACTTGGTTCTCAATAAGCTATCGAGATTGCGCACCAAACCTTCACCGATTTTCTTCCCTGTCTGTTTACCTCTTTTATCTTCTTTTCATTTGTGCTACTTCAATAATGTAAATGTTTCTTATTAAACACCGCAGTTGAATTAGTGAATATAGATTCATCCGTCCAAATAATATTTTGAAAATTTTTGTCCGAAAAATGTTTGTCAATTAAAATATTGCAAAATTCTAACCTTCTATTATAATCTTCATGTTCTAATTTTTGAACCGGTAAATAAAACGTCTTCTTTGCTTTTTTTGCAACACACATTTTTTCTAAAACACCGATACACTCTTTCAAAAATCTTTTTTCTGGGTGACGTCTTAGAGGGAATTTGGTAAAATACCTTCTTAGACCACTGGACTTTTATTTTTCGATAAATAGCATTCTAGCATATCCGCTTTTTCTTCTGAGGTATACATTATTTAATAATAATACAACTATGTATAAATTTAAAAAAAACTATGTATAATAAGAAAAGTAAATAAAATAAATGCATTGTAACAACAACAATAAAAAGTGAGTAAACAGCTATGAAAACTGTCAAATATTGGTTTCCAAGGTGACAAAAAGCAATACTGGAGCATTTGTTACTTTAAGTCCAAAGCCAACTGCGGTAAATAAATAGTACATTTATTTTATATTCGAAGTAAAAAATAATGGAAATGTTATTTTAAGTTGATACTATTTTTTTGTAATCTCCAAAACTGTTAGGTGACACGAAGTTTGTTAAATTAGAGACAATATTATATTCACATGTATTTCATACATTTATAATCATACTATTAAATAGCTATTAAATTCTACCTTATTTTAGAGGTCGTTAAAGATAGCGCAGTTGCCGTATATAATATACTGTAAAGATAGTTAAAAAAGTTCCTAAATACACGTGGTTTCTAGATTTAGTTAAACTATTAATATATTATATTTTTATACATGCAGGATATTTGAGGTTCGGTGTACAAGTATCAATTTCTTTATTTAAAATAGAATAACGTATATATAAATTGCAGATTTAAACTTAAATAGAGCTCATCCAAGAATATTTACTTGTTTGTTTTCAGAAAACGGACTGGTGGTGACCGTTAAGAAAAAGACGGTTTTAAGGCTGTACTACAAGGCTAAGTATGGTACACCACGTTTAAAGCGGATTTTTTTATACCTACCTAATATTTTGCTGTGGTAGAAAATGTAAGTGACTAATATTGCTCACTAATAAATCAATCTACTGTAATATGTCACTATTTACCTTAGTAGAGATCACTCCACAGCAACAAAATATCGAGTTTAAAAAATCCGCGTAATCACGTGGTGCACCATTCTTATCCTTGTATTACTTTAACCCTTTACATTATAAAATTTAGGACATATTGTGAAGAAAAATTTTTCATATTTACAAACAATTATTTAAACAACGTATATTGCGCAAAATGGTGTTAGTTGTTATCTTAGTAAGCATTAGTTACGATTATGTGTTTATATGTGCTATTAAAACAAAATTGTTCTCGTAGTTTTAAGAGTGTTCTTAAAGATAAATAAATAATTTAAATCTGAATATTAATGAAAAGTAGTTGCTTTATTATTTGTTATATGCTGACCGAAAATAAATAAATTAGGTAACTAATTCCTATCAGAACGGTGCTTGTAATATTGTTTCTAATTAATGCGTAACCTAACCTTTATTATAAATACATAATAAAATGTAGTCGGCTTACAATATAGTGACATAGGAAACGAAGTATCACAGTTAAAACATCCAAAAAAGTGTTTCAGCAATGGACTCATTATTGCATAAGATAAAATACTGAAATTTCATATAATGTTTCATTTAAAATAATTATATTAATTAGTAAATAGGCTGTTACTTAAAGACAATGACAATTAATTCCGAAGCAATGTATCGGGTTCGGGGGTCAGAAATAGAAATTTTTAATAATAGAGCACTAAAGGTAATAGAAATAAAATAAATTTTTGAATTTCCCAAATTTTTTTCCTGGGTGCGCCACTGATCACAGCCTATTGTTTTATATCGTTGAATTAGTCTTGAGGAATGGATAAGTGTTCCTTTTAAAAAAGTTAACAAAAATAGGTATACGTAAAGTTTGGCAACACTGTGAATTATTTATTTTTATTAAATTTTGAGCTTACGTGGCCAAAAGCGTGAAACTCTTTATATCTAGATTCCTAAATTTCTTATATCGTCGACTTACAATATAGTGACATTAAATATCTGGCATTACTGTAAAAAAAACTATAAAACTGATTAATAATTGCCTCATTATTACATATTATACATGAAATACTCAAATTTTAAACAATGTGTGCAAAAAATGAAATGATAAAACATAAATAGGCTATTAGCTGAAGATAACCAACGATAATTTCGAAACAATGAATCACAGCACCCTATTGTTGTATATCATTGAACTCGTCTTGAAGAGCTCTATTCAGACCTATTTTAATATGCAGGGTGTTTCATTTAAAACAATTGAGAAAATTTAGGATATGTAAAATATGGCAACACCGGCAATTATTTATTTGTAATAAAAATGAGCTGCTACATGGCGAAAAGGGTAAAGCTGTTTATTCCTTAGCGCTCACAGAGTATTCATATGTGTTTAAGCAACTGAGAAAACAGCGTTTGCATATATCACCGTTTCTGAGGTTAACAGGCAATAAGTCCGAAATGGTGAATCAGAGACACGTATTATTATATATCGTTGAATTTGTCTTAAAGAGCCCTACCTGAATCTGCAATAATATATAGGGCGTTGTATTTAAAATAAGGAAGTTGATACTTGTCCACGAAAATCCAAACACTCTGTATATATAAAAATATAATATTTTAAAAGTTTATGTGAATCCTAAAAACTTTTGTATTTAACTTTTTTACTACCTGTTACAGGTTTCGACATAAGGTAGGATCCCATAATAAGCCTGCCACCCTGTACACAAATTAAAGGATATAAACGAAAGACTAGAAATATTACGAATCTTAGTCTGCTCCAAGACTAGTATTTATTTGAAAAATGCCCATTACCTATTTTTGGGACACGAGTCAAGATAAATCGTGTTTGATACACGGGTAATCATTAACTTTTTCGCACTTTAAATTCTTCCTGCTCAGGATTACCCTTCAGGAAATTCTTACTCAGGATTTTTACGCAGGCTGTTTCGAGCGTATGAGTAAGTTCATGTTATTCCTGGAAATATATGTCTAGAAATATATATCTAATTTTAACACACGTTATTATTATAGCATTGTATAATAAGACTTACGCAATGCTTATAGCAAAATTGCTTCTTTAGCTGAATTAAGATTAAATGTCATGTATTTTTACTAACACCAAATTAGAGCACCAATTTAACTTAAAATAAACACACCCGTTATTTTAATTTGAATATAGTAGAAAAGAAATAAATAGGCAATAAAATATTGAAAAATAATAGGCAAATTCGCCTTTACCCACAGTTTGCCTCCGACCGAACTTCACTACGTACATATAGCACTGTTTATATATATATGCATTTAATTAACAACAAAAATAACACCTACTGTCAATTGTAAAATAATCTTGACAATACCCAACTAAAAGCACAGTACAACCTGGTTAAAAATTCGATTAGAAAAACCATAGAAACCTCAAAAAAAGATTATATGAACAAAATTATAAAAAAAAAAGTCCAAGCACATCGAACGGCCAAAAACGTTAATAGAATCTATAGAGGTCAATAATACATTTATTACATCTAAGAAAGGCATCGGCGATACTTTTAATAATCGTTACAGTAACTTAGGTTTAAACTATGCAAATAAAATTAAAAGTCCAAATAATTTTACAGAAAGTCCTGAGTATCTTAATAATAGTATGTACCTAAAACCAGCAAACGAAATTGAAATTATAAATACTATTAATAGCTTAAAAATAAAAAAAACACCAGGTTGGGATGACATCAGAGCAGAAACAATAGAAGAATTAAAAAATAAATGTTTCCAATTGGGTAAGTTTCCAGATTGCTTAAAACTAGGTATCATGAAGCCTAAAACCAGAAGTAATGATGTTGAAAATTATCGCCCAATATTTCTTCTGTCAGTGTTTTCTAAAATATTCGAAAAATTTATAAAAGTAAGAATTTGCAAATTTTTTGATAAATTCAACAACCTTGCTGACAACCAGTTTAGTTTTAGAGAGGGTCGTTCTACTGAAGACGCTATATTAACATTAACTTTAGAAATATATAAAGCACTAGACAGGAGAATACCCCTATTGTGTATTTTTGTCGACTTATCAAAGGCTTTTGATAATAAATTGATATATGTTTTTTTCTTGTGTTTAATTTATTGGTACATGTGCTGTCATCTATATTTAGTGTATATTTGTAAAATATTTAATATCACGCAGGAACATTTGTATGCTTCAGTGATTATCATGTTTATTTTTATTATTGTTAATTACATGACTGAAACCGTATTGTTGCATTATGTTTTTAAAAATAAACATATTGTTGCATTATGTTTTTAAAAATAAACATATTGTTGCATTATGTTTTTAAAAATAAACATTTTTATTATTATTATTATCAATCAATTTCTCAACAAATGTTGGGTTCCAAGCCCATCCCGGATGCATGCATCAAAAAAAGTATGCTGGGTTTTATTAGTTCTATATGTTGGCCAGTAAGAATTTTCTCACTATGTGACAAGTACTGAGCAAGACTGCCTTCTAGATGTCGATGAAGGTGTTAGTATGCAGTCTTATAATTTTCAGGCTCTGTTCTAGTGTTTTTGGAATTATTTCAGTTGATGATAGGATGATCGGTATCACATGAACCTTATTCAGTTGCCACGTCTGCTGTATCTCGATGGCGAGCTTTGTATATTTGGCCTTTTGCTCTTGATATTTATCCAACACGTTGTTATTGTTGGGTACAGCGACATCTACCAAATAAGCTGTCTTTGTTTCCTTATTTAACACTACCACATCAGCCCGATTATTCGTCACCCTTCTGTCTGTGATAATTGCCCGGTCGTAATACAGTTTGAAGGCATTATATTCAACACTGAACTTGGTTAGTATTTATAATATGGCACAAATGTGTTCAGGAGCCCATATTTATGGGCAAGCTTTTGGTGTATGGTGTAACACTACTGGTTATGTCGCTTGAGGTAGTCCCTGTCTGCTAGGTAAGTGCATCCACATGTTATATGCTGTATAGTCGCTGATATCTCGCTACATTTTCGACACTTATGGGATTCAACGGATCGGTCTTTGATGATGAATTTCGTGTGTTAATAACTGATTTCAATATTGCCATCACAAATCTTTTTATCTGTGGGGATAGTTATCCATCCTTCAGCCATCTGTTGGATTCCTCCTTATCTAATGTGGCTGATTGAAGTCATTGGGATGTCGGCCGTGCAGCGCCATTTGAGCCCACTGTTCTTGTTTGTCGTGATCTGAAAGTGACTTTACGATGATGTGACTTGCGAGATTGAGTGGAGAATACGAGTTGTCACTTAAGAACACTATGTTGTGGAGGCTTGATGTTTGTGCCTTGTTGGTGAAGAAATCTCTCAATTTTTGCAGCTGTCGTGAGTGCGAATTGGTCAAGTCAACAAGCGATCTTACACACTTCGTAGTAAGGTCATTCGGAGAGTTGATGACCCTGGGTGGTGTGTCTTGTAATTAGTCATCATTAGCCCAGCAGTTCGTTGTAGTTCTTGTAGCTCTGTTAGTCCATTTCAAGATTCCGAAACTATAGGTCAGTACGGCTCAGCATAGATGTTAATTTAATTTAATGAGATTTCTGGCGTTCAGTTCTGTTTTCAGAAGAGCTCGCACTCTTTGAACGTACTGATCTTTCAGCTTTGTTTTTCCTTGCTTATCCTGGAGCAGTCTAGCTTGTTGGAATCCTAGGTATTTGTAGGTCTCTCCTTGGTTCATCGTTCGAACTATTTCTCCATTAGATAGGGCTATATCACCATTAATGACTTTGCCTTTTGAGGTTTTATATTTTTCCATTCTAATTTCCATATGGATGTCTTTCGAGAAGGTGTATGTCACGTCAATAAGCTTTTTAGTTTGGTATGGTATCCATATACAGAAGGTGCGATATGATTCGGGGTTTGACTCTATTGGCAACGTGGATAGGGGGTTCATCGCTAAGCAGAACCAAAGTGGACTTAACGAGTCTCTTTGGTAAATTTCCTTATTGATGTGTATCTCACCGGTGTTAAGAAAATTGGTTGTACCAATTTTTTTAAATATCTTTTTAATGCGAGTCTTAAGTCTGCTCGAGGGATTTTCATTCTTCCGAAATTTTGTGAGTCTTCCTAGTTTTTGTCTCAGATCGTCATTTGTCTTCTCAAGTCTTTTCTGGCATATGGGTTTTTGTTGGTGGTTGGTGTGTAGCTTTGCCTGTTTTCTTCTGAGAATGCACTTTCTTATGACATCTAAGGACCGCAACGGCCGAACAGTAGATGAGTGTGTTTTTTTCATTTCGTACTTCCTCCTCGGGTTCCTCTGTTGTAGGCGAAGCTATGGACCCAACGCGTTCTTTCTTAAGTTCAAGTTGCACCTTTCCCTTAAGTTGTTCTAGGATTGGTTCAACCAAAAGTTTATTCCGGACAATTACTCGCCGTTGGTCAGCGATGCTCGGTGATGTTCTGAAGATCCGGGATTTCTGAAGGAAAGCACTATGAAGGCCGGTCCGGTTATTATTATTATTATTATTATCATATAATTAATTGTTTATAAATTTATTCAAATACTGGAAAATTTAATTTATTTTAATTTTTTTTTAGTCATTAACAAACAATTATGATTCATAAAATATGTCATCTGTGTGTAGTGGAATTCTGTACCAAAGAAATTGTAGGTATTTTTATATGTTTTTTTAACATTAATATTATCATTATTTATTTTTATAAATGTGTTTGCTTAGTCTATAAGAATAGATTACGTCATTTTTTATTTTTCTTCATAAGAAAGTTTTATTCCAGAAAGTGGAGTGTTACCAAATAACTAAATATGTTATAAGGCGGCCATTTTATTTTTTCATAAAGAATTTGCACTAAGAATTTACTAGTTTTTCTCTGCTTTATACTTACTTCATTTTTGTACAAAATTTCTAGTCAGTTAGATAAGTAGTTTTTTGGTAGTACATTTTTTAACATTTAATTATGGGGCCACTTTGTTGTGCCATAATGACTTCACACCCAAATTTTATTAGTTTATCCGTATATCAAACTTGATGTTTGTCCATTATATAAGCATTTTCTTTAACTTTTATATATTTCTATGACGTTAATGGTAACTTGGAGTATTTTGTATGCCAGAAGGAAAAATGAAGTAAAAATAATATTAGACGCATTTTTTATAATTTCTAGTATTGTATAACAAGGGTGTAATATATTTTTAATATTTTTATTTACGATAGATATACCCCACAGATAAGGTCAAGAACTTATCTCTCTTCCTGCTGGACCAGTTCAAGTATCTCTCTTCCTACTTTAGCCTACAATTAGGGTTTATTTTCTTTACATTTTATGAGGTCGCCTTTTTGTTCTGCTTTCCAAATGTTTACCGAAATATTACCATTTCATCCCCTTATAAAATACTTAATTGTTTACCAAAATTTGAAGTCAATCCTCGTAGATAGGTGCCCAGCACGGAGCTGGGTGATGTGTGGTAGTGATTTTGACTGAATAGACGTAGGGCCCACATGTAGTTGGTTGGGAGGGCCCGCGAGGTATAGACCAAAGGAGTAACAGTAGTTTACAGCGAATTACAAAACGGATGACTTTTTTTAATCATATGTTATTATCAATCAATTATATGGGCCAAGGGTCCTTTTATACAATACCGATTATTTAAATTTATTTTTATATTAATATTATTGTTTATTTTTCAAAGTTTATTTACATAATATATAAAAAATATGTAATTTCTTGTTAGAATTATTATAGGGGCTATTCGTTCACGAAAAGGAATATTTTAATATTTTATTAGGTCGCCATTTTGTTTTGTCATATTACACTTAATTTTTGTGCAAAATTTGAAGTCTATTCGATAAGCAGTTTCCTAATAATGATTTTTTTAGCATTTTGTGAGGCGCTATTTCGTTCCGCTATATCGAATTTTTACCAAAATATTACCATTCCATCCCCATATAATCCTTGATTTTTCACCAACATTTGAAGTTAATGGAATAGTAGTTTTTGAGCGATGAAACGTACTGGCAAATCGACAGATCAACAGAGTGATGGAAATCGAAGAACTTTTCGAGGTATGAGGACCCTAAGATGTAAAGATCTGCAAAAATCTCGGAGAGTGATTCTTCAAGGAAACATTATTCTTGGGATTAGACCATGTCAAAATGGAATCACTTTCCGATGTTTCACCTTCGATTATACGAGACATCTTCAGGGATATTTAGTTCACTCGATCGGAACACTAAATGACTGATTGTTTTACGGTTACTTTGGAGGAAAGTAAAAATCGGCAATCTAGATGTATTCGAAATTTAATGTTTGGTAGTTTAGAAGATGTTTTTGAGTTTACGGAACGTCTCAAAAGTGTGGCAGCATAACATACATTTTTTTTTTAAATAGAACACCTTATCTATTATCAATGGATCTTGTTTTCTAAATTACTTACGAAACTACCTCATCTTAAAGGACATCCCAGAATTTAGCAAAAACCCTGATATGAGCGCAGTGTTTTAGAGAGACACGGAACTCCATATGCTACTTAATGGAGTCAATGAAAGTATATTGCTTCTTAGGGCAGTATTGTTTCAAAGATATAAGATTAGCATATTTATAATCAGCAAGAAGATATCTGTTCTATGGTATCCCATCATGTATATTATAACAGGATATCTCATTTAAAAAAAATGTATGTTAAGTTTGCTACACATTTTTGAGATATTCTTTATACATATATAACTATAAATACTAGACTAGTCGAAACGTTGTGAATAAACCAACAATAAAGACAATGCAAGTGCGGAAAGTTAAGTTTTTTTTACATATATGGTAAACTTACATTCTGACGTGACAAAATGATTGAGCAACGTTTTTAAAACTCCCTACGATAAATGTTTTTATTTAGGCCGTAAGTTTTATTCTAAATAAATTTCATCGGGAAAGAGTATATGATATTGCTCACCGCAATTACTCAAATTTACGTCTGAGCATAAAAATCTCTACAGAAAAAGGCAGTTACTCCAAAGGGCATGTTGCGGTAAGTGATCTGGATGAATGCCAAATGTTTATTTTTAATGTTTTTGTTTCTCATTTAAACCCAGTTTACATTCGCAAAAACGGGACATGGTTTAACATTTTTAATCACTCATATACAGGCACAATAATATTAGTAATTAAGTAACTATTTTATGTATCTCCAATCGCCGTTAAATGAAAAGCTAATTCTAAAACTAAACTTATTATATATTAATACCAGCAAGTTTTAGTTATCACAGGAAAAAGTTCTGGAGGTTTTTCTCAGTGGTTTGGTATGTTTTTTGGGGTGCTGAATTCCAATTGCTACCTCGAGTCAGCTTTTCACAGAGAAAATCGCAATAAAACATTTTTCAGTATTTCGCTTCAATATCACAATCTACTTATGTGTTGTATCGAAAAGATAATCTTATACAAAATTAAAATAAACAAAATTTTCTATTAAATTAACATATTAACTTTAATTTTCTGATAAAAGGTTCAGGGGCTAGAGCATGCTGAACCTCTGGGAAAAATGGCGACGCCGCCTGAAAGCAACTATTTTGCATGAATTATTATATAGGCGAAGTTATAGCAGATAAGTTGTATTGTGAAGTGAGTGTCTTTATGGTAATATCTGCTGTCATTAACAGTTACTTAAATCGTTTTTGTTTGGGCCTAGATTTGGATGGTCCAACCTAGGGGGAGTCGCCTTGGGCAGTAAAAGATCCAAGCTGGTCAACTTCGAGTGGGGTGGGTGGTGGTTCCTCAAATGGAAGAGACATTCTTATAGTGAAAATGTGAATAATGAAGATATAATTCTAATAGTAGTACTAATGATGAGACATATGAGATAAATTAGTACCTTCTGTCACCTCATCCGCTTCAAATAGCTTGCCACGGGTAGGGGGCCTGGTCGCGTTCATCTTCCAGGTCGAATCTGTCATCGATAACAAAGCTTGCTTTGTGCAGAAGAAACCTGCCCGTCTACATGCACAACTAGATCAAACTTCGTCTTAATTTGAGGAACTACCATTCACCTTAATCCACGTTGACCAGGCCGGACCTTCTATTGCATGTCCTCTTTAAACTTCCAGTTCTACCAATGTTGTCTTTTCTTAAAGATCCTAGGATCTAATTATTAGATTATCTAATCGTTATTTTAAGAATTTTTAGAGGTACCCGATATTCATTTCTCTCCATTTTCTGAATTTATTCATGGCTTTTTATTTAGCCAAAATCCGAGGAAATCAGACAGTTGATCGGCTCCTTTATTATTACACCACCCAATTATCCTCTATGTAAAAAGGCCCCTGTTGAGAATTTATCTGTTCCAACTATCCAAACCGGAATTTTGTCTGGTATATAGATGACTCCAGACAGGGCTTGCCAGCGCTGAAATGTACATAGAAGACAAGGCAAATTCATCTCTACTAGGAAAATACGCTACTGCAGCCGAAGGCCTTCGCCATTCTCGCGTTACTTACCAGGAAAAATGTCGCAAAGGCATCGGAGGAGATAATCTGCATCTGTTGCGAAAGGTTAAGCAGTTCTTCAAGCGGTTTTACTTAGAATTAGCCCTAATCTTATTCACAAGTGCATGGAGGGTCTGGAAATGCAACGGGAAAAAAATTATAAACTCTGCCCTGGCCGGCAGAATCGTGGGGACTGAGCATGTAGATATCAAGCAAAATAAGGCTCTTGACACGGCCCTGTCGTTCGGGAACCTATCTAGGACTAAAGAAGAAACCAACTTCCAGGCTTTAAATAATTACATCTGGTTTAACACAAGGAATGGAGGACAGAACGCTGCGTCCAATTATATGTTTTCGGGTCCGCCAAATGGTGGCCCAGCTGTTGTCCAGGAGCTTCCAGGTCATAGCAGATATGTTCGGAATACTGACTGGTCCCTGCAAACCAACGTAATCTTAAGTCATCGCCCAGATCTGGCATTTTCTATAAGTTAATAGCAAAAATAAATAATTTGCTAAGTTGTGCTGTGGTATGAGAAAATATTTTTGAATAAATATCAACGCCCTTTGGCGGTTGATGGTAGGGAAAAATCTGTTTGATATTGCCCTCATATTAATTCCACTTTTTTATTGCAGAATTTAACCTTGAAAGTTTGTAATTCATAATTTCTTGCTGATTACGTTTTACATATCATATTGTCTTGACTTAAAAATAAATTGATGTCCAACTTTGAATTCCTTTAGAAAATATTTTTTTTTAATTTAGGAAACCATTTTAATTTCCATTACACCACTACCTGAGTTAAAAGAGCGTGTATTAAAAAGTATACATGAGGCGTATCTTAATTTAAAAAAAAATGAGTTACCCCGATACATGACAAAACCGACGATTTAATTTTAGAAAACTTTTTTATCCGCAATAAAAGTTTCCTCTCAGCCCTGTGCTCTGTCTATATATTATCCTTGTTAGTAGAGAAATTCAATTATCGTTATCATAATAGTATACTAAAACAAACGATTTTAGTAATTATTTGTTATAGAGGATACCTCAAGGTAGTTCTCGGGCCGCGATAACCAGTTTCAAAGTCGTTACGACAACTTACCTTTTTTTTGATAACCCTTGTGAATTTTCTGAAGTTAACCCAGGAATGTAAAGGGCGAAGGAACCTAGGTCGAGCCAGACCAAGCGTCAACCTCATCTGCTCGAGAGATGACCGTAATCAACCGGTTCACCCTGCTCGACCGAGGCTTTGACGACCGAATAACGGTGGTATAACCGTTAAAACGAGGACTGAGGATATGTACGTCTCTAGACACTCGCCAACATGTTCTGTAAGCATGGCATTTTAATTGCCAAAACCTCAAGGATATGTCGAGTTTAAAAAAGAAGATACCGCAGGTGAGTAGAGTCTTGAACTTAGAACCTCACATTTAAAACACAGCCTGCTTCATGGATTCTGTGAGAGACACAAATTCGACTAAAGATACATGGAAAATGCAAAGACCAATAAAAATCAAAATTCGCATTGCTACATAATATAGTATAAGTACGTTGAGAATACAAGACCATCTCAAAGAATTAGAACACGCCTACCAGGAGAAAATTGCGCCACTTTAAAGACAAGTCATACTCTATTCCATAAGAATTCAGATGAAACTATCACATCGGTGGTGTGGCCATCATAATAAATAGAAAGTTTGCACATATTGTGATAAAATATCAAGCAATATCCAACAGAGTAATATATATTGTGATTAACTTAAACAAGCGATATAACCTACAGGTTATACATGCATATGCGTCTATGAGCTCCTCAGATGAAGAGGATACCGAAAGGTTCTACGAAGATTTAATTAGAGCAAAAGATCAGGAAAAGGCAAACTTTGTAGTGATAACCGGAGACTTTAACGCTAAAGTTAGAAAAAGAAAATAGGAAAATATAAAAACATTGGTTACTTCGGGTTGGGTCACAGAAATAACAGAGGGAAGATGTTGACGAACTCTTTGAACAACGAAAATCTGTACTGTTTGAACAATTTCTCAAGTCAAGAGAAACGGAAATGGACTTGGGAAAGTCCATAAGACCATAAAAAACGAAATAGCCAATAAAAAGAACATATGCATAGGCGTGTCAGTCTTAAACAGATTTTATACCGGAAGCGACCACAGGCTAGTAATAGCAAATATTAAAATCAACATCAAAACCGAACGAAACAAAATTTTCAAAAGCCAACGCTAACCCAACCAGAAATTTTTTGAAAACAAGGAAAACGGAATACCAACAAGACATTATCTTGAGACACAGTAAATACATGAAACGATCTAGACAAAGACAGACTTTCAGACAAAATTACAGAAAGCATAAAAACCTCAGTAAAGAAAATTTGCTCGAACACAAAACAACTTTAAGGAACTAAACAAGAAAACAAAAAGGGAGATCTGAAACGACCTAAGAAAAAGCAATACGAAAATTGTGGAGAAAGATATAAACAATAACTGTGAGATCACATGTAAAACACCCCTAACCCCGGTTTTATACAAAACGCATAAATTCGAGTTTAGCTGTGATCGTCTTTTAAATTAATATTGTATTTCCTACGTTGTGTCCCCTCAGGGTTCTTAAGAAGTTGACAATTTGTTTAAAACATGTGCGCATTAAATTAGTCAATAAAACACCAATAATTACACATATACGTTTTTATTAAAATTAAATTTAAGAAAAAAAAATCTAATATTGTTTTCTTTTTGTTAAAATAATCATCTCTAAAGTAACCTTAATTAGTTATTCTATTTAACATTTTCATACTCGTTTAATCATGTCTACATATAATTCCTAGGGATAAAAATATGATCTAAATAAGCTCTGTTGGCTAGAATAAGTTCGGTATATTTATTTATATTGCAAAAATATCGGCAATTACATTTTTTTTTTGTACGAGAAAATGCTACTAAACAAAATAGCACTCACTAGTAGTCCTATTAAACACAATGTATGTTCTTAACCTTAGCAAGAAAGAAAAATAAACTAATAATTCCAATCTCTAACTGTTAAAAGGAGTATTTTAGTTTATTTGATCTTGGGTGTCGCCCAATCTTTCTATAATTGCTCCGAGACCCAAATAAGTATTAATAAATTTGGTTGAGCAGTCCAGAGCCAATTGGCAAGTAATGCGAATCAGTATCGACTATTACTGTAGAACAAGTCATTTTATGACTATCATAATAATAATCTAAGATTGACTAGCAATCGGCTCTAACATTTCCAGTCGAAAGCCAATTGGCCTGCAGTGAGAATTACTCTAACCACTGCAGTCGAACAGTAAATGTACTTTTCTTTTTCCAACGAGCAGAATTAACCTTAGTGACTCTCATGATATATCTACAAAAATAATTCAACACGGTCTACTTTTGTCAGAGCGCAAAAAACGTTACTCCTTATTTCAATCAAAGATTACAATAATTAGTAATCTAACATCTTCTCAACAAAATGTATAATATCGCCGAACCGCACTCAAGTAATTTCCTTCTTTTATAAACTATACCTAAACAAAAGCAATCCCTCAAAGCGGCCCCGCCATAGCAACATCTGTTACAAAGGATCTGTATTTAGATTTATTACCTATTCTTTCTTTAGTACTCAAAAATTACAGATAAATTTGTAAACAAGAAAATATGTCAAATTGCCGTGACTAAATAAGTTAAATGATTAGTTTTTTTTCTAATAAAATAATTTTATATTATCCGAATAATTATAATAATACTAATAATAATTTGGCTGTCAATTTCTTTAGCCATTACTAACTGCCCTAACAAAAATAGAAAGTTCGATTTAAGATTTTCCTTTTTTTTCCTATAAATAATGCCACCTGAACTAAAAAATGACCATTTAAAATAATGTATAATTTTTTTATAGCGAGGACCATAAAAAGGTTTTATTTGCTTCAGCACTCCCTCTGATCAAATGCTCACCTGTGAATTTAAATCCCAAATAGCTAGAAGATTTTCTCGGCTTAGGCTTCATCTCCCTAAATAAAAGAGAAAAAAAAGTTAAATTAGTATCCGCCTGATAGACGGTCGGAGATATAAAAAAGTTTTTGTTGCCGGATATACCGTTGCAGCTAATTTGGGCTCTGAATTTAGTAGTCTTCCCCGGTTATTGAACCGTTGAGAAGGCAGACTCAGATCCTGAAGTTAGAAAAAGTACAATTAGTATCCCCCGGATAGACCGTTGAAAATAAAAATTGCTTGCCCCCGGATACACCGTTGAAGCTGATTCTGGTTCTGAATTTAGTAGTCTTCCCCGGTTGTGCACCGTCGAGAAGACAGACTCAGATCCTAAATTAATTTTCGTTGTTTTCGAGTGTTATTTATATGAAAACGAGCACCAAGAAAAACATGCAATTTGACCCTTAATCGCGGGTTCCCATGTCGGTTAGTGTTCTTACGGTTTCTACCCTGTCTGAGTATGTGTGCCGTTTCAAGATGAGGCCCTGCGTTCCTGTACAAATTCCTTTCAAAACGATCTTTCTGATTATCTTTAACATTAAAATTATGAAATATTCCATATTATTTTAAACTATAATTTTAATATTTTGAATAGACCTGGGATAGGTCTGTTTCACATGCCATAGTACTGCGACAGGCCTTTACAACATATAACAATATATGGGAAGCTGAAAAGCATATTGCCCATGATCTTGATAATATTAATTAAGTATCAGGAACAGTGTTGGTACACAGCAGACGAGAACTGGAAAATGAAATAGATAAAAGCGTCCCCGGTTAGAGTGATCAACACTGAAATAAGACAGTTTAGCTTTCACGAAAATATTTTTATAACAAAATATTAGAATTTATAAAATGGTTTTACTTACATAGAAAATTAAATATGCTACATTGTTTTCTTCTTTTTAGTCTAAGCAGTCGAGTATTTTTATAATTATATTAATAATGTACAATATGTTAAATAAATATATTTTAATGTTATTTGGTATTCGCAAAGTAGGTTGTTGTGTGACTGTTTCTGTTCTGTTCTGTTTATCAAGACGTTCTAACTTTCCCTGCCCAGCTTCAAAAATACTGTATTCATTTGATATATAGTCAAAATAGTATTCAGTAAATTTTGCTATAGTTCAATGGTCAAAATATTTAAGGGATTGATAATCACACCAATATTTTGGCTTTTTCTTAATATATATATACATTCTAGTCTTTCGATATCATACATGTTACAGGAATTTTCGAAAGAAAGTAACACATGTTCGTAACTAATATTATGTTTCTCTTTATAACAAACAATCTATCAATATAATAATCAATTTAATTCTCTCTAACTCATTTTGTTGAAATAAATTTTAAATACTTTAGTGAACGCATAGTAATGTACCTAGTTAATAAGCTGTTAGTATTTTGCACTAAAAAAAACTGGAAGACTCTGAAACTTCCTGTTGTAAATGGTAAATGCTTTATACGCTCATAAAACTTTTTTATTGTTATGCAAAAACGGTAATAAGGTAAGCCGCGTAGCAGTTGAAGTACCAGCATTTTGCTAGAAATTCGTCGTTGTAGTTTATTCAATTAAGGTGCGTACTCACTTAGCGAATAAGACCGCACGAACCACACCGCACGTGTATGGTGAAAACGTGCGTTCGTTTTTAATTCCTGCGAAACAACTAACTGTCGGAAAGCAGGCGAACGACACCAAACGCATACGTTCGGTCAAAATAGACGTTAAAGCGAATATTGAACCAATACTTTTCATTGGAAGTGCATCGTTTGTAAACGAGGAAATGCAAAAGAAAAGGCCGTTGGTAGATAGCATCTATATTTAAAAGAAAATTTAGGGGTATAGAACTAATGCAGGACCTCGGAACTAAATGCCTATGGGAGGTGCAAGTAGCGCACGACGTCAACATGCAAAAGGTAAACGAGAGGTGACAGAAATAGGGAAAAACCCAAAGAAGGTGGTGTTACAATAAATGAAAAAACTTAAAATTATGACCTTAATATCTAAGACAAAAGGACGGTTTAGTGAAATAAATTTAACCAAGGAGAGCTATTTAATACTAATTAATAATTTAGCAGAGCAATCCTATTTTAATTTGTTTATTTCCAGAAATTGAAGCATATTAATTGTATGCCCTTATTTTCGATATGTAGAATTTCAAAGTTATGATTAAATTAATGTTTTTCGACTAATATGTCATTTGCAAAGGCTAAAAAACTATTTTTATGCTCTGAAATGCGTTTTTAAGCGTTCTCGGGTATCGTAAAGATAAAGGTTTAAAGCCTGGTATAGTTATAACCGGCAGGAAGATATTTATTTGATGAGCGTAAAATAGATAGTGCGTTAAAAAGTATAATAAAAATAGTATGCCTATTTTTACTGAAGAAACCATAACACAAGTGTTATCAATTTACTAAAAAAATAAAAACTGCTCATTTTATCAAACCTTAAACCACCTCCTTATACAAAAACTTAAAGAAAAATTTGTAAAATAACTTCCATTGACAGCAGAAAACCAATTTGAAAAGAAAATATTGAAAAATAAAAAATAGTATTATATTTCATTATCTTTGAAATGTTATTTCATGAAGTCCACGCCCAACCAAGACCTATAATAATAACTATAAAATATTATTTCTTGCATTTCAATGTTTTATTTTGATGTTATTTTTATAAATAAAATAATTTTATTTCCCTCTTTTTAGTTTTATTTATAAGAAGTTTTAGTAAAAAGATCAGGCTGAAAGTTTTCGAGAGCTAACCCTAGGTTAAAATGTTAGACGTACCTAACAACTAGAACAGGTACTCGAGTCTAACTCGGTAGTAACAGTCTATTACACTTGAAATTTGGTTAGAATGACGATAAATATTATCGTTGCCGGAATAATCAAACAACGATATTAGAATTATAAAAAGCCATCTACATAAAAAATCAATAATACATATTGTTAAAAATTAAAATAATTAATAGAAATAAAAATGAACTTGGTGCCCCTAAAAACTCCAGAAAATATATGAAATGCGAAATTTTTGTTCATTCCTCCTTTTCACTTACTACACATCAAATATGTTTTGATAAGATTTATTATTACCTACCAAATTAGCTTTATCAGAAAAAAGTTTGTACCCCCATAGGTCAGAGGATGCACCTTTACTTTTTTGGGTTAATTACAGTTTATGCGTCAAATTTCAATATTTCAATTTATATTAAAGCATTCAAGTTTCTCGCAGGAAAAAATTCAAAATTTAAATTGTTATTTTTAAAATCTGCTCGCTATAAGATGACCTCAGCACTATCCTAAATACTTCTTAAAAAAGTCATACAATTTGGACAAATCTTCCTAGAGAAATCGATGTACTGGATCTTTGCTCTTAATTCGCTGCCCTTAATATTAGCTTAATTTTAAAAGATAGAAAAATTGTTAATTGTATAAGTTGCAGGGATTATTACATAGTTCATAGAAAATTATAGTCTAATAATGTGGTGGTACATGCCAATAAAATTAACCTCTTCTTACTTATTATAAATATACTGGGCTTGATATCTTTATCTTAAAAACATTTTTTGTCTTTAAAAACTCCAGAGCAATTTGAGAAAGAGACAATCGCTGCCGCAGGAAGCAATTCGTTTCTGTTGACTCCACTATGTAGAAAACCATTTTCCGTTTGTTACCTTTTATGGCAAGATTTTGGTAAAATTTGTACGGATTTTTTAAAGATAAAGGTATTAAGTCCAGTAAATTTATAATCAGCGAGATGCGACCCATTTAATAATAATGATGTTATGTTAAAAAATATATTTGTTGGATTTGCTACACATGTTTGAGATTCTGTATATATATAATAATTAGTTCAAATCTACGTACTAAACTCTACCACTTTTACATTCAATAAATTTGTCTTCAATTAAACAAATATTGGGAGGGGCTAATTATGAGGAGAGACCATATACATAGAAGCATATGCATAAAAAATCAGTATTTAAGCCTCTAAAAACCACGAACAGCATAAAAAATTCCCCATTCATTTTTATGAAAAAGTCTCATTTGGTCAAACCAAAAAATAAATTTTCTTCAACATTTTAAATTTACCAACAGTATTTTATGATGTATATATATTTATATATATGTATATACATATATATATATATATATATATATATATATATATATATATATATATATGTATATCCGATTATCAAAAGTTGTTGAATTGCATTAGATTTGGCATTAGCTTTGACAGACAGACAAACTCTCTAGATTTCGCCGGTGAATTCGGTGGATCGGTATTTTTTTGTGCTGCGTTTTGGTCGACAAGGATGTTGTCAGGAATTTCAGCAAAATAACCTTCCAGTAAGTTCTCGATCGTCATTTCGCGATTAAGTATTCACCTCCGATTGATCTTTTAAAAACAGCATGTTTGTAAAATATGGCCTTTTGACTCCTTAGTTGGTCCTGCTTCTTGTCCAGAACGTCGTTTTGGTAGCTTTTAAAGCTCTTTATGTCTCGTGTGCTTTTAAAGCTCTTTATGTCTCGTGTTATGTGTCTCTTTGTGTCTCGCAAACCACGCCCCTTATTTTTTACAGCTTCAACTGAAACAAAAACAACGCTTACCAAAATACACATAGGACAAATTGAATTTGTTTTTTTTTTATTAATAATTACTTCTCTTTTGTTCAGGCATCTTTCTACTGGGATGTCATTTAGATCGTTAAGGTTTTCATACAGAATTTTACATACTGCGGTTCGACAGTATTTTTGAGACATGTCTTTCAATATCGAATAATTTTTGAGAGAAACATATGCCGGTACCTACAACCGATTTGTTACAAAACAATGCAAAAGATTACTTCAAGCAATGGAATTTTCCTAATTGTGTCGGCAGCACTGACGGAAAACATGATCGAATAAAATGCCCACAAAACTGAAGATCGACTATAATTATTTATAATTATTATAAACAATATTTTTCAATTGTATTGCAAGGCATAGCTGATGCAAATTACAAGTCTGTTACTATTGATGCTGTAGGTTACGGGAAGCAAAGCCATGAAGGAATATTTTCTCTCTAATGTTTACAGGCGAAATTCAATATGCCAACTCCTGAATATTTACCCTTAACAGAAATTAAAACTCTTTTTGTAATATTGGGCGATGAGGCGTACCCACCGAAGCCATATTTACATAAGCCATATTCTACACAAAATCTTACAAATGAAGAGCGTATTTTTAACTACCGCCTGTCTAGGGCTCGACGCTGGATTGAATGTCCATTCGGTATACTAGTTATAGTTATATAATCAATATAATATTTTTACTTAAATATCGTCATAAAAAGTATTAAAAGTATTGTAATGTAAACAAAAAATACATAATTGAAATAAATAAAATTTAAGTAGGAATGTACTTACCCTTACTATCCATTTCTCTCTCAATTTTCCCATTTCTAGCGAGAAATATCTCTATTATGATCGTTTTTTGCTTCATATCCCATAAAGATTTGTTTTCAAAAACTAAATTGATTACTTTTTCAACATCCATTGTAAAGAAATACTAACGGTTCGGATCAAAAAATCAAAACTGATTGAACATTCAGGCTGTTCTGACGAATTCGTGCGTAATCTGACAAGCGGGGCGCTTGAAGTATAACCACAATAATTGCGTTTATATGTTTTGACATGTTCGTGTGAGTTCTTACGTGTTCACAATACACATCCACTGTAACCTTAGCCTAAGAAATCGAATGTTGGCATCATTGAACGTTCGGTGAAAAAGGATTCGACGACCGTCATTCATCGCGGCCATGAATGACAAAGTAGCCACCTTTTCATTATGGACTGCATAAATCTTCTATGACTTCGCTGCAACAATATCCACTTACGGTCTACTCACGCTAAATCTAAATTTGGAACTTCGTCGAGATTTCTCCTGAACACTTGTGATAGCTGAAGTGTTATCGGTTTTGATTTTTTGACTTCTTCGAATTATTAGTGGACATTAGACAAGTGTGTGAGCTCATTACAAAACAAAAAATGGTACCCAGTGATGCTGTGACGGTCAAAGCAATGACGGGAACATCAAGATATCATCAAAGTTTTGCTGAATATCTCGATATAACACGACCGCCCTGAACTAACAGGGCAGCAAGTTACCCTCTATACGCTGCAAACTGCATGGCTTTCCACTAAAGCGTCTAAAGGCGACGGAAGAAACCCTTCTTCCACTAACTTATATAGAAGATTCTACGCAAAATCTAGGAGGGAAATCCATTCTCACCACGCGAAATCTGGTAAGAGTCTATCATCAGGTTCCTGTAGAACCAGACGATATACCTAAAACTGTAGTAACTACACATTTTGGTCTTTTCGAGGTTACCCTAGTGCCGTTTAGACGCAACCCAGACATTCCAGAGTTTTATAGACAGCCTCCCTCGCAAATTCGACCTTTCTTACAAATATATAAACGATACATTGATTGCGTCGAAAAATGAAAAAGAACAATTAAAATTAATTTTCGAAAAGCTTAGCGAAAATCGCGTTATTATAAATCTCGAAAAATGTGTTTTTGGAGCATCCAAAGTTGAATTTTTTCAATATCTAGTAAACTCTGAGGACAAAAAACCCTTAATGGAAAAAGTGGAGGCCATAGATAACTTTCTTCAAGTATAAAACCTTCAACAATTATGCCTTTTTTGGGTATGGTGAACTTCTATGGACGTTTCATACCCGAAGCAACAAAAATCTGATGTCTTTGAAACGAGCTACTTAAAGGCCTCAAATTAAAAGAGAAGTCACCAATCCAATGGACAACAGTTACGAAACAAGCGTTTAAAGACCCCAACCATGCTTTCTCGAACACCCAAGGCCAGAAGCTACCTTGTGTATCGTTATAGATGCCTCCGATTTTTCAATAGGTGCGGTTTTGCAACACATCTCCAAGCTGCGTGATAACCCTTTTCGTTCTTTACCAAAGATCTGATAACCGCGCAGAAAAGTATAGTGTGTTCGATAGGAACTATATGCAAAACACGTGGTCGAAAAGAGGTTACGACACGCCATGGAAAATCGCAAATTTACAATATTTACCGATCAAAAACCACTATAGTATACGCGTTTAGACAGAAGTCAGACAAATGTGAGTAAGACGCTCATTTTTGCATGGTATTTAGACTATATTGCTCAGTTTTCGACAGATATTCGTCACGTTTTCATAAAAGACAATGTAGTGGCCAATACGCTTTCTCGCATAGAAAAAGTTAGTGCACCCATAGACTTGAAAACTTTTGAATCACAGCAATCCGAGGTCGAACTTAAGAAGATTCTAAATGTAAGAATCTACCGGATACCCCCTTAGCTAATCACAATGGCATATATTTCGACATTTTTTCAAAGCAAATTAGGTTTGCTTCCATCATTGGACGATCTATCGTGACTGAGAATCAAAGCTACACTAAAAATTATTGACCAAGGCTTGTTTCAAATGTTAGAAAAATAAAATCTCCAGATATATTTCTGCCCTCGTGGGAATCTTATAAAGGCCTGTGCATTTAGACTTGGTCGGACCGCTACCAGACTCCGAAAAGTACAGATATGTATTGACGTGCGTCGTGCGTTTCACGGTGGTCAAAAGTAGTGCCTTTGGAAAATATTTCAGCCGAAAATGTAGCCAGAGCATTCATTAACATACTGGATAACACGCTATAGCATTCCTGCAGCCATTACACTTGATTACCTTACCAACGCAAACAATTCGAATCGTTGTTTTTACGAGCTGACAAATCAGAGAGGTACTAAACACTTTCGAAATACAGCTCATCATCCTTGTGCCAATGGATTAGTTGACCGATTACACCGACAACTTAAAGCAACCATACGGTGCCATAAGCGAACCTTGCCGCTAATACTTCTTGACATTCGAAATGCCGTAAAAGAAGATGCAGACATGGTCTATAACAGTGCACTCAGACTTTCAGCAGGATTAGTCACCCAGCCGGACGCAATAATCTTTAATACACAGTTTCGTTAATGAGCGTGCCAGCCTCCCGACGTGGAAGCACACAGATATTTATCTTTAAAATTCTAGCAACAACGCCATTTGTTTTTAATAGAAAAGACGCTTGTAAGGCTAGTTTGCAATCTACTTACGACTACCCATTTGAACTTCTTGACCGTAAACCGAAATATCTTTTGGTACAGGGAAACAGAAACGCTCATCATCGAAGGTTTATACATTCATAAAACTTTAGTGCAAACCCCCTTGGGTCACGATATTTAAAGCAATTTCCAGTCTTGGTGGTCGTAGAACCCCTACGCCGAGTACCGGCAGAATGTGTTTCAATTATATAACTTAGGGCGTTCAGTCTTATTTGTACCTATCGTAACCCACCAGTAGTGAAGCAGACGTGATCGCTATTTAACACGTAAGTGCAAACTCGCAAACTGGTGAGCCACATAACCATAAAAATACCAGCATTTTGGCTAGAAAAACAACTAAAAACAAATATATGCTACAGCAACTTTAGTACGTCCAGCTTATTTGTACCTACAGTAACCCACAAATACAAACTAATATTGTTTTTCAATCAGTATTCTTTTTAAAAACGATTTTCGAATATGAATAGTATTTTAAATAAATTTAAAAAATATTTACGTCCGTCTAATTTCTAAGTCTTTTTATAAAATACTGTATTATATACAGAGTGCCTCAAACTCAGTTGCTATTAGAATCTGTAGAACCAATAAATAAACTACTTTGCAAATTTGGCTGTCACCATAGAAGATCACAAACTCTCTTTTTTAAATATTTTAAAGGGTACGGTGTTGCCGCTGTACTTTATACCGGTAACACACTGTTTTCTAAATGAAATGCTATGTATATTATTGCATGTTGGTATTATCCCGAACATTATAAATACTTCTGTATTACGTTTCCTATATCCAAATTCAATTGTTTTCGAGAAAATAGCGCTTGAAAATTGACATTTTTGACCCTTTGAAGCTCTGAAACTTCCAAACGACTTAGCTTGCAACAAAATGGATTTCACTTTCCTACCCCAGTTTCTAACTTTCTATTTCCCTAACTAAAAACCAAGGTAGGAAAGTGCAATCCATTTTATTCCAATTTCAGTCGTTTGGAAGTTACAAAGCTTTAAAGAGTCAAAAATGTCATTGTTTAGGATACAATAAAATACAAAAATGCAATAATATACATGGCATTCCATTTAGAAAATGGATGTTGCCCCCTGTTGAAGATAGACACGGCAACACCTCACAATTTAAATTATTTTAAAAAGAGAGTTTCAGTTCATCTATGGAGCAAAAATTTTCAAAACAATATTTTTATTGGTTTTCTAATAGACCACTAACTTTGGAACACCCTGTGTTATTAAGAATCCTGACATACACTGAGAATTTCTTCATAACTTCAGACCAAAGTCAGAAGTTATGGCATTCTGAAGGTAATTAATATTTAAACCCATCTTTTTCAAAAAAGTGATTGGTAGTGCATTCTGTTGGCAACCGCTTTAATTTTCGACATATTGATTTAACTTTTCGTCAAGAAAACCTTTGCGATTGATTTTTTATATGAGCATTACAAGGAGAGATCCCAGAGGGCAACACCTAAGCTAGGTAGAGGGTATGTTACCTAGCCTATACTCTATATGGACAAAGTAAAAAATGTTTTAAACTAGAGGATATATTGAAAAAATTATTCTTATTAGCTTGCGGGAACCACAGTTTGACATAACATGATAAAATACTTTTCTCTAATACACATTTGAAAGCATTTTAAAATGTCCTTCTTAATATTTGTTTTTTAATTTATGTAAATTATGTATAGTTCAATTTCATAGTTTTGGTTTCATTTAATGCATTTCAAAAGATGTTTTCATTATATGTAAGAATTGAAATACAAACAATATAAGGTTTTAAGAACAGTTTTGCGTACATTGAAATATTCTGATTCTGAAGGTTTTCAGCTCTCATAGAAACTCTTCTCAATTGCAGCGTAGATTTCACAGATAGGTTTAAACTCTTCTCAAGTCATATCTAACTATAACGGACGCTATAAGTTATGTCAAGGGTAAGGGAAGACATATTCCTTGAAGGAAATGAAAATATTAGAACATATTAGCTATTATTAAAACACTCGTAGTTTTATTTTTTTAACTTAAATTATACCTAACTTAACCAAACCTAATCTAACCTAAAATGTAGTTAAATTTGCTTTTACTTTTGAACCATTTTATTCCAAACCAACTTTATAAGTTTATTACATGGACTGTAACGTATAAAAATAAATAATAATGATATTAAAAGTAGCAATAAATGAAAAAAAACTTCTGTGTTATAATTTAATGTAATATAAAACTAGGTTGAAAAAAATAATTTAAAAAATCTATTATAAATATCAATTCTAAAGTTTAAAAAACTCTCAGTTTTATACAGATTCCAAATTTGGTAGTTTATTTATATTAATTTAGAATATATTAAAGAAGAATATATATTTTTTAAGAGTTTTACTGAAGTTATAGCGGTTCTTATTCTCTGAATATGATTTTTACAACTTAAGTTTTCATCTATAAATAATCCTAAAAATGTTATTGTATTTGACTATTTAATTTTGTAATTGTTTGTTACTATTGGGGAAATACCAGAATGTATCTTTGTTTTACATAGTAACAAAAAATAATTACTAAAATGTAATAAAAGTTTGTGACATTGAGGCCAGGAATAAATTAAGTGTAGATTAACTTTTATATTAAAAAATAATTCATTTAAATTATCAGCAAAATAAATAATTGATGTCTCATCCGCAAACAATTGAATATTGCCTTTTAAGAAGGAAAAAATTACCAATTATTCTTCACAAAAGAAGCGTTACTAAGTTGTTATATCTTTTAACAAATTATAAAAACATGAAACTTTAAAAACTTCTGGAAGAATAAAAAAATAAAACAAAGTATCCTAATATTTGGCTCAATATTTTTGTATTGTGTAAGTAACTTCAATGACTATTTGTGGATAATACTAAAATACCTATCTGGCCAAGGAGCGATACGTGCTTCCACTGGATTTCCGCTGCACGAAGTGCTTACTTATTATGCATTCTTTGTTCATATTTTTAATTTTTTTTTTTGTATTTTTCCTATCTATTTTCTACTTTTGTAGATTACTACTTTTTCATATGCTGACACTCAAAAACACCTTTTAATATTGATGGTTTCACTATTAGTAGCTTATAACATACCATATTCCAATTTGTTGCTTCGATAAAAAGTTATATATTTTTTAATTTCTACTAATCCAGGTATCCATATTCTAGGTAGCAGTAGCGTGAATAGACATTGCTTCTGGGGAGGGTTTTTCTAAACTTTCGTAATCTAAGAGCGGAAAACGATAAAAAATTTGAAGGACAACAGAAAAAAAGATCCTCGGTTTCTCTTTTGTAGATAAGTAGACGTTCTGAACTTTTAAACGTAAGTGGACAACAAAAAAATTCATTGCTTATTACTTACTTATAAGGAAATTTGACTCTAGAGGGGAGTTATAACCGCCAATCCTGAAACAAGAATCTTTACTTTATTCTAATCCTATCATTTTAGCTTGAATAAAAGTGGCTCTAGGGGAATTTACACCTAAACTCCCTTTAAATACGCCACTGTCAGGTAGTTAAGTATAAAAATGACTAATGATTAGGCCCGAGTATATGATATAAAAGTAATAAATCAAAAGCAACGAGCGTCAAAGGAGTTTAATTAACTTTATTTACAGTACTAGTTTTTTAACCTTGTAAAAAACACTAATGTGGTTAAAATGTTTAGAAAGTATAGTAAAAAGGAATATGATTCAAGGAATATTAATGTTAATTCCAGTGTCGTTAATTTTTTATTATCTAAATAATAGCACTTTTCAAGCTTGATAATTTCCTTTTAATAGATGCTTAAGCTAAGAGGTTTTGTTTACATTTTAATTATAATAGTAATCAATTGCTAAGCCTTACGCAAACTTAAATTGCACTTATCTAGTTTTAGGTCATTGGACCATTATTGTTGTATAGGTCGAACACAGAACAATTTCAAATTAAAATGCACAAAATATATCCGATTTATAGGAAATTGAACTGATTTATTGGAAAGCAGTTGCGAATTCAAAAACTCATAAATTAGGGATGGGCACCATCGAATAAAAACCTGTTCGAAAGTTGCAGCTTATTCGAGTTGTTCGAAAGATCAAAATTATTCATTGAAATAATACAAATAAATGAGTTCCCAACCAACTAATGAATGAAAACAACTTCCATTCGAATACATTTTAATTGAAAGCGTATTCGAATGATTTTTCACCGACGATGTAGCATCTATCAGCGGATCGGAACGAATAAACGGATATAATTCAGCCACAAGTATAATTCAGTAAAGGAATTGCAATCGTCTAAAGTGAAATATTGAATGTTTCATAAATATTGTGATTTAGATATTCGCTTCCAGGCCAAGATTAAGGGTGGAGCTGTGAGGATATAGCTCCAAACCTCGTCGTGAGCAGGGACTCCAGCAAAGACCTGGTGCAGGGTTTTACCGTTGAATTGCCTTAGTGCCCACATGCAGCGGATGCCCTACGCGGCAAGAGCAAGAGAGAGAATAGGTGCTTATAAGCGAAGTACAAGACGGAAGTTTTTTTTTATTTTTAATTGTTATGGCAGTTGCTTATTAGCGAAGTACAAGACGGGAGCTTTTTTTATTTTTAAATGTTATGGCAGTTGTTATCAGCAAATAAAAACGCGGAAGACCATTTTTGCGGCTTCAGAAAATCTTGGGGGGTTTAGGATCCCCTAAATACCTAATTTCTCTTACCAGTGCGGTTTAATGATATTTTCTAGTGTCTTTCGACAATTTTTGGGTTTCAAATGTTATGTGTTTGGAACATATATTTTTTATTTATTTGTGTTATGACATGAAAGAGATATGATAGTGATGAACGGTATAGATGATAATTGAATTTTTGATGGAATGCTTTAATAAATATTTTGTACAACTTATTATAACTTGTTTTTACATTCACTTTTATTTATTAGTACAAAAAGATGATAACAAACTAAAAAGTGTGGAAATCAGTATGTTAAATTAAAAACTTTGTTATATTGTTATTTGAAAGTAATATTGAATCTAAATTCTTTGGTAACAGCCTGTTTCTGAGATTTTTCTTCAGTTGATCCGTTTTAACAAAGTAGACTAGCGTTTCACGGGCAGTTAATACTTAAATCATATATCTTAATCCTCACTTTATTTTTCATCAAGAATAATGAAAACGAAGAAATTACTGGATCAAAAAACAACTAATAAAATGTATGTATTTATTGTAAAATAATCAACCAGATAATGGGGGTACAATTATGCACCAACCCAAGAGATGCATCTGTCGTTCTTTTGTTAACTTATCAAATCGCGGCTCTATATTTACTACGCAAATAATAAAATCACTTTCTCTTTTGAGTACCTTTCTCTTGTAATTTTTTACTTTCTCGTAAAGGAAATTATTGTTTTGTTGGCCAGTGTGGAAAAACTCAGGTCGAACACATAGGATGTGGCTAATGAAACAAATCTTTACAAAGCTTCTTTCGCAAGATCTAGGTAATCTCGTTTTCTGTTCAGCCAGAATCGTGTGCTTCTATTTTAGTTTCCCTAGAAAGGTTAGTCGAGAGTTTGTTATATATATGGTGAGATCAGGCTGTAAGGGGATGGCACATTAGAAATACCGCACCTAATTCTAACTGGGCTCCCTGCACATCTTCCCTAGGAACATGGGTCATCATATGCCACCAACCAACCAGTTCTTACAATAAACTTTTGCCTAGGGTTATAGTTTAAATAAGTAAATTTCTGATATAGGCCATTTTACCGATTTTTAATTTTCTTTCTCTTTATATGTAATTTGTATACATTTTTTACCTTTTTTTCTATATGTTTATATTGTATCACCTTTCTCTTAAATAGTCATTTTGCCCATTGGAATGAATTGGATCTTTTTTCATCTCCACAACTTTTATTTATCAAGATCTTTAAATTCAAATCTATTACATAATATATACCCACATGTTACCAATCTTTGTTTTTTGAGCAGAATTTGAAGTGAATTGAATAAGTAGTTTTTGAGCTATGCCGCGCACAAACAAATCGGCAGGCCAGCAGTTCTAGGATCTAGAGACCCCAACATTCAAATATCTGCAAAATCTGGAAGGGGAGTAACAAAACCTTTAAGTTGGTACCCATTGAGGATAACTACACAAGGCGGTAGAGACCAGTTGCATACAATAAAACTCTAGAAAGGTGATATCATCTACAGCCTCTGTGGAAAAAATGAAGAAAGTTCAACTTTTCACGCGCTCAGTTATTAGCCAGGCGCCTATAGACAGTACGTGGAGCTACTTTAACGGAGACATTTTGGTAACTGCTAGAACTAGGCACAATAGAACTTCCGGTTTCTCTCTTTAGAGACCAATGAATACTACCATACTACTTTTCCCAACAATTGCAAATCCAATATCTTTTAGCTACCTATATTTTTTATGCATCCACTGTAGTTATAGGATATGTCCAATTCAGAGACAAATAAACTATAGCACATTCTTATTATCGTGTCTTTGAATTAAGTATATTAATGTTAACATAAACAAAAATGTTCTTCCGTTGGAAGTATGTCAAGAAAACGTTTTTGCAAAATGGCCTATCGGACGTTTCTGCACACTGTCACTTTTATACGGAATAACTTCAGAGCTAACAACATTAAATATTTGTGGTTGATTTGTAGTTATTTAATAGAAAAACACATACATTATAAATATTTTAATTGCAAAACATATAGCTATCTGTTTTTTAGTTAAAATTTAAAATAATTTTAAATTAAGTAATATTTTTTATAATAACAAATATCCTACTCTAAATCTAGTTCCAAACATTTTGATAACTCCTTAGAAAACTCACAACCATCTTCTATATCTGAAACAGAATAAACAATAGTGTTATAATAGGATGTTAAAGATATTACAAACTGAATCAAACGAAATAATAAAACCAAACGTTCAAAGGCTGCGGAAAAAAATTAGGAACATGGTTCATGACGAAAGAGAGAGATTTGTCAAAAGCAGGCCGTCTCCATGGATATGCAGAGTTTTACCAACGAGTAATGCATTGTTTCCATTTGATAGCCTGAGATTTGTCGGCCAAACTTTTATTTAAATTCAAATTCTTTTAAAATACAACTAAATATCTGCAAGAGGTAAGCTAGGATCAAAACCATAACATATATAAAATTAAATTTGTGTAAGATTCTTAGTCGTAAAGTTTATACGAAAAGGGAAATAGGTAAATATTTTTGATTTTTCACACCAGACAAGTTCAAATCTTGTAATAAGTTTAGTTGAAATATGAGACCAATGCAATTACCATGGTTTTATCATATATAAAAAAATATATAAGAAACATTAAATCGTAAAATGTTTTGTGTATGTAAGCAGTTTATCTTATTTTAGTCAGTTTAATATCTTATTTAGTTGCAACGATCCACAGTCGCCACTGGTAGCGCTTTTGTTTATTTTTTTTTTATTATTTTGGAAATGTTACTGAAAACAATGGACATGGACGGTTCCAGAGTGTGAGCAACAATAGCGTTCTTTTTGAAAAATGGATAAAACTAATACAAAATCCAAAACTTGAAAATAAAACACTGGAAGAAATCTATAAATATCACAGGGCATGTATGTGATCCACATTTTTCTGAATATAATCGCATGCCAGGAACGAAAAAAGGTTTAAGAACAACCTCTTTTCCAACAGAAAGTTTACCTCATTTGTTTCGTACTGGTACATTCGTTTATATAAAATATCTATTTACATAAAGCGCAAATGCCTAAATGCTAATACAATTTGATTAAACACGGTATTAAAACAAAAAGGTATTTTGAAAATCAAAGATGCCCAGAACAGAATTTTTATAGTTCTAGTCTTGTTTTTCATAAAGAAGATAGAGAGTTTTCAAGAATTAGTTTTTTTCATTTATATAGGATATCAAAAAATTAATGCTTTTATTGAATTATACTGATTTAGGACTTAGGGGGCTTTAGATTTTCGATATGAACTCATGTTTATAGACCAGCCATAGGGAACATGTCAAATCAAACAATAACAACACATGTAAATTATTTTTAGAAACGGATGTACCTGGCCCAACAAGCAACAAACCCTGTAGAAACAAGCAGTGATTTCTTAGAACCACGAATAGAATGTAGTGTTACCCGAGGAAATAAGAGTTGTTGTAGCAGGTAGGTATTACCTAATAGTGAATGACAAGAAACAGGTATATCTGATTAAAGTGCATAAACTGTTTGCAAATAAATAATTTTACTAATACTGGTTTTTAATGTTGATTTAGATACACCAGCTAGCCCAAAACTGGGAACTTCCAGAGACTTGACCCTCAAAAAAAGTGAGAAGGTTTTTTAATAGTCATTATTTTTAAATATAGCGTATATTTAACATTCAAAATTCAATGCGATTCATGCATTACTTTAGGATCCCCTAATTGTACATAATACATGAGATCGTGAGGTCTGCTGAAGCAATAATAATGATTTTTTGGGATTATTGGACTTCACAAAAGAAAGTAAATTTATATTTATATACTACAAATGTTTTTTAAAATAGAATATAATGTGTGAGCCAAAAACTCTTACAATGAATAATTGGACATATTTTTGATGTTGTAAATTGTTAATCATAAATTCACTTTCTTCTTTAAAAAATTACACATATCAGGCAGATGCTACAAAATGTAACTAAGAATTTATTGACTGTGTGTTGAGTTGGTTCGGCTGACAATAAGTCTGTCCTGGTCTTTTCTAGATCAAAATACTATGCATCAAAAATTCTTTCAAGCAATCCTCTTTTAGCTGTGTAAGATATATTTACATGAAAAAGTTGCTTCTTGCATTTCGTGAAAATATTAAAAATAATGCGTTAGCATATATGTTATCATATGTTTCTGTGTTATATGTTTTCAGATATGTCCAAGATATATATTATGAAAGCAGTGGTCCCAAAACAGAGCCTTGGGTACTATATTCAATACGTCATAGCTCTCCGAAAGACATACATTGGTTCGGACTTGGAAACTCCTTCCCTGTAGGAAATCTGAAATCCATCCAGTAGGGTGTATTATTATAAATATTGTTATATTTTTTTGTTGATTTAAAGTTTCATTAAATTGTATATGATAGTATATAGGATGTCTTAGATGGCAATGTACTCTAAGGGAGCTCATAAACATAAGGGATTTAGCAAGGATCCATTCAGAGAAAATTTACGCAATTTTGTTTTTAATTCCTTTATATTTCTCAAAATCAACCATTATGTATTTGTGCATTATAATTAATTTTGGAAGTAGAGTTAAAACAAAACAGATATGAGACATGTTAATGTCATTTATTTATAACATTTTTTACTTTTGTCCTTTTTTATGTTGATATTGAATTTTATAGTTTGTATTTTGTGCCATTTGGAGTTCACTTGTTTAATGTGTAAGTAGGTATTTATAAAGATATAAATTTTAGTTTTGTTCAACAGTTTTATCTATGTGTAACGAACATTTTACAAAATCTAAGTTTAAAAATAATAATAGCGATAGATATGCTAATATATAAGGGTAAGTAAAACACAAACATAAAGTTAAAAATTGTTTATCCCTAGAGCATTTATTGTTTCAGATAACATTTTTATCAATGAAGTACATGACCACTACTTATATACATTTTAAAGAAGACTTCTAATTTTTTATGGTAAGATCAAATTATAGCTTCGAAATAAAAAAGTCATGATTTCAAGAAAAATGAGCATTTATTTTCTTAGGAAGTAGGTGATATTTTTCTATTTGCAATAAGACATTTGGTGGACGTAATGAAAAAACGGCCTTCATTTATGTATCACTCTGTACCTTTGTAGTATATTATTTTATTACCTAATGATAATTAATACAGGGTTAGTAAAAAGGACGGAACTTAGGAAAAAGATATAAATATATTTTTTTTTAGTTCGAACGTTTTCTGTTTAAAATAAAAACAAATTTTTAAAATTATGCCATAATTTTTTGATTATATGGTTTAAACCTAATTTTTTTTTGAATTTAGGGATAAGTTAGAATATATCGTCAAGTTGAGACAAAAATACAGTATATGACTATTTTTTTTTCGCTAGGAATTTTGTGCCTTATTGATTTTATGAAAATGAAATCAAAAAACCGTTTTAGGTTTTTGAACCATATTTTTAAAGAATTAGACGCATCTGAAACAGAATACTTTCAATTTAAAAAAAATCTAAATTTATATTACCCAGGTTTGGTCCTTTTTATTTGCCCTGTATTGTCAAAAAAGTGCTAATAAATTAATACACTACAAAGTTAGCGAGTGATACATAAATGAAGTCTAGCCAATAAGCTCAATGTTGAGCCAGATATAAAAAGTATCTGTGATTTAGTGAAAAATCCGTCGGGTTTTTTGAAAAAAAAAAATTAAAAATATATTTTTTTAACAAAAAAAATAGAATATGAAAAATACTGACTTTCCGGTAATCTTAAACAATAAAACAACATAATTTTACCAGAGCCACCGGTGAGTAAGAGTTAGTTTAGAGTTACTCCAATATCCTCACATTTGACTCCCATTCACATAACAATACAATTTGCCAGTTTCAAATAACAGACATTCAAGACAGCGCATGGCACGGGAGGCTTTAATATAGCAGATAAGTGTTGTCAAGTCATTTATTTAGAAATTGAAAGTGGCAAACGAGTTTTAGCATGTGTGCAAATTTGACTATAATTTGATATCTATGGGTATTTAAGAATGCAAGTTTGAATTTATGAACAAAATTTAATAATTTTGAACGGTTTTCATATTTAATATAGTGTTTAGTTCTGCAATAAAATCATTTATATAAGGTATTTGAAAAGGAATATTTTTACTTTTTTCCCTTTACTTTGACATTATTTAATGTAAGTAAAAAATAAAAGAGAACCCAAATATAGAAATGTCTTTACCCCGAAAATTCACTTCTTACAAATCTTTTTTTTTTGTATTTAGTTCGGCACTCCATATATAATTATTTAGTAGCGGGTGCATACTGAAATTTTGGTATTGTTTACTTTCCTAGATATAAGTAAAGATTAATTACTAATTTCGCAACAACATTGAAATATGAGTTTTTCGGCATGTAAAAAACCTTGTATTGTGAATGTCAAATGTAAAAAATAGAGCGGCTATCTTTTTTATGAATACGATATTTTTCCCTTATGAGGGAGGTAGAAATTAAGACATCATAGTCTAAAAAAAAATCTCTTCACTACAGTTCCAGTAATATTTCTAGATTTACAATAAAATAAATAATGCACTAAACGGATCATATCACTAAAAATGTGTGCTAGTTTGAAATAGCAGGAATATATATATATATATATATATATATATATAACATTAACATTTTTGAACTAACCTGAAGTTGTCAGTCTTGCAAAACACCTTCTGGCGTCTCTTAATGCCTTGATTCGATCCATATCATTTCCAGTTACATGCTCCTGTAGCCATTTGATTAACATAGATTCAGAAGGGCTCCTATCATCATCTAGCTGTAATTCAACAATATATTTTAGGAAGTTAATTTTTTTAAAAAGAAAATACTTACCAACTGAAGATATCCAAAAACACACTGGCTGACACACTAAAAATAAATTTACCCATCATTATTTTTAATACTTATTGCCAACTACCAACTATTAGGTATGTATCATTTACCTGGTTATTTTCATTTTCATTCTTTTCTTCTCTATTAAAATAATTAAAGCGCCTACGTCGATGTTGTCGATTATTGAAACTGAATGCCATTCTGGGATCATAACCTAAAAGATTATGCTAAAGATTAAATCGTAAAACGTTAATGCATTTAGCTGAGCTAGCGGATAAAAATAAGTACTATGGAACGATGGTTTAACTAAGAGCAAAAAAACTCCAATCTTAGTCATTTAAAAAATATGTAACAAAATAAAAGCTGATGTAAATTGGGTATATACGAGTATTAAACAATTGGTGAAATAATTCAGATTATTTCTAAGTAATTACGCTACTTGTTAGAAGAAGATTTAAGGGAAATGGACTTGAAGTTTTATTTTTTTGTCAATTAGTGAAGAGTACTAATTATGTTAAAAAATGCATCCATATTAGATTAATTCATATTTAATATCGATCTATGAACTGGTCATCTTCGTGTTTTGATAGTTGAATAAGTTTTGCTGCGGCTATTTATTAACGTTTTTTTTTATAATAATATATATTAGTATGTTTTTTTTCGGGTAATCATTAAAATAAAAAATGTGATTTTAGAGCATTGCGAAAGACCCTTACCTTGTGATAAAATTATTAATTAGTAATTAAAAGAATAGTTAAATGTTAATTTTGTAAAAAAAATACATGAACGCGGATATGTAGAAAAATGTTAAGCAAAAACAAATTAATACAGTTACATTTGTTAAACACTTTTAGTTAAGTTTTTATTTAGGTATTACTCTAGTTGGGAAAAACTTTAAAATATAGCAGAAAATTGCAATTAGAGAATATTGATCTAATTGTAAATAGTGTTTGTTTTTAGGTTCAACGTAAGCCAAATCCGTCGTTACCGAAAATCCTTAAGACATGTGTGAGGTCCTTTACGATACATATCAACCCCCAAAGTTAAAACATTTAAAGCAATAATTCATACCAAATGTGTTTGTACCAACACCACGAGATCCAGTTTCGCCACATTCATAATTTGGAGTACCATCTCTATTGTATCCACTGCTAGGGATATAGGGGCTTCTTACGTCGTAAACGTTTGTACTG
The DNA here is from genome assembly GCA_030620095.1 of Kuschelorhynchus macadamiae. NCBI lineage: Eukaryota > Metazoa > Arthropoda > Insecta > Coleoptera > Curculionidae > Kuschelorhynchus > Kuschelorhynchus macadamiae. The sequence goes on from JAUTXW010005117.1 coordinate 532,625, forward strand.
CTAGGCTGATAACCTCTGTTTGAAGATTTCAATCCATAACCTTGTTGGTTAGATCCATGAATTGAGTTTTCTTGATTGTTTTGACCAAAGTTATTTCCAAATCCAAAATTCGGCATAGCGTTCTGACTCCCGTCTCCTGCTCCGTGACGATTATTTCCGTATCTATTCTCATTGCCTGAATTTCTGTTATCGTATTGATTGTTACCGGAGGCACCTTGACTAAAATCTGATTGTTGAATATCAAATTTAGACTTGTTTGTGTATCCATTATAGTTGGTTGTTCCACTCGGATTTGTATTTCGATTCTGAGAGCTACAATAAAAAAAACTGGTAAATTTCCTTTATCGGGTACTGAATATTCATTCTCGTAGAGAAAAAAAAATCAAGAAGGAGTTTCCAGTTAGGTTCCAGATTGTTTTGAGTTATCTGTACAAATATTAAATCCTGACCGAAAACCTATTTTTTAATAATTTCTCCATGTTTTCTGCCTAATCTAAATGTGACTCTATGGAATTCTTGTTATACTAAAGCAGAAAGCACCTTTACCAGCATAATAAACAAATCATTGTTGTCAAGACCTACTTGACTTTCCAAATATGAAAATATTACAAAAGGCACATTCTGCTCGAGGAAACATAAATTCCAAGAATCATATTTGGATTAGACAGACAAAATGGCGAAGTTATTAAAGTCTCCCGATCTCTTCAAAAATCGACACTTACGCATTCCTTTCAATTCTAAATAACTTATTTTTATAAAATATGTTTACGTCTTTTATAGAAATTTTACTTTACCTACATAGAAAAGCTTGTAGAGCCTTATCAAAATATAAACACAAACCCTGTACACAATCGTTCAGTTCTAAGGTTTGGTACATAGCAACTTAAAAATTAAATACGTCTAATGTGACTTCCTACCATCCATATATTTGTATCTTAAAAGTGGGAAAGGTTTCGTTCTCAAATCAATAAACTTTAAGCTCAAATTACACAAATGGCAGTCTCTATATTTAAAAACTATGTATTGAGAAAAACCGAAATCGCTTACAGTTGATGCAAGAAGTGCCATTTTGGCACCCTTATGAAAGCGCGTCATTTTGTTTGGACACGGTTGTCGAAGCGATAGGCGAAAGAGAATGGTCTAGTTCTAAAAGCGGTCTTTTTTAGATGATGGCTGCAATGCCATTGAGGCTGCACGGCTTTTTACTTTCCATGCAAAATTATTCTATATTTTATACAATTTCTGAAGTAAAGTAGGTTAGGTTAGAGTGACGTCGAATTATTTTGCATCGTCTTTCAATTTCAAGCATTAAACCGCTTTTAAAAACATGACGATTTTTCTTAACGGTGCGTTGGTCAGAAAAAATATACTTATGGTCGAAAATGATCCAATTAATTGATGTTGCCTAATATGACGAAATCATCTTTTTAGAAATGACGAAAATTACAAGACACATAATTTTAATTTTAAAAAATAAATCTACTTGGATATAAACCGTACGTCTGAGTTAAATACTAATAAATATATAAATGAAATCCTTCTTAAATATTGTTAGAGTCACACAAATAAAAGAGGCAATGACATGAATAAATAACAGAAATTGGAAACTTTCTAAGTCAATATTCAAGAATTATTTTTGATAATTAAGAGAAAATAAATTGCAAAATGTTTATTCAAGGCAGATATTTTTTAAAACATTGATATGAGAGGAGCCATAATATTCTGCTGCCTAAGAACAATAGGAACATGCACTAACAGTGTTACACAAAGATGACAAATTAACGTTTTATACCTATAATTTTAATACTGTTAAATTTTGACGAAAAGATACTAGCTGGGCACTTCCTATTCTACGCTAACTAGACGTACATACCTATACGTGTTCCACCTTCCACCACTATAGCTACCCTCATTATCATCCTCCTCTTGCCCATAAGAGTTGTAATTGTTTTCATTGTTATTGTTACGTGAATTTCCATAATTGTTTCTATTTCCGCTATCAGCTTCATATCTAGTATAGTCATCTTCAATATTGCTATACCCATTTTTATTATTATTTCTGTTTCTATAACCGTTATATTTTTTGTTATTATATTTATTATAATCACTATTAGAAGATTCGTTTTTTTCTACCCCACATCGCTTTAACATTTTGTTTGCTTCAGTTTTTAAAACACTTTCACTCTCATTATTGTCATGCTGCTCGTTACTATTATTATAATTATTCATATTCGCGTTAGTGTTATTTCTTAGCGCATCCATAAGTTTACTTTCTTTGTTATCTCCTTGAGACTCATTTGCAAAAAAAATGAACACAAGTGTAATCAAAATTATTTCACTCCAACACAACCGTTCCATTTCGAAACTAAAACAAATAAAACTTCAAATGAAATCATACTAGTGAAGTATACCCAAATAAATAGATTCATATTGTCCGGTAGATTGAAAAGGCCAATGGAAATTTTCCTATTCACTGAGCGAGATAAATACAAAACAAAAATTGAAGTATCTGTAACTGATATATCCGTTATTTATGTATTTTTATGAAAAAATTTATTTACGAGAAGTTCCATATTTATTATACTATGTTCTTTAGTACAGATTATTTATCAACTCTAACTCAGCGATATTTATTTTATTATATAGGAAGAAGTTTTGTCAGTGTAATATTAAATGTAGAAACTTGAAATTTGTATTTCATAAATTTAAAATATAGAAAAGAATATAATTTATTGTTTCATTATTACCAATTTTTAAATAGTTAAATTGGTATTGATTTAATGTTTTTAAGTTTAAATTTAACAAAACCGTTATTTCATATTATCGAAATATAATCCTAGTTATACATATACAGTGTTGTCCGAAATGAATGCGCCATATTGTAACTAAATTTTATTCGTCAAAATTTATCTAAACTTAACCTTAGTACCAAAATCGATAATAGCCGAGATAGAGGGTGTCGAAGTTGAAATTTTATTTTATATTTTAGTTAATATTTTCGTAATTATCGGGCTAATTATACACACAGGGGTTTTTTGGGATAAAAATAAAAATAAATAAAAAATAGGAATCTGATACCTATTTTGTTACACCTTTACACGCCTGTATCCAAGCCTCGTGACATTATTAACTAATTTCTAGATTGACATACCAAATGTTTGTTAAGTGTTCTAACTTAAAATCAGCTTTTACCAACAGACTGTTAAATAAGACAATAGTCATATTTAGCACAGGAAAGAAGTTATACATATACCGTATTCTTATCATACGATTTTGATTGTTTTTAACACTAGCTGGAACAACTAACAACTCTCCAAATACAGGAACCCTAATATCTATTGGAGTGTCTGTATTTGAAGTAGGGTTTCTCCTCCCGAAACACCAATTAGAAAAATGCTACCGACCTATTATTCAATCATTCAATCATTAACTTGAGTTTAATAGAAATTAGATCATTTATATAATAATAACTCTCTCCACAGAAAAAACGACGAGATTATATTATTGGTAAACATTTTATTAAGTTTTCATACATAATCAAGCACTAAGAAGAGACAAACCTACAAACTTAAGCAATAACACTATGAAATGCAAGAAACGATGGGAAATTAGTTTTTATTTTTAAACTTATATGTTTTCTATATTCTTCAATAAGCATTCGATACCGGTACAAAAAATATTAAATTCACTAGCTTTAGCAGTTCATTACAATCCAGCTGACTTCCAAAACTTCGCACAACATCTTTTGGACCGAGTTCTGTTCTGTTAATGAAGTTTTTTTTAATTCCTCAGATACAATACACAAATTTTCATAATTAAATCCATATTTAAATTTTGAATGATTTAGTTTTTCGCACATCAGTTTGATATTGTCCCATGTAAAATTCTTAATATTTTTTAAATTTAAACCTTGAAAATATTTATAGATTGAGTTTTTAAAATTATAGTATTTATATAAGTAGATTAGACATTTTTCAAAAAATAAGTCAAATTGTTTCTCTATACTAACTTTTTTCATAAGGTCCAATTTTTTTTGAATTTCATTTGCTTTAAAAATAAAAAATGTATCATCTTCCCTATGTTCAATTTGTGATTTAACATTAAATAAAATTTAATGCAATTCGTCGGGTGTGATGTGATCTTTCTCCAGTTTTAATATCGAATTTTGAGATTAGGTAAAAAATATATGAGGCATACGAGAGATGACGACACTTCTTCTTCCTCGTTCTTATCCCCGTTAAAACCTTTCCAAATAACTTTTGAACAATTTTCCTCTCCTTTACTTAAAAAGTATGCTTTTACAACTGGCCAGTTCTGAAACAGACGATCCACAGCGGTACATGTTTTAAGAGCTCCCTATATTCAATTTCTGTAAATTCAAAAAAAAATTTGAGTCTCAACTTTCTTTGAATAACTTGAAAATTCGTTGAATACTTTTATAAAAAACACTTCTATCTCAAAGTCAAAAATTTTATTTGCAGCTTTTAAGAAATTGTTTAAAACGTGACATTGGCAGTCCGACTTCATGATCTCTCATAATTAATTATATTCAACTTTTGAAACACAGAATTATGTATCCCATAATGTATTGCCGCGTTATCGGCTGCGTAGCTTGTAATATTATTCAAATTTAAACCACATCCGATCCTATAGAAAAATTATTGTTTCGTTGCAACATTTCTAATAAAATTTCGAATCCTTTTGGGACCAAAACATTCTCTATAATGCTAACTTATTTAGTACGATCACATGATGATTTTGCGGCTAGTTTGGAATCGAATTTAATTGGATACCACAGTCCTATGATGGCTTCTATCAAATTAACATATATGTTTAAGTTTTCTAACCAAAAAACAGCTTTTACACGTTTTCTTATTTAGTAAAGGAGGGAAGCTATATAGTTTATTCTTATCATACCAATTTGGTCATCAAAAAAACACCTAGTTTTTTGAGCAACATTTGAAAGCGCGTTATTCGAAAAACACTGGATCAAATTTCAAAAACTTTGAATATTCTGAGGAGTTCATTCTTTGACTCTTAGTTCTAATTTTGGGAATACGTTATTATGCACATCGCACATACTACAGGGTGTCAAAAACAGAGATATTTTTTTCCAGAATTTCATATTATCCCCGTTTTTAGGACAATCAAGATAGATAGTCGTAATATCCCCCCTATTAACAGTTAGACAATCCCTCGGGACCTTTTCGAGATTTTGTGGATATCTTGGCCAACTACGATTATATGGTCATTTTTAGGAAATTATCATTATTTTGCAGTTTAGTCCCAAAAATTAACAAACTATGAAAGATGTTGATAAGCTATCTTTACAGCGTTTTAAGGCAGATCTTGTGCTTTCATTTTACGTATACAAGGTAATTCGTTAAAACTGAAAATTTAAATTAAGGGGTATGTGTAATTATCCTTAAAGACATAAGATGGAAACTTTACTTTACTTACGTTTAATGTTGCATAGCTCATTACGAACCGAATCCCTTCCAAAATTAGATAGAATATGGTTTGATTATACAAATGAATTTTCATATTTTACAACCAACTGTTCAAACTATAGTTTCCAATATACAGGGAGCATAGGTACCTTGTACTTAAGTTCTACTGTTCGAACACTAAGGGGTTGAAAAATTTATACGGCTTAATTTAGAACCAAATGGTTTGCGCTTCCCTATCTTAGTTCTTTAAAAGCTTTCTTATTGTTCTACCTGCTGTAGAGAAACGAGCGTTAATAAAATGGCACCGCAGGTACCACCTGTAGATTGAAGCAATCATAATTATTGTCATTATTATTTTTGGATATGAAATTTTTTTCCAAGCAGCAAAATACGTTTAAGAAAAAAAAATTACTAATGAAGAAAGTATGCAAAGTGGATTTATACTAAGAGGAACTAGGACAGACCCTAGGGATCCATTAAAACAAGTTTTAAAGTTTTAGGAATTTCTACTGAAACGTATAAAATATAAAAAATTAAAAAATTACGAATGAAATGAACCAACCAATTTTAAAAATCTACCTCAGCTCATAACAAAATAGAAAATTATTAGAAACATAATAATACACAGATTATACAAAAATTAACCTCATAGAGAGACAACAATAAGTAAATACAAAAAACCCGCGTAAATACAAAAATTGATTAGAGGATCTTACAAATTGAGAATGGGATAGGTAATTTAGTGATGTAAACAAAATACTAAACCATATTATCTCGTTTTAGAAGCAAGCAAGATAACATTCAAAATAAGATGAAAAAATAAGATAGAGATATAACTCAAATTTAATTAGCGTGCACCAACGTTTTTAATAACTTGTTGGCCCACCGCCGACACGTAGAACGTCCGCTACCCTATTTGGCATGCGTTCATCAAGTCTGCAATAAAGGCTTACGGAATAGCCTCCCATTCTAACCTTACTGCATCTGCTAAATCGTCCAAGTTATTTACCTCATACTCACCTGCATTCATTGTTAGTTTTATTCTACTCCATACATGCTCTATAACGTTCATATCGGGGACCTAGCAAGCCAACCCATTTGTTCGATATGATTCTCTCTCAAAACTTCTTGAACAGCTCTTGCCCTATGCGGACGAGCATTGTCTACCATTATCTCCTTTATGCAAATATCTCTATATCTATTGGCATTCAAACTTTCTCCTAACAAAACTACCAAATCAGTCTTACCATCCTGCATAACACCACCCCATACAGTAACCCCACCACCTCCAAATGCTGCACTAACTTCCATATTTTCTTCCAGGTACCGACTGTTCATTTCTCTCCATAGCAAAATTCGTCCATCACTTGCATGCAAGTTAAATCTAAATTATCAGTAAACATGCACGTATCAATAATATATAATTCTTATATTCCCAAATTTGCATATTGTTGTGCCCATCTACTTCTGGCAGTGCGGTGAACAGGCAGTAAAAGAGGGCAGGCAGCTCTTCGTAATCTTCTTCGCACAGTTGATAATGATGTTGACACTCGTAGCTTCCTGAAGTGCCCTGTTGAATTGGGTTGCCTTTAGGGTAGGACGACGGCGCGCAGACATCCTCATATGGCGGTTTTGGCGCAAATTTGTTGCACTGCCACGACTGCTACGCCCTCTGTTGCGGTAAGCGGAGGCTCCAAAAGTCCTGTATCGGACGATTGTCATGTTATATTGATTGTTGTTGAAGCCATGATGTCAGCAATACTTCGAAAAGACATCCCATGCTGATACAGTCTAAAATATAATTTAAATAGCAGTTTTTAAAGAATATTTTAACTTTTTTTACACCTTACCTTATAATATTTGTCAATTTGTTGTCTCTAAAACGAACTATTGTTAGACAAATTTCACGCTGAAAATGAAATAATATCCGGAAATAAATAAAAATATCGTTTATTTGACAGTACAAAACAAAACAAAAAACAATATACGTTACCCTAGAAACAAAACTAACGCCGAAACGGCCTACTGCAATATATTAGGTGAAAATTGTATTTAAATTCTCAGCATGTCCACTACGTTCATTAGTTATTATGGAATATTTAAAAATGCCAGTCAATTTCAATTACTCGTAATTTTCGTAATTGCAAACCGATTTTTTTTTTGGCTTATAGGCAATTTATTCCAGAATTAAGAGCAGGATAACCAGTGTATTAAACCGCTTTCTCGTAGAGGGTGCGATATATGAATCAAGTGCATGTAAATTTCATAAAAGTTTAAGCTTTGCCTAAAGAAAACATGATCTTTTTACAGCATCAGTTAGAGGTTTCTTTATAGTAATTATTATTGGCACAGGTACTTCACCATGCAGTTCCAGGTGCATTCAAAATTATACAAGTTTATTGCAAAATGCGGGAATTATCAATTTTCTCTAATTACGCTTAAGCTATGGTAACAAATGTTGCTGTATTAGATATAATTTGACGCAAGTTGTTATCTTGCTTGGTCCTAGAACGGGAAAATAGGGTTTGGTTATTTTGTTTAAATCGTTAAATTACCTATCCCATTCTCAATTTCTAAAATCCTGTAATCAATTTATTATTTTAGTATTTACACACCTATTTCAGTCAGTTTATGAGGTTAATTTTTGTTCTATATCACCGGATAATCTCTGTATTATTCTGTTTCTTATAATTTTCTATTTTGTAATGAACCTAGGTAGATTTTGTTGGTTCATTTCATTCGTTATTTTTTATTCTTATATGTTTTTCAATAGGAATTCCTAAAACTTTAAAACTTGTTTAAATGGATCCCTTTGGTCTGTCCCAGTTCCTCTTGGTAGGATTTTTTTTCATAACAAAAAAGAATGACAACAATAATTATGATTGCTTTTCGAGCGCGATACATTTCGAGCATTTGTTTTCATTTCTATATAAATGCGTTGCGTTGAATTTTAATTATTATTTCGAAGTAACGATGGCGAGCAAAAGAGGAAAAACAATTCGAAGCGGTGCACGTGAAGTAATTCCTAGCGTTATAGAGGCCTCTACTAGAGAAGCTGAAAATAATAGTTTGACTATTATAATTCAAAATCGAACAGAACGCGCTGCATTTTACACAGGTGTTTCGGAAAGTAGTGTAAGAAAAATTCAAAGAGAACATAATGATCGCTCATGTTCTACTTCACCTTTAAAATCTCCTGATAAAAAAAGACCCCGATTATCATACAAAGATAAAATTGACGATGGTGATTTTCAAGTAATTCGACGAAAAACTGAGGATTTTTATATAAACTGGAAGAAGGTTCCGACCTGCAAACCCCTACTTCGAGCTGTAAAGAACAAAATAGATTTTCCGTACGGGTATAAAACCTTAAATCGGCTTTAACGATCAAATGGTTTTATTTGGCGCAAGTGCCAAAATAAACGAAAATTGCTCGTTGAGAGACCAAATATTTGTCACTAGCGGGTGAAATATCTATCAATTTTAAGGGAATATAGGCAAGAAGGATGCAATATTGTGTATCTAGAATAAACCTGGGTAGATAATGCTATGACAGCGAACAAATGCTGGCAAAGTGAAAGTGTTACAGGTGTTGTTCAGGGAATTCGCTCTAGTAGTCGCTTTATTATAGTTCATGCTAGTTCAGAAGCCGGATTTGTTCCAGGTGCTGCTTTAGTTTTTCGCTCGGGACTAACAACTGGAGACTATCATGGACAGATGAATAGAGATAATTTTGAAAAGTGATTGCTCGAGAAGCTTCTACCTAACATTCCTCCCAAATCAGTCGTGGTAATGGATAATGCGTCTTATCATTCTCACGTAGAAGATAAAGTGCCAACTAAATACTCTACAAAAGCTCATATGATATCGTGTTTAAATCGAACAATCTTGTATGTGATCCAACATGGAGAAAATATCAATTATATGAAGTAATATCAACCAACAAGCCTAGAGAAAAAAGCATAAAATTGACGGTCTTTTACGTAACTTCGGTCATACACCTTTAAGGCTGCCTCCATACATGTGCGACCTCAACCCTATTGAACTTGCATGGGCAGGAGTAAAAAAATATATTCGAGAGCGCAACACCGGTGAACTTTCAATTACAGATTTAAACAAAATAACATTAGAAGCGATTCACTCAATATCGGCTGAAAATTGGAAATCGTATGTTAAACATGTTCGTTCTATTGAAGGTAAATACTGGGATGTAGATGGCAAAATTGAAACGGTTATTGATTATTTAGTTATCACATTGGGATCTTCAAGTAGTGAAGACGAAACCTCATCATTTTCAGAGGAAAACAACGATTTAGAAGGAATCGGATTAGAATCACAGCCGTGAACCTCAATAAAGTAGCTGTCAATAAACTGCTTCAAAATAATTAATTTTCTGTTCAATACCGGGTGTCAAAAAATATCTAATATTGCAATTAATATTTGAAAAACTACAGAACTCATATTTTTCAAAAATTAACACATCAATGTAGTTATAGTAGTGGAGCCAGCACTGATTCCAGTGAACAAGATTTATCAAAATTTTAACTTATGCCACTTTGGGCTATTCGAGTATGCCAAAAGTGACCGTTTGTCTCCGTCTATCATATTACTTTGTACAGGGGACGTCATTATGAAGTACTATACAGGGCGTTTCCTAATTGCGTGCTAATGTTAAAGGAGGGTAATTTTTGGACTTTTTTGAGAAAAAAGTTTAATATGAACCTATAAGTCTCAACTTTGGAGATACAGGGTTTTAAAAAAGCATTTTTTTAAATCCTAATTCTGATGCTATTATAGATAAATAACTATGTGAAATTTGATACACGTCTTTTATGCATAAAAGGGCATTTTTTATCAACAATCAATTTTTCTACCAGTGGCGTGCATATGTAATTAACCTGGGTAAATCCGTATGATCCTTAATGCATAGAAGACGTGTATCAAATTTTACACAGTTATCTACAATAGCATCAGAATTGGGATGAAAAAAAATGTTTTCTTTTTAAACTTTACCGTCCTGTATCTCAAAAGTTAAGACTTTTAGGACATAAAAACACCCCCTTTAACATCAGCACGCAATTAGGAAACGCCCTGTACAGTACTTCACAATGACGGCCCCTGTATAAAGTCATATGACAAACGGAGACAGACGGCCACTTTTGGCATATTCGAGTAGCCCAAAGTCGATCTACATAAATTAAAATTTTGATAAATCTCGTTCACTGGATCTGATGCTGGTTGCCCTTGTAAAATCTGGACTGGCAGTAACCCGGGAACCGTTAATGACAGAACTCAAGAAAAAATATATTTATAGGTAAATCGATCAAGAAAAATGAAAATTAAATCATTTTAAAACTCGAAAGTTCGCCGTTTTTGCAACACAAAGGAGATATAGAAGTGCGGTACACGAAAGAAAACAGACAAATATAGATAAAGGTTCATTAAGCATAGTTACATTTTTTAATTATCTGAAGTGCGTACAGTCAAAAAGGAGTGCCATATTATTTTTCTTGAAAAAGCCAAAAAAGATTTTTATTTGTCAATCTAAACGCAACAAATAATCTGAACACATTTAAAAATAACATTATAGATGGCTTCAAACTATCATTTTTTTCATTCAAACTATCATTTTTTTCACATCTAGGTTACATGTCAAACAAACTGACAAATGTTAAAATTTTGAAATCAATTCTTTTCTATTATTTAATGTTTCTCTTTTATGATCGACGCACTGATGAGTTCCGATAGGATGAAAGTATTTGTATAACTACTATGTGTCTATAAAAACTTAAGGTAAATGATATAATTTATTATGCTTGCCTAAATAATATTGTTTATACAGGTATCGAAACATTCCGTAGACAGACTAGTCTACATGTTGAGATATGTAATTTTATTACGTATTTGCTTCAATTAATTTAAAGATAAATATTTTTATTCAGTTGCGAAAAAGCCAAAAAAGATTTTTGTTTGGCAATCTAAACGCAACAAATAATCTGAACACATTTAAAAATTAATTAGGTTTAATGACCTACAATGTTAATTTACTTTACCGTCTTATTACAAATGGCGTTCAAATAAACAATTGCGGCTAGCTATCGTATTAATGAGTTAAAAATGTGTAGATTTGCTACTAGCTTAATACAACATATCGACGAAAACAAGAGGGTCCTGTAAATATGGGATGGTTCTTAATTTTTTTTATTTGTGTATTTTACGGTGTAAATAAACTAGTTTGTTTTTGGTGTAGAAGCAATGTATGTTTGGTTGGAAAAACCGCCCTTATAACCGGTGGTACTACAGGTAGGTGTCAAATTATAGTTTTATATAAAAAGGCACGGTATAAAAAAATGGTAGGAGATACATACAAATTTTTATTAAATCAAAGATTAATTCTTTGGGTCAATGATTATTCCCCAGCCAAGAAATATTATGTGAAACTACTGGGTGTTACTGAAAATCGGCAAACATATTTATAAGTGCCACAGTTTTCTAGCTATTTAAAAACAGTTTAAAATATATCATAACAATATCAAATAATAATAATAAAAAACCTATTATAAACCTGTATAATTCACGGTGATTCACCCATTAAAAAATCTCAGCACATATTCAAGATACTAAAAGTCTGAAAACTGTTTAATTTCATTTGATTTTTTTCTGATTTTTACGAATATTTTTTTTAAGAATGAACATATTTCTATAGTAATACTTCCCCCATAAAAGCGAAGTATTGCAATCGTGAAAAAAATCACCCTACGAGATTTTTTCAAATCTTCAAGTTTCAGGGTCCATAGATGCCGACATGTTTTCTTAATTCCGTCGGTCTGTCTGTGTGTCAGTCGGTCTGTTCACGAGATAGCGAAAAAACTACTTATCCGATTGACGTCAAATTTTGGTCAAAAATTAAGAGTTAAATGCAGATGATCTGATAACATTTTGGTAAAAATCCGGTATAACAAAACAAAATGGCGGCCTAGTGAAATATTGAAAAAATTATTACTTAAAACTACATATCCAATGTGTCTTAAATTTTTCGACTAAGTCAAGCATTACGTAGAAATTAACTGGTAAAAATTTGACACGAATCCAAGATGGCGCAACAAAATGGCGGCTTAATAAAGTATTTAAAAATTCAACCTGAAAAACTACTTAATGAACTGATTTCAAATTGTGTGTCATAGTATACGTGTGGTATAGAGATGAACTTGTAAAATTATGGTACTAATTCAAGTTGGCGGAACAAACTGGCGGCCAAATAAAATGATTGTAATCGTACAAAAATCACCCTCCCAGGTTATATGTCTTCACATTTTAGCGTCCCTAGATGAAAAAAAATATGTTTTGTCAATTCCATCGGTCCGTATGTCGGTTTGACTGTCTGTCTTCTGGTATGAATATAATATAGCAAGACAAGAGGGCGGCTTAATAAAATATTTAAAGAATTAGCCTGAGAAATCTATTATTAGATTGATTTCTAATATTCTGCAAGCATTATTTGTAATATAGACATAAACTGGTAAAGTTGTGATACGAAATTCAAGATGGGGGAAGAAAATGACAAGCCAAATAATTTTGTTTTAAAATCAATCAATTAAAAAAAAAATCTTAATCAATTGACCTCAAATTTTGCAGAAGAGTTAAATGTGATATAGGAATAAACTGGTACCAATTCAATATGACGTAACAAAATGGCGGCGTGTGTCAATGTAAAAATTACTTATTTAAATTATTTTAAATTATACCCAAAAATCAAATGCGGCAAGGGTAGAAAATGGTAAAAAAATCCAATAAGATGAAACAAAATGGAGCCCAATAAAAATGTTTCAATTGTATATATTACTAAATGGCCATGTACGAAACTAAATTAGATCACACTTTATTATTCCTAATAAAAGGAAATATTCATAACAGGGGAAGTTCCGGGATATATATATATATATATATATATATATATATATATATATATATATATATATATATATATATATATATATATATATATATATATATATATATATATATATATATATATATATATATATATATATATATATATATATATATATATATATATATATATATATATATATATATATATATATATATATATATATATATATATATATATATATATATATATATATATATATATATATATATATATATATATATATATATATATATATATATATATATATATATATATATATATATATATATATATATATATATATATATATAGTATAGTCTGACAGTATACAGTATGTATTTATGATTGATGGAAAATAGTTTATAACAATTGAATTAAATTAGATTGTGATATATTTGGCTGAGATTGTCAATGTCTTTCCGATCGTTTACTATATTTTTTTCTCTTTTTATCTCGACCATTTCTTTGAATGTCAGTTTATGGTAATGTTGTTCTTTTGATAAGACCGTTGTACCCGAAAAATCAAATTCATGTTTCATGTCTCTTTCATGTTTATGTAGTGCTGTGGAAGCATTTTTTGTATATTTATGCCCATTTGCTAAACCCCATTTTTGGGGCAGTTTAGGCAGGGAATGCTGTAAACTACGTTTGATTGTTTTTTAATTGGTGTCTGACTTTTTAGTGGTGTATATAAAGATTTAAGGGTATTGTTAGATTTGTGGCATACGGTCATCATACAAATCTAACAATACCCTTAAATCTTTATATACACCACTAAAAAGTCAGACACCAATTAAAAAACAATCAAACGTAGTTTACAGCATTCCCTGCCTAAACTGCTCCAAAAAATATATAGGCATGACCACACAATACCTATCAAATAGACTAAATGGGCATAAATATACAAAAAATGCTTCCACAGCACTACATAAACATGAAAGAGACATGAAACATGAATTTGATTTTTTGGGTACAACGGTCTTATCAAAAGAACAACATTACCATAAACTGACATTCAAAGAAATGGTCGAGATAAAAAAAGAAAAAAATACAGTAAACGATCGGAAAGACATTGACAATCTCAGCCAAATATATCACAATCTAATTTAATTCAATTGTTATAAACTATTTTCCATCAATCATAAATACATACTGTATACTGTCAGACTCACACAAATACTTTTAAAACAACCCGTATCCACAAATAGTTCTACATTGTAAATATAATCAAAAAAACTAAAGGATATATATAAAAAAAAACAATAGAATTCTTTAACGAGTGTATCACTTACCTCCACACCGCCAAGCAAGGTAAAAGAACATCTTTCTCAAGGTATGTACTGTACTATTTTAAATAAATGTTTTAATAATTTTAGTGCGTGCCGTTATACCTAATTGTTTTTATTTATTAACTTACATATATACACTTTTTGTATTTAATTTTTAGATGTGCAGAAATAAATAGTTTGAAAAAGCCTGAAATGGACAGGCGAAACGTCAATTAAAGTTTCTTTGTTCAATCCACGAACCTAATCCCAAGAAAGTACTTGATATTTATAAATTGTAGGTTCAAGAAGAGATATATATATATATATATATATATATATATATATATATATATATATATATATATATATATATATATATATATATATATATATATATATATATATATATATATATATATATATATAAAACTATAATTCAATTGACGTTGCGCTCATTATATTGAGCTGTCTCAAGATATTTATTTTCTGCAATAAAAACACAAACAGTGATCATAAAAACAAAAATACATCTAAAACAAAATTAATATTATACATAGAACGCACCTTGGAAACATGTCAGTTTTACGAATGTGGTTTTGAGATAGCAATAATATCGACAGGTTTGGAATTCTGGTAGATACAAACGAGACCATTTTTTCTTTTTTCTTTTATTATATTTACTCAGATTTTTATTGCTATACCGAGTTTGGGTTTATATTATTACTACTACTACTAATTAGTTTTTTGCTCTAAAATATTGGTTTGTTTAAAATCGAATTGGAATTTTTCTGAATGTTCATGTTTGTGGAGTGCAGTAGATGCATTTTTTGTGTATTTATGGCCGTTTAATCGACTAAGTATTGTGTTGTCATTCCTATGTACTTTTTTGGACAACTTAAACATGGAATTGAGTAAACTAGGCTTGATTTCTTTTTTTTTATTACTTTTCTTTTCAAGGGAGTGAGAAGACTGTTTAGTAAATTCTGTGCTTAATGACGACAGTTATGTCGAGTTTAGATAAGATGTGATTTATTTTTTTCTGATAGACCGTCTGTGTAGGGCATTACAACATATTTAGTATTAATATTTTTTTCTTTTGTTGCTTTCTTTAAGTTATAATAAAAAACATGAGTTCGTTGTTTAAAAACAAGTAAAATGTTTTGGGTAATGGTTATTTATTAAAGTCTCCTTAACCTTCTTCGTTTTTTTTTATACCACTTGGTTTTTATATTTTGAGTTTTCTTGTTTCTAATTAGGGTTAAATCTAGAAAATTAATTTTGTTTTTGTCTTCAGTTTCCATGGTAAATTTTAATTTGGTGTGGAAATTATTAAAAGTATTTACTAGGTCATTAATATGGTTTTTTGAAACGACAGTTAAACAATCGTCCACAAATCTTTTAAAAAAAGGAAGGTTAAAATAGCAATTGTCTTGTAGCATATCCTCCATTTTTTGTACGTAATCTTGGGTATTCATAACCACAGTAGCGTTTCCTTTATCTGCTGGAACGATTGTGATGTCTTTATTTATTTTTTTTACAGTCTCTATTCGGACGCAAGAAAGAAAGTTTCGAAAATGTCAAACAGAAACAACTGGCTCGTCCAATGTGGTTTTGTAAGGCAATTTTGAAGACTTATATTTCCCAAACAAATTAAGAAATCCAGATGTTGTTTTCAACATGCTTTTAGGAAATTGACTTAAAGTACTGTTTTTTAGTGACAATATCATGAGGCCAGAAAATAGTATATGCAGCGTAGTATCTATGACCCTCGCAAGAATTCGAAATTTTATTTCACCAGTGATACCGCAAAATCGATGAAAATTTTTATACCAAAATAGTCAATGGACAAAAAACAAGTTCAACGAATTTTTAATACCTCCTTTTTTTCTAAATATGAAATTATTTCGTTCGAAAACTTATACAAGCAACAGTCTTTTTCTTTATTTTCTGAATTTTTTGTTACATGGCTTAAACTGATGAAGTACCGAAAAAGGTATTTTAGATTATGGAGATTGTTCAAAAAATGATTAATTTTTATCTACCACAATAACAATATTTTTTTAATGTCTAATACATTTTCTATTGACTAAAAACTTGTTTTTTGCACGTATGTGCACAATATATTAACGGTTTAAGAATTGTCAAATTGTATAGATATAATGTGTAATATTATTGTATTTTCTAATTGACCGTCTAATATCCTCAATGCAATATCTATTCGCTCTTAAAGCTTAAGTCAGTTCCTCCGTTTCCGATTTTAAAGAATTTTGGTCACAAATCGCGAGGAGTTTGCATCTAGGTATCTGTATGCGTTGGTTTTCTATATACAGAGTATCTAGAAAGGGAATTGTGCCTTCTAATTCAATTTCCATTGTAAATTTTATATTTACATATTGTTGACTTAGATGATCACGAAACACGAGGAGATTTTCTGGATCATGCAGCCATATTACAAAAGTGTCACCTACATATCTGAACCATGATTTTGGCTTTAATGGAGACGACTCTAAGGCTTCCTCTTCAAAAGCTTCCATGAAGATATTAGCTACTAGTGACAGGGGAGATCCCATGGCTGCTCCTTAGATTTGTTCATAAAAATTTCCTTGAAAAACAAAATATGCTGACATCACATATGTTTCAATCAGTCTAAAAGTGAGTTGTCAATATTATAATGATGAAATAAGTCTGATATTATAGAAACTGAATCATTTATAGGCATATTCGTATATAGCGATTCTACATAGAAATTGACTAAGATATCTTTGGGATATAATTGGAGATATATAATTGTTAGTATTTACCGATTTTGTAAATATGAGATCTTATTGCACTGACGATCGGTCGAAGTGGTACATTACATATCTTAGATACTCCGTGGAACCGTGAGATCCTTGAGTTGCTTGGCCTTAACATCTTCTCCTCTGCTGGTAGCTTGGATGCGTTTATAAGGTTGGTTATCTGTCTCTCAGTTTTGTTGATCGGGTCTACTTGAACTTCTCTGGAAGTGCTGTCGTCCTAAAGTATTTGTATTTTATCTGGAAGTCTTCTATTTGTCGCTTCAACAGATGACACTATGTCTTCTACGGGTATGTCGTTTGGTGTAATGGCGGCAACTTTTGCAAATAGCATCTAGAATCTCCTCGGGATTTGCCTGCTGCAATAATTAAATTTGGAGTTCTAAATGAAATTATATTATTTTTATGGGAAATAAATAAAATAAAACAAATAATAAATTAAAGTCTGCAGCACCCATTTCTTTGTTCTGAAAATTTTCCGCATTCAAATATTAAAGAAAGAAATTAGAACAAACCATTTTCACTTTACACTCTCAAGACCAATCATTTTATACAGACTTCAAAAAAGGAGGAAGTCATCAATTTGACCTTCTGTATTTTGTTATCGGTTAGTCTGTGATGGTTTGACCAATTTAGATGAAATTTTAGGGGAATATTACCAGAGTGGGCCCATAGTAAGCATATTGAAAAAAATGTAAAAATTGCACAATACCGGCATTTTGAATTGCTTACAGAACGCAAAATTGAATGAAGTCGGTTAACATTATATGGGTTCACCATTCTATCAGGAAAAAAGTATGTTTGTTACTAATGTGTAATAAGACATCTTATTATAGAATGGTGTTACATATGCAGTAACCCCAGTGGTTATTTTTGTTAAACCTGACTTTTACAATAAATCTCATGCAAATAGAACTAAAAAACATAAAGTAAAAATTTTTATAAAAAAAACCGTTTTCAAAAAAAGAAAAATAATATTTTATTCCATCTTTAAAAAATTACTCTGTGAAGTTGGCACCAAACTAATACAGTACGATATTATACTCGTGGTATTAGACATCAAAACACTCAATACATAAATATATGTTTGTGATTAAGTAATTAAGAATCAGTTTGGCGCCGACTTTACAGAATAAAATATTCATATCCATATACATCCCTATGAGCATATCTAACTCTTTCAACTAATATTTTTATGCTAAACAGCACCTCTAGTGCCCATGATGTTTCTGAAATCAAGTTATAAGTCGTCGAGGTGTTGTTCCAAAATAGGGTATATTCTAAATATTTTTAGTATGTAACATATTAGACATATAGTTCCATGGTACTCACATTATTTAACTACTGTCGGTACGCATACACCTATATTTCAATACATAGCGTTGAACTCTTTCCCTTGTTAAATCGGTAAAAAGATATTCTTAACTAATAGGTATTGTTATTTTATTTTGCAGGACTTGGATATCAAACTGCCCTAGGCCTAGCCGCAAAAGGATGCAGAGTTATCATAGCTGATGTAGTTGACACAAAAAAAGCAATTGAAAGCATAATAAAGGAAACACACAATCCTAACATAATTGGAAAATATCTAAACCTAGAGTCATTTAAGTCCGTTAGAGATTTAGTTGAGGATATATGTACGTCTGAACCTAGATTGCATATACTGGTTAACAACGCTGGTATTGGGCATACAAATATAAGTTACACAGAAGATGGATTAGAGAGAATGATGCAGGTTAATTATTTTGGACATTTCTTGCTGACGCATTTATTATTAGGTAAAAGTATAAGCTGATATATATTTAGGTATCATTTTAAGGACTAGGAACGAATTCATTTTTTGAAAAATAATTATCAGATTATGAAAATTTGTGGGTATGGAATTCAAGAAAAGCAGTTAGAAACTAAAATCTGCCTATAAGATTATTATATTTAGCGATTTTTGCTTACTAGCTTTGCGAATTTGTTATATATAAGAAAAATATCTCCCAAACGGTATAACTTTTGACTGTATTATTATTAGCAAAAAGGAAATATATATTTTCATTTTGACATATTAGAGACATACATAAAATAGAGAAATAAATCCCTTGTCACTAAACAAAAAATGGCACCGCACCTCAGCAGTTGACTGCATCGCCGGCATTAAGTATCTCTTTTTTCTTGTTACTTACTGCTATTTGTAGGTATGCACTCAAGTGTGTTATTTAACATATTACCAGGGAATATTTAACAAAATATATACCAGATTTGAATGATTTACGATATTTTTACATCATCGTGTCGAGGATATGGTCACCCATGGACAGATGGACATTACGAAAGCTTGCACGACTCGAGTCAATTAGGAAATCATCAGCGAACACTACCAAAAAATTCTCTGTATTTCGAAAAATATGCTCTATTCAATGAACTTACATATTAAAGGCACACCACTGTCCTGTACCTGAATATGTTGCCCCCCTAGAAATTTGTCTAAGGGCGCCCAGGTATATAAATAAATTATAACATGCTCTAAAACATATAGAGAGACATTTTTATCCTCTTAAATAATTGACACTAGAAAGAAATTAGAGGTGTAAGAAACATCAGAGTAAGGATTTGAAATGAACTTGCTTATAGGACTTCAATTGTCTTTATTGTAATATCTCGATTAGTTAATATCTCTTGTCGTTATTCAGTTCTAATTAGTCGAAACATTGTAGAGAAATAAACATTAAATACAATGAATTTACTTTCAAAAAACGAGACTAAAGATTTGTTTGAACTATAATTTAGTTGAGATGCTATTAAAAAAATACCATTATCGCCAGAAAAAAGTACGGTTGTAGTATTAATATAAATATGCTTACTTCTTATTTTTAACACCAATTTTTCCTACTTAATAGATCTCTTGAAGAAATCAGCACCCAGTCGAATAGTGTTCGCTAGTTCAGTAGTAGCCTTCCTAAGCAATTTAACATTGGAAAACATAAACCCAAAAGAAGAGTTTTTAAAAGCTAAAACTATAATACTTCGAGGGGGTACTTATGGACCCTCCAAGTTGTGCATGGCATTAGCGGCCAAAATGTTTGGAAAAAAATTAACTGGTACTGGTGTTACTGCCAATACATATCACCCTGGAGGTACCAAAACTGGTCTATTCTTTTCCCACCTGTACCAAACATGGAGAGATATATTACCATTTTTAGCTGGAATTTTTGTGTGGTCATACGGAAAGGTAATAAATTAAATTTAAAAATGTCTACTTTTTTTTCTAAAATCGTAATCTTGCTTTTGGTACAAACAGAACAAAATGTATACTTTATATGTACGTAAAGTCCTGCCTGAATCTGCAAGAAAATCATGAATTCCTTTTTGTAGAGAAATATTAAGTTGGGTAAGAATCCTTTGTTGATACATTTTTTACTCTTATTAAAACAAAATACAATATTTAGATAGGTATTTAAAAGTATTACCTTTTACGTTTAAAAAGCTGAAATTAACTAGTTTTTTAACCACATTTTAAATGTAAGCAGAAAAAAAAAACTTGTATTCACTTTTCATGAATATATAGTCGTTCATGTTCATATATTCATATTTAAACAAATATATATATAAATATATAATAAATGAAAAATAAAATAAGGAATATCGTTGCAAAGTTGAACAAAGTTAACTGTGTTTATCACCATGTTCTTGCACACAGTTAGCCGACAAGGACGGGAGTGGAGGGGACAAAGTCCCTTTTTAATCGTTAATTCTATACTAATGAGGTAACAAGGAGTAATTAAAAATATATTAAATTCGGTTTTGCTTACCCTCGCCGATTTGTGGACGGGCCAGATCACGTATAAACCGTAGTTTTTTGTTGGCTTTGTTTTATTGTATTTATAGTTTACCATATTTTAAAAATATCTTTTAGTATACGTAACAGTATTTTTTTTTAATAAAACACTTTATTCCTTAGATTCTCTTGAAGATTCTAAATAAATTTTATACCTACGCCTGGTTTAAACTGTTTTCGAGGTACTATTTTTTTTTTATTTTATAATCTTTATCCTCACATTGAAACAAAGATGGATAAGTGCCCTTAAAATGAAAGTTTAATGTCAGTTTGAAATAGAAACGGACATTATAAAATATTATTTAAACAAAAATCCAAAGGATGTTTGAATTATAATTTTCTTTTGCTATTATAATTTTAATATGTATACATCACAAATCAGAAACAAAACTTTTATATTGTTTTGGCGATCTGCCTCTATTCCATGAATACTAATATACATTTTGCTCGAATGAATTATAATCTAGTATGTCTGCTTTAATTATGTTCATAAGGAAGAGACATGAATTAACTTTAATGGAGTCACCGTCCAACTAGATAAACTCAGCATCCCTTACTTTATTATTTTTAGTATGCATTCTGCAACTATGCTTTTTAGATAGACAAGAGCACCAACCTTCATGTATCCTCTCACCCTAGAAAGACGCAGAATCTCCCGCTTTCTTCGCTCATTTTTTTCCTTTAAATCTCGTGTCAGCCTTCGTGGTCTGCCCGCACAAACAAAAAATATATTTTAAATATTGCCACAACACCGGAGTTTACTCAAGATAGGGTGAATAAATAATTATATCAACCTAATAAAATTTTGAAAAATTCAAAGTTTCCTGTTCAGTTTTTTATCAGCAACACTAGCAATATTAATTTTTAGACACCAGAAGAAGGTGCGCAAACCTTAATATATCTGGCGCATGCCGACGAAGTTGAAAACGTTACAGGGCAGTTTTTCATGGAGGGCCGACAGATATTTCAACCATTTCAGATAAGAGATGAAAAATTATGCGAGGAAATATGGGAACGTTCCATTTTATATACGAAGCTTAAGCCGCATGAAGTGAAATGTTGATTAAATAAACAGAAACTAAACGTTAATATGCATTATCTCATTGCAAGTCAACAATATGTAAGAAATATTTTTAAAAATAATAAAAGTGGAGTAGATACATTAAAGTAACGTGGAACATGATAACCTAATTGCAATTAAACATTTTTAAAAGAGTATACGTATATATAGAGTATAAAAAAAACATAGATCAAATTTTGAAGTCAATCGAGTAATTAGTTTTTTAGCTATGTCGCGGACAGACAGACACACAAACCAACAGACAGACTGACGTATGAAATTGAGAAAACATGTTTTTCGGAGGGTGATTTTTATACTTCTCTTTTACAAGAGAAGTATTAAAATAAAAGTTTTTGGAAAATTAGTTAAAATGCGTTTACAGCAAGTTAATTTTTCTTTATATCATTTCGTTGATACGATTGAAGTATTTGTACAACTGAAAAGGGTGCTTTATTTAAATTCTAGAACGGGAAATCGATAGCATTTCACCACAAAAGCGGACGTGAAAATGTATGATGGGTTTTTCTTTTTACACTTTATGAAAGAAGTACCAGCTACATATACTAGCATATCTGCAAAACTGTTGCCAATATTTTTGATGAATGACGCACAGTTCGTTATTATAGTATGTGACACATATGAGTCTCCATCAATTAAGGACACGGAGCACGCTTTTAGACGAACTGGGAGAGGTCGTAAAACTAAAATTCGAGGACCGTTAATGCGTTCTTCTAGTATAAGGAGGACTTAGTTCAGTATCTTTGGTTAGTTGGGAACGCACAGAAATGACACCATTTATTATTGTAATGAAATAAATTACACTATAAGGAATGATGAAGATGTTAAAACCATTGAGCAGAGTCAATCAAGTTCGAAACATGAGAAAGCTGGTAGCAAAATAATTTAACACGCTTGTAATTTGAGGAGCTGATACCATCTTATAATGTTTTGATAAGATACTCGGATACTGATATATTAGTTATAATCTTGGGCAAAAAGTATGACTATTGTAAGTAGGTGTTGGTACATTGCAAAGAAATATTAATTTAAGCAAATCTTACGAATCATTAGGAGCACATGTGTGATTCACTACCTGCTTTTTTCTGAAAAGGGAAAAAACGTCCTTCCCCTTCATTATTATATCCTCAATGCGATGATGCAGTTTTTAAAATGGTGGAAGAACTTGTGTGCCACACGTACTGGTATAAAAAAACTGAACAAAAATAATCAAACTCAATCAATTATGTTATTGAAAGGGTATTAAAAGTACCGATAAGGAAATCTTCCATAAAAAAATAAAGAGCTTTGATGTATCTATCTTACCACCTACCCTAAAACGAGGATTTTTATTGTGAAATAATAATCAGGATGGAGAGAGCCTTGAGGATGAAGAATCGAATTTGATTAACAATGGCGACTTATTTTTTTTAAGTTATAGATTGTATGTTAATAAAAAAACATCCATATATTTTGTGTTCTTGTAATTTACTTCTTAACAGATTTATAATTTTTCTTATAAATAATCTAAGTAATTGAATTAAAATTAATTTTGTTCAATTATAAAACAAAAATCAAAAAAGGTCTGTTACTTAAAAAAAGTCGTTTTTATTTTGTTAGTATTAAAAATAATTAATATATTTTAAAAATATAGTACAGCACGTTGTTTAAATATTTTAATAATCACGGTAATATTAATTTAAATAAAAATTTAACCCCTATGAAATTACCACGCTTACTTCAAAAACCATCAAAACTTAAAAGAGCGATGAGCTAAGAGTACAGTTTCTTGCTGCTTGCCGGATTCCAGTACCATTTTCAATTAAAGCAACAGCATGAGTAAATTCTACTTCACTAAGATATTGCGTTTTGATTTTGCTAATATCTGACTGATACTCGCGACAATTTGTTACTGGTACCCTACTAACAACATCTTTTATTTAAACACAGGTCACTTTGTATTCACTTTGTTTTTCGTAGTACTTTTAAATTGTTATTCTAATCTTGAAGATAAAAGATTAGTCGGATGTTGCATGAAACTGTTCATTAGGAGAAAGTATGTTTCTTTAAGAGCTCGATTCTTTTATCTCTATATCCTTGCTGTTTAAAAAAGTTATAGATGTACAAAGTAGTGTTCGTCTAATTTTTATGAGCAGCGTATTACCGTCAACCCAATGTTTGCGGCAAAAATCGTATAATATAGTTTATTGACACTTTAGCCCTAGAGGTAACGACAGTTTTTAATATGTAATTTCACCAGTTGATTTTTATATCAGTTATGTTATTTTATTTTTCGGATAAGTAAAATGGCTGCTAGTTACTCAAGTAACGTTGCCAAAGGTGATCGCGCGATTACGATTATACAAAAAAAAATTAAACGTACTGATTTCACCAAAGCTAAAATTTTCGCATAAAACCTTACAAATTTAAACAGTATTCGTAAACTCGAACGCCTCTCGAAGTATTCGAAGAGATAGTTGCACATTTCTACATCCATGTGGGGTCAAAAAGTCTGATCAGCCAAAGTTACATACGGCACAGCCAGGTATATTTTGCACAATTTCACGATCCCGGAAAAAAAATCAGTAAATTTCCTTTACCAGGAACATTCCTCGTTATGCATTTTTTTATTTATTACCTATGCCGCACTTAATTTTTTGGCATATTTTAAAATAAATTGAATAAGTACTTTTTACACTGATTTTTTAAGACGGCCATTTTGTTTTTCTATCTTGGATTTTTACCAAAATCTTCCCTGTTTTTGTGCTAAATTTGAAGTAAATTGGATAATATAAAATCAGCAAGAGTTATTTTTCTCACGATAGGAAAAATGTATTTGGCCGCTACTTTGTTTCGCCATCTTGAATTCGTATTACTATTTTTACATCACATTCATCACCATACCACAATTAATTTTTCTCTAACACAATTTAAAATCAACGTAAGAAGTAGTTTTTAAATATTTTATTAAAACCGCCATTTAGTTACGCCAGCTTGGAATTTTTACCAATTGATTCCATTTGAGATAAATTTCAATAGGCCCCAATTTTGTTTTACAATCAGATTTTTACCAAAATATTAGGACGTTATCCCCATGTGACTCTTAATTTTTAACTAAAATTTTAATTCAATCGAGTAAGTAGTTTTTTAGTTATGCCACGAACAGGCAGACAAACTGACAGAATCGTGAAAACATGTTTTTCGGCATCTAAGGACCTTGAAACCTAAAGATCTGAAAGGATGATTTTTTCACGATTACAATACTGTTTACATAGTGTTACATAGTACACACACAATTATATCTAGTCCCAAAAAAATGAAGCTTTTGATCAGCACAGTTCCAGGTGTACAGAATCACCGGTATGAAGGTTAAAAACCTGTTCAAATAATTTCGTACACCCTACATTTTAAAAATATCTAAAACTTCAGCCCTATCACAGAGTGGGGTAAATTTTATACCAATTTTCATTTGCTTAGAGCAATAATTTAGATGTTGCAGGGCCGAACATAAAACATTGACTGGAAACCGTAAAAAATGGAAATTTCAATTCCCAATTGCTTGCCTTATAGAAAGACGTATCATAATTATGACGACGCAGTTTTAAAACTACTCGGGGTATTTATGGCCCCTTTAAACTATTCTCACTCGGAGTATGTGTTTAAAAAAAATCAGGTGAAATGTACGAAAATTATACGGGCAAATACAGCTTCTTTTTCCCTTTTTTTTTAATTTCTACTGCTTTCCCGGCATTGATGATCATATTCTAATTTCAAATCTCTTTGAAATTTTCTACCGAAACCCCCCTCTCCCTTGTTTAAACTGCTTGGGTTTCGGCCCCGCAAAATGCCGACAAAGTTACCCCATTTTCTACCTTTTTAATTTTTTTTGGAAACGGCATCCCGGGCTCTGATATTACCAGTTAACGAATTTGTCTGACATTTTTGGACAGGATATCCAAAAGAAAAACCCCGAAAATTTTACCGTCACCACCTAAACCTTTCATTAACAAGATTTCAAAAAAAGTGCCCGGATCTGACGTGACTGCTCTGTAATTATGTTCTACCACAAGCTTCTACGGTCGGATCCCGGATATCTTATTCCTCGACAGTCGAAAAAACCGAATTTTAAAAAATTAGTTTTTGCAAAATATTTTGTCTAAGTAATGGCTAATTTGAGCTCAGAGAAAACTACATGATTTAGATTGTTAATTTTACTCCAACTAAGTCATGAAGGAATAAAAACATATTCTTGGCTCTTGTGAGGTACCTTATCCCACCGAACATTAACAAAACAAGAAGGAGCACAGTCCGTCGGAACTTTTATGTTGTGCTTACAATAACGCGCTGACGAATCCGAGAAATTGTCACAGTTGTGTAAGTGCCGAAAATTTTACCCCAGGAGAGGTTGATGCAAACCGCTAGCGATTAAAACGAATAAACGTTCACTTGCCGGGGTGATTTAAAAACGAGTTTTAAAAATATCTAGCCATAATTGCTATTGTGACCTATTTTGCTTTATATATATTAAAAGAAAAAAGGGGGAAAACGCGAAGTTGTTTAATTGATTGATCTTAATATAATTATAAAAAGTACTGTTTGTAAAAATTAAGTAAAAAAGGAAATTAATTGTTGAAAATTTTAATCCAAGATCGGCGAACAAAATTGCGGCTTAATAAAGTATTCAAAAATTCAACCTTAAAACCTAATTGTGGTATAGAGATAAACTAGTAAACATGTGGTACTAATTCAATATGGCGGAACAAAACGGCGGCCAATTAAAATATTTGTAATCGTGAAAAAAAATCACCTTCTCAGGTTTTACATATTTTCAGGTTTTAGCGTCCCTAGATGCCAAAAAATATGTTCATCAATGCCGTCGGTCCGTCTGTCAGTTTGTCGGTCGGTCTACCACTTCGCGACATAGCTTAAAAGCTTAATAGCTTCATCAGATTGACTTCCATTTTAGACAAACATTAAGGATCATATGGATATACCTGGTAATATTTTGGTAAAAATCCAATATGCCGGAACAACACGGTGGACTAGTGAAAAAAAAATTATTACTAAAACACTAATTATCCAATTTCCTCAAATTTTGCACAAAAATCAAATATTAGAAATGAACTGGTAACATTTTGGTATGAATAAAAGATAGCAAAACAAAATGGTGGCCTAATAATATATTTAAAAAATCGGCCTAAAAAAACAACTTATTAGATTAAATTCAAGTTTTGTAGAAGTATTAAATGTGATACAGAGATAAACTGGTAAAGTTGTGTTACGAATTCAAGATGATGGAACAAAATGACGGTGTTTTTCAATGTAAAAAGTACTTATTGAATGTATCTTTGATTATGCCCAAAAATAAAATGTGGCATAGGCAGAAACTACTAAAATATTGGTAGGAATATGATGGAAAAAAATGGCACCGAATAAAAATGTTTAACACACTTCAGTCCTCTTCCTTATTCCTAATAAAAGAAAAGATTTATAAAGAGGGAAGTTCCGGGTAAAGAAAAGTTACCGGTTTTGTAATAGATAATGTAAACACTACAGCATTGCCGTCCGTACTTGAAAGTTTATA
Source organism: Kuschelorhynchus macadamiae (assembly GCA_030620095.1). Taxonomy (NCBI): domain Eukaryota; kingdom Metazoa; phylum Arthropoda; class Insecta; order Coleoptera; family Curculionidae; genus Kuschelorhynchus; species Kuschelorhynchus macadamiae. The sequence goes on from JAUTXW010005117.1 coordinate 560,538, forward strand.
TAGTATCATCCAAACATTTTTAAAGAACTATTTTTTGTCATCGATATTTTTATATTCTTCGATCATATCAGCAGTTGCTTAAGCAAAACATTATTAATATCTTGGATAGAATTTTCACCTTCAACCTCATTGAGATATTTTTGAGTAAATAATTTCTTGAATGGCTTATAAAATTTTATTGGGGTTAGATTTCTCGTATTTCCGCCACAATTTCTTATCAGGCCAAAAAAAAATCGAGCCAATCCTAATTAAGGCTTCTTGTTAAAAGAAATGAATAATTTTTGCGACTTAAAACATCCAATAAAGATAGACAAGAGTTAATCGTAATTTTCCAGCCATTTACCAAACTCAAAATACTGAGTATATTGGTAAATGCTTACTTTCATTTAAAAAAAAATAAAAACTAGTCTCTCGCCGGCAAATATAAAGACAATTGGTATATATTAATGTTCTGTGGTATACTTTATTCAACGACGGACAACCGGTTTATGCATCTCGCCCGGAAGCGACTTCGAGGGACCGAAAAAGTATAGCATCCGATATTCCAGTGAGATAGTAAAAACAAGAGGAGGAGCTTCTAGTGTTCCTTCTTGTCTTGTTAATGTTCGGTGCTTATGCTTTTGGACAACAGACCTAAATTCATAGTCCTCTGATCATTCTTCTGAACGCATTATTTTGATATTATATTGATCAAGATGCCAACAGAGCAGAGATATCAACAGATTGGGTTCAAAAGCTATTAAAGGAATGCTCAATAGACCAATTTTGACATTGATGTTAATTGAGAGGACAAAAAAAGTAATTATATTATATTTTAATCACAAAAGAAACGCATTTTTTTTAGTGGAAGAAGTTAAACTTTTCCGATTGTAAAAATATGTGGGGGTGCCCATACATACTTTTCCTTGTATGACAAATTTAACAGAGAGATTTAATTAACTTCTTCAACTACGATATAATTTAAAAAATACTATCTCCAATCATCAGAGATTTTTTTTCAGCAAAACCAATATGTGACAAACCAATATTAATATTATTTGTTGAGGAAAGTAGTGCAGAAGTAGTGAGAGTATGGGAGTTGTCAGTCCCCCCCCCCCACCACTACTCCTGACCTAGAGATTAGGCCCCGCCACCTGTGTGAGTAATTCGACCTTGAGATTAAGCTCCGCCTCCTGACCAATGAGATTAAACTGCGCCCCATGATCATGCTTATTAATCATGCCCCCATGACCTTGGAGAGTTAAGCTCCGCCCCATGACCAATGAGTTTAAGTTCCGCCCCATGACCATGAGACTAAGCCCCGCCCCACGATCTTGGAGATTTTTACCACGTTTTCATATTTGTCCTTGAAGTGACGTCATATGACCTTGAGCGCACGTGTTTACATCAGTTGGCCTTGGGGGTGAGACGTTTTCATGTTTGTCCTTGAAGTGACGTCATATGACCTTGAGCGCACGTGTTTACATCCTCTCTATTGTTTGGCCTTGGGGGTGTGTGACGACAGGTGGCCTCGAGTGTTAACTATTAAAACCAAATGATATTTAAATAAACAACATTTAGAAATATTTATTTAATTTGGTATTAATTACAATTTTTAAATTTGTGTGTTTAAAATTAAATGTACCAGGCAATAGCAGATCAATATTTAAATTTGAGTGTTTAGAATAAACAAAGGGGGTATGTGACGTCATTTGCAGTAGATAGGTATCTTTTTTAAAAGGCGCGTTGATTAATATGGTGTATTGGATTTAAGCTTACGCCGGACGGTCAATATGACATGCAGGGATTGGGTGTTTGGGTTAATGTGGAAAAAAGGTTAAATTATGCCCAAAAACCAAAATTGGCAAAGCTTTTCATGCAACATTGTACGACAAAACGCATGACAAAACATTCCAAACTTTTTTACCAAAGCGTGTTATCAAAACCATTTCTGAAGAAGTTAACGAAATTATAAATAAGTCAAGTGGGATGTATACTTTAACTTATTGGGGCAGAGCTTGCGAGTAATCTCAGGCACTAATACTAGCAGATCAATATTTAAATTTGGGTGTTTAGAATAAGCAAAATTTAGAGATATTTACTTATTTGGTATTATTTTAATCTTTTAGTTTTGGTGCTTAATAGAATAAACAAAATTTAGAAATATTTACTTAACTTGGTATTATTTTCGTCTTTTAATGTGGGTGCTTAATTGGGTGTTTGGGTTAATTAACAATTTGATAATTATTTTACAAATCAGAATACACTGACATTTTAATAATTAGTGTTTGAAAGATGTGTGACAGCAATAGTACCATCACACCAAGTGAAGACCTTGATTCTCACATTATGTGTTTGTCGCATAAGTTAAGAAATGCGGCACAAGAGATATTACATTTTGGAACGTATGATGGATGGGTCAGCGGTTGAATCAACAGTCAGTCAATATAGAAAGTACATGAAAGATGTAATTAATTTCATCTCAGGCGCTCATTTGTGTGAAAGATACCTGTATGGTTCCATCAACTTAGACGAGTTTTGCGTGGAAATGATCGACGAAGGTCTCCAAAGCTATATTGTCGAAATACCAAATTTACCCAAGGAATTGTTATCAAAGTATGGTTTGGTCTCAGCGGAAAACATCAATGTTGTTGTGAAAAATGGTGCAGATGTTTTGGATCGTGTAGACAATACCGCAGATGCTACTGAAGAATGGGACAAAATGGATGTTGACGATATAGAGAATGAAAACTGTGAAAAACAAATAGGAATGTAAACAATTATATGTACCATGCAAACATAATTTAAATAAATAAATAAATAATCATTTTATTAATGTATTTGTGTTATTTGTCTATTCTTAAATTTATCAATATAAGTATAGAGTATTTTGAGAATCAGTTAGTTCTAATTTTCAACAGTTTTCAGAGAAATTCAAACATTTTTGAATTTTACTTTAGTTCTAAGTAAGCATGGGTATAATTAACGTTACAATTGATAAATTTGGTCGTCAAAAAGTTAATAAAAAAATAGTATACAGTCCTCCACGAATTGGTTTTAAGTTTAATGTTGATCATCAATACGACATTCAAGGAAAATCTTTAACTAACATAGCAAATCCTTCGCAAGGTAGTGATGCTGTAACCAGAGAATATTTCCTTAGAGAAATTCACAAGCTTCGGACATTACTGGCTGAATTATTAAATGAAATTTATGTTAAAATTAGTGAAATACTTAGTGTTATTAAGTCCGAAATAGAATTTGTATATGTGTACTCGATAATAGAAAAAAGACATTCAACGAAAATATCTAACTATGATAATAGAAACTATTTAACTAAGATACTAGAAACAAGTGATATAATATTATCTAACCTTAATGAAAATATTTAAGCAACATCTCAGATGCTACAAGTTTTATTTTATATCTTATAATGCTGCATTTTGGTGAAAAAAAAATTAGTTTCAGATAAACATGGGTCGTGTTAACAACACAATTGATAAATTTGGACGTCAAAAAGTTGGTGAAAAAGTGCATGTATTGAGGGGGTCACCAGGAATTGGATTTATACTTACGCCGGACGGTCAATATGACATGCGGGGAAAATCTTTAACCAATGTCGCCCTACCGACTAAGGGTAGTGATGCTGTTAGGATTATGCGCTTGGAGAAATTCACCGATTACGTATACAAATAGAAGATATAATGAATATAGATCTCCTTAAAAAGGTTCGTGCCGATATAAAGCAGCTTGAAGAAAAAATTGTTAATATCGAAGCAATAAAAATAGATGTACTCGGGAGAATTGAAAAACATGAAATCAGAATGCGCGATTTGGACAAAAAAGTGGTCAAGTTAATTTCCGAAATCTAAAATGCAAACATAATGGAATAATGTATGAGAAAAAAAAATCAATAGAGCTCCAGCTTGATGAGGATTACTCATATATGAAGATAATCAAGATTGATGATTGGTATGAAGATAATCAAGAATGATGATTGTTGTGAATAAGCCTGGTTTATAATTGTAATAAACACATATTTAAATAAAACAAAGTTGAAGTTCATTGGGTATTTATTTTAATAGTAACCTTAACCAATATACATATTTCAATAGGTTTGAAAGTATTACAAAATATAATATTTTAAACAATATCTGTCTCATCAATCCATGAATTAAATTGATCTGAAAATCCTAACCATTTTACAAATAATTGATTAATATTCTTTTTCTTGCGACGACGAAGTACTTTTTCCACTAAATAAACATTCGGACTACTTGTTTTTTGCAGTTCAGCTTCATAAAAACATCCTTTTATAGGTTGACCTTCTATTGATTCCAAGAGGTATGTTGGTGGATTGGTAATGTTAACTTTTGCGATTTTAAACTGTTCCGTGGACCATGAGGGTGTATATCCTTTATCAAAGACACTTTCGTATTTGCTTATACGAACTATATCACCCAAACGAAATTTAAACTTTTTGGGTACTATTTTTATCCAATTGTATGCATTAATGCGTGTGGTTGATTTAACGTTTATAGGTTTCATACCAATAGTACGATGCTCTGTGTTATTATAGGTTTTCGTAATGACTGGTAAAAGTTGTATCCATTTGTAGGAACCTCTAGCTGAAAACTCCTTATAGAGATAATTTTTGAGCGTACGTATGACTCGTTCAACTATCGCAGCTTTTTTGATGCTGCACGTCGAATAATGATTAATGTTATATTCCTTAAGAAGATTTTGGAATATGTTATTAAAAAATTTTTTTCCCCGGTCACTTTGTAGATTTATTGGTGTATATCTTGCTTCTTTAAAAATACCTTTCATTGCTTTAGTGACTTCAGCCCCGGTCTTGTTTCTAATCGCCCTAGTATAGACAAATTTGGAGTAGCAATTTATGCACACCAAGATATAGCGATATCCATCGTTTTCATTTGCATACTGTTGCATTTCCGCCAAATCTGTTTGCCACAAGTCTTCATATCCTTTAATGATGGTGTGTCTTCTGGGAAAATTTTTTCTCGCAGACCTATGAAGTTCATTAACAATTTTTATTTTTTCTATGCTAGTATTCATAGTTCCAACTCACGTCTCTTGAGATACTGATCAAATTATGTGATTACTTAATTAATTATACCTTCCTCACGAAGTTCTTCTATAATTGACATTATTTCATTATCGTGTCCGGTATGACCAGCCATCTTTGAACTCCATAGCAATCGTAACCGTTCTACCAGCTCCTTCGGTTTCTTCCAATATACGTAGCTAGGAGTTTCCGATAAAACACGTTTTTTTAATGGTAACACTAGTTGAGCATATGTTTTTTTACCTGCGATCCCACTTCCCAATCGATTCCCTGTCATTAATGGTTTTATAATCTCTAAATATTTTTTCCACCGGGTTTCCTGTAGTCCCCGCTTCTCGTCATAGCCCTTGTATGCTGCATTTGTTAACCATAACATTTTTTTATAGTCTTCTGCCACTTCGGGAGTCATCTTTTCGATATGCTCTAATACCCGTGGATTTTTTAAGAACATCAAATCGTAAAGTTTCGCATTCCCTTCAAAGGTTGCAATATTTTTAGATTCGCGCCATAGTGTCACTTTACCAGGAGGAAAACGTATTTCCAAATTACCCATAAAGGTTTTGTTTTTTACTTTTGAATTATGATGTACTCCATAAACTGTATCGAATTGTGATGGTTTTGTCTTTAAACCGTCCATATATGTATGAATGATAATATCTGGAGATGAGCGATCTTTTAATGTGACAGCTGACATTGTAGATTTGTTTGATGGAGAAGGCGTTGCATAAATTCTATCTAACGTCTCGTTTTTCGGGGTATCTATCGATGTTTCAGCCGTGTACTTGGGCCTTTCTGTGATCGCTGTTGATGTTTCTACAGGAAACTCCTTTGACATGAACATGCTTGATTTATTTAAGGCTCCTCTATGTATGTGCTTAAACTTTTCGGTTGTGATTGTATATGTTTACGAGACTTTTGTGTGACTGCATTGGATATAGAAGTCAAAGGCTTAGCAATCGGCTCATAAAATTTGTCCAATTCAAATTTATCTTGTACATTAGCAGCTCTGATTTGTTTAAACTTTTTTCGAACGGCATCTGTAACCCCAATCAATTGACGTTTCAGATCAATATCATTATTCATCATGAAGGTGATGTTGCCAGAGTATCACACAACTATGTAATGCGAATTCACTGATCTTACTCTGTGTATATATAGTTATCGAACCCCTTGCGATATCTTCCCGAATTTAAATCGCTATCCTTATCAATAACGAGGAATCCATACTTGTCATTCCAACATTTAGCACACATCTCTTGAAATTGTGTAAAAGTCACATCTGGCGATACATGATCAGAAAAAATATGTCGTAAATTCATTTCGTCTTGTTTAAACATTATAATTAAATTGGCGTTGTCACGTACTAATTGCTTTGGAACTCGGGAATAGGTTTGTGCTAGGTAGAAACTATCTACATTTTTATGTCGCCCCATACTAAAATATGATCGTATAATATCTTGTTTTTCACACATTACGTCGTCAAATATGAAAATTGAATTTGGTTTGGCATCGGATGGCTCCACGATATTTGTTGTATCGCTAAAAGTATAATAACTAAGACCCTTAATTGGCGTGAAAATTTTCCTGAGATATTCGTATTTGGGTTCATACAGCGATTTTGAATATACGTAGACATTTTCAAAGCGCAATCCTAAAGGGGGTGTAAAAAAGGTAATCATAACATTTGTTTTTCCACAATTAGAAGGTCCTACTAGCAATCCACGAATTGATAATGGCAACAAAGGACCATGCCGACATCCCACATTTTTCCCTAGATGTCCAGATCCAACCTTTTCATCGAGATTATCTATTTCTAGCTTCTGTTTCAGCTTAACAATACGCATTATAGTGAAAAAAAATATATTTTATATCGAACACTCGGCTTTAACTACTCATTCAGATGCAGACCATCAAACGAAGTGGACGCTCTGGATATTCGAGTAAGACTGGGTGTGGCATAGTAAATTCTATAATTAATAAACTACCGTTTGAGTTACACCTTCCCGGTTTTCAATATTGTGGGCCAGGCACCAAACTTACAAAGCGATTAGCGAGAGGTGATTTGGGAATTAACCCATTAGATGCAGCGTGTAAGAAACATGATATAGCATATTCAAAAACCGAAAATAACCTAAGTTCACGCCATCAAGCCGATTACGATCTTGAACAACGTGCTTGGGAGAGAGTAAAATCAAAAGACGCTAGTGCAGCCGAAAAAATATCTGCTTGGTTGGTAACAAATATTATGAAGGCGAAACAACGTTTCGGTATGGGTGTTTCAACGCATTCATCTAAAATAAAGAGCTCCAAAGGAAAGCGACGACGACGATTTGTGAAAGGGAAACGTACATGTAAAAACAAAAGAGTGTCCAAGTTTACTTTTGGATCGACATTGCGACAACCCATTCGAGCTGAATTAGCTAAGGCTGGTGGTAAGAAATTTGCTGAAAAAGACATATTAAACGCATCTAGAATAGCAGTGGCTGCGGCAAGGAAATTATTAAAAGCCCGTGGTGGTAAGCGAAAGATACGCATACCTAGAATTATACCTGTTCCAAAGGTTGGTGGCTTATTACCTTTGATACCAATATTTGCTGGGCTCTCAGCATTAGGATCCTTAGCAGGTGGTGTTGCAGGGGTAGTGCGCGCAGTAAAAACAGCAAAAAATGCCACAACCCAAAAAACGGGTGGTAAGTTACAGCTAAAATCGAAAGGAGGTGGAATGTATTTGAAACCATATAGGACAGGTTTAGGGCTTTTTATGAACCATTCAAAAAACTAGTAAAATGCCTTCCTCGCAGGCCATTATCGAATATTGATCTAGAAAGGCATGCATTACAGCTACAAGTACCATACTTTAGAGGTGTATTTATGCGATTCACTTCCTCGACGAGGTCCTCGACGTTATGAATTTAGTATTCTTAATTTGGACAGTATAATGGAATTTGGAACACATTGGGTGGCGTATAGGAAGAATGATTCAGAAGTTACATATTACGACAGCTTTGGTGATTTACCACCGCTAACTGAACTGGTTCGATATCTGCGAATGGGTGGGGAAGCAGCAAAGGAAATTTACTATACATACGATCGACAGCCAAAATTTGGGACATTCTGGTGCGGTCATTTATGCTTAAAGTTTCTCTCTCAATCGTAAAAATCAATATGTCTCCTACCCCCCAAATGGATCGGGATAGTTATAAAAAGATGGCGTCTTCGTTAAAAGCCTATTATCGTTCCCGTAGTTTATTAAAAATGACTTCTGAAGAGTTAGAAAACATGCCCAAGGAGGTAATGATTGCTTGTTCCCCAAATGAAATCGCACTTGTTTGGGATAAATTGCCAGACATAGACAAATTAAAGTATCAGTATTGTACGGACCATCATAATAACCAGAATTTGAATGGAGACGAAGGTGATGGACCAGCACCTAGGAGATTGTTTTGCTGTTACTGTAAAATAAGAATAACAGAAAAAAATTGGTTTAAAATTTCAAAACCAAGTAAACGGTGTACAACCTATAGCAATATAAACTGCTGTCGATAACAATAAAAGCTAAAAACAGTAGATTTTTTTATCAGTCATGTCGTATACATTCACTTTAACGCTCAAGCGTGTTAAGTACAGATTTTTACCCACCATTAGAACTCAGTACAGTCAATAAATATGGGCTTGCACTTGTTGGATTTTACACATATAATTCTATTTTTAATATTGATGAAAGCAATAATTCATTTGCATATAAGAGAAAAAATGATAAAACTTCACCATCTATAAAGTTAACAATTTCCCCAGGAGTATATGAAGTGCATGAGATTGGAAAAGCAATGAAAACTGCTTTACAAGTGTCCACGAGAGATAATGATGATAAAATATTTTCATTAACACCCAATAATAACACATGAAATGTGAAATAAAAACAAAATACATTATGGATTTTACAGGAGAAAACTGCATTGGCCGGATGTTGGGATTTGATCGTATATTGTTAACAATGGACAACAAAAAACATGAATCAACCTCTCAAGTAGACATTATGAAAGTACGCATAATACGTGTTGATTGTAATATTATCTCAGGAGCATACCTGAACTCACAAGAATGTCATATTTTATTTGAATTTGATATTGATGTTGAACCTGGTTATAAGATAACGAAAGAACCCACAAACCTTATTTATTTGCCGTTGAAGCCTGAAGGACGTCAGTTCATTGACAACATTACTCTACGCATCTTGGACGACAACGGCAATCTTATCGATTTCAATGACGAGAGGATTATTATTAAACTGGAGCTAAAGAAACTAGTCTAACGAGGGCTTTTTGTTACAACCGCCGACCGTACATGTTTTCTTCGATATGTCAAACAATAACGAAACCTAATAAAAAGAAATATATCGCAAAATATATAAACAGAGTTCATTCACGATCACGACGTCAGACCAAAAGGATATCAACGTCTCTCTGCCAAAGATCGTAGATTTCTTCAATCGATCGGCTTGAAAGTACGAAGCCAACGAACATGATGACAAGTAGTGAAAAAATTGAGGTTTTTACTGAACCTATTTTTAATAATTCTATCATAAGCCTGCAAGAACATACATATAAACCCTACGGATCACCTAAATTCCAAAATTCCGATGAAATTCGTATTCCAGTTCACTTTCAAGACATAATTTTGGATATATCGGAAAGCTACATATATGTCGAAGGAACATTTAAACCAAAAGACGCTACCAAAAAGTGTTTTTTATCTAATAATTCATTAGCTTTTCTATTTGAGGAAATTCGATATGAGATAGGCGGTGAGAAAGTTGCAGTTGTCAGAAAACCAGGTGTAACTACAGCTCTTAAAACAATGGTTTCCTTTGGTAGTACACAGCTGAAACCGCTTCTTACATGCGGATGGGGTCTAAATGAAGAAAACCAACACATTGTGGATACCGCTAGTAATGTATTTTCTGGCAAAGTACCCCTAAAATATCTAATGGGTTTTGCTGAGGATTATATGAAGGGGATATTTAACATTAAACAGGAATTGATTATAATAATTGCCCGCACTTTTAACAACTGTTATATTGGAGAAGTTGAAGCCGATATTAAAACTGACAAACTGGAGTGGAAAATACGCCACATTGTTCCTGAGGATAGACAAAAGCTAAAACTATTATCACGTATTAATAAAGGTGGTAGTAATGCAAATATCCGAATGGCTTACCGTATGTGGGATCTTTACGAGCTTCCCGCTCTCCGACAAACTTCATCTGATGTTTGGGCTATAAGAACGAGTACAAGTCTAGAGAAACCTCGTTATTTAATTATCGGATTTCAGAACATTGGAAAAGCGGATAGCTATAAAGAAGATGCGACTGAATTTACAAATGCAAATATAAGTGATATTCGAGTTTATCTTAATTCAACAGTATTCCCCTATGAAAGATGGAATTTGGATTTTTCAAAGAAATTGTATGCAGCGGCCTATTATAACTATGAAAACTTTCAAAGCAGTTATTTTGGTCGAGAATTTAACGACCCAATGATGGATTTTGGCGAATACATAAAAAATCCGCTGTTTGTAATTGACTGCTCGCATCAGGTGGAAGCTGTAAAATCCTCAACTGTGGATGTCAAGATTGAATTTGAAACACGTAGCAGTCGGTTTCCTAAAGACACTAAAGTTTTCGCATTAATAATTCACGATTCTATTTTTAGTTATAATATGTTAAATGGTTCTGCATCAAATAAGCTTGTTTAGTCGTTTAGTTATTTATAATTATACTTTATATTTGGCCTATATGTTAAAGTATATCTTAGTATATCCATATATTGTTATATAGTTTAGTGTTTTTGATATAAAACTTAATATATGCGTAATAGATAGTTTAGCAACTAATGTCAACAATTAAATAATAAAACATATTGAACCAGTTATTATGAATTTTATTTTAAGTCTAAGTTCTAAAAGGTAAATTAATATAAAAATTTGGTTTCCACTCGTCCTTGAATTAAGATCCGACCCTGAGAGCGTTACTAATTCCCCGACCTTGAGGGGTGTGACGTCATAGGACTTTTCCACTCGTCCTTCTATACATTTTACATTTTAGAGTTAGTCATTTTCTTTTGTATACCTATGGCAATATATAATGTTTTCGAATCATTTTGTCAACGTTAAACATCCGCACTTAGTAGAACACACGTTATTAGGTAAAAGTATAAAGTATGACTGTTTTTAGTATTCCCCAATTTTTAGATAAAAATTTTGGTAGTATAGATACGGGATATTAACTTCCATAGCATTTAAAAGTAGAGAAGAAACAGTGGATCTCGATCGCAGCATTCAATTCACTATTTTTTGGCTGTTATAACTTTTAATATGACAAACAAAATTTGATATAAATTCTTACGTGAACAGTAAATTTACACCATTTTCATATATTTTACATTATCAAAGTTAAAATACCTTTCACATGCACGAAAAAAAAAGATATTGTTTTTTATCTTAAATCGAAAAGGGTGTATTCGACTTTTTTCGTGGCGTAGTAAAGTTGTTACATTTTATTATATTGCGGGTTTCCTTTCAATTGTTCCACTAAAAACTCATAAGAACAATACATTGGACACTTTTTAAACTCCGAGGGTAGAGTTTACCTGCATAGCAAAATATCCTAGTTTGATGGTTTTAGCAAAACTAGTGCTTTATAATTTTTGGAGGAAATTTGGTAAGTTAGAATGTTAGCGGACATCTGGTATCAGGGCAGCGTTTAGTAAAAAAAATTATTAGTTATAAAGGTATATTTTGAGGTTATTTTACATACGAATTTTTCATTTCTCGCAGCATTTAGTAGAACACTCGTTATTAGATAAAAGTATAAAGTATGGCTATTTTTAGTGTTCCCTAATTTTTTAGATAAAAAAGGCAATAGAAACAGTCCAATATTAATCCTTCTTATCAGGTCAGTACTAATAATTTAACACGAGTTATGTCACGTTCCATCCCCAAGAACTGCTGAGCCAGCGGATCCTATGTCAACGAGGCTGTTATAATATTACGCTTCAGCGGAGCCGAGTTAGTCAGTCAGAAGAAGCCATTTTGAATACATATATTTTGTACTTACAATATTTTAGAAAAATAAAACTTTTTAAAAAGGGAAACCGTCGGTGGTGTTAGTTAACTGGCGCAGTCGGTACGGATTTTCGGAAATCGATACATATCGACTGTATTGATTTTTCCGTTTGTTGTGACGTTGTCGGAGGTGCTTGAAGCAGAGTGAAATTTTCCGAACATCGAAAATTTCCAATCTATCGCAGAACTGTGGATTACCATCGAACAGCTGACCAACGGAGGATAGGACCAATATCGCCTGTCTTCGCAAAGACAAAGATTTGGGGAAGGACCTCAATCGCCCAACCAAAGCTTGCCTTATAGAAATGACCAGAGTTGCCCTTCAAATACTTCTGTAAGTGTAATTGATTTACTCTTGATGTTTATTGAAAATATTCTCGCGGAATTACAAGGTTTAAAAATTTCGACACCTTCAACTGACTCTGTTTCTAATACAAATTTAGAGGCATTAGATTTAAATACAAACACAAACTCAAATAATATTAGTGAAAATTTAGAATCTACAAATTTAGATATCAATAATCAATCAATAAATAATTTAATTACAAGCAATATGGCTCAATTTAAGCCAGAGTACCTAAATTGTGTCCCTGTTTTTGATGGAAATCCGAATGATTTAAATAGGTATCTTTCAACTTGCCAATCACTTATCGATAGTTTTTATGATACGAATAATGCACAAAATTTTCAAAACATTTATTTACTTAACTCTATAATAGGGAAACTTACTGGCCATGCAAAATTAGTTGCAAATATTCAAAATGTTGGTACGTGGGAAAGTCTGAAGGACACCCTGCGTCGTAATTTTGCGGATCATAGAGATGAAGCTTGTTTAAATAGAGACTTGGTTATGATGAAACAATTACCGAATGAAAACCCTAATGATTTCTATGATAGAGTATTACACATTTTAAATCTGTTATGTTCATATATAGATTCACATGAAAATACTATATCTGCGAAACATTTAAAACGCGAGCTATATAATGATCTTGCTCTTAAAACTTTCTTATCAGGGCTAAAAGAACCGCTTGGTACAACCATAAGGTGTATGCGGCCAGAAAACTTAATGCAAGCATTGCAATTTGTAACCCAAGAATACAATATACACTATTTTCAGAATCAAACCAAATCTAGTCCAGCAATCCCAAAAAATAGTAATTTTAGGCCCATGCAACATAATTTTAATAGTTTTCAACCCAATTTCGCAATAAACCAAAATCGGCCTTTTAATTCGCAAACACCACACAACGCTTTTAGACCCAGCTTTCCAACACAACCTATAAATGTGCGCTCAAACCCAAATAGGCCACAACCAAAATATTTTTCGAACTCTCAAGTTTTCGGCAAACCTGGCAACAGAACAAACGTTTTTAAACCAAACCAACAGAAACAATTACAAACACCCACGCCTATGTCGGGGATAGAGACGTCGGTCTTTAAACCCTTGCCTAGCACATCAAATTATAACCCTCCAAAACTAGTTTTTGAAGAGGTCTATAACGCCGAAACTCAAGATCTATACCAACCAGAGCAACTCTCATATGACGATAGCCAATATTGCCAATATAATCAAAATGATCAATATCAGTATCAATATTATGACCAAAATAATTCTTATTCTTATGTAAATAATGAATATAAGGAAGCAAATGTCCAATCTGACATATATAATACCGCGCCTCTTGAACAATATTCTTATGAAGAAACAACCGAAAATAAGGAAAATTTTCGGAACCCGACGCAACAAGACAAAAAGACTTAACTGAAGTAATTTCATTTAATATGTCTAATTCTAGCGAACTCTCCTATATCGTATTTCCCGAAACAAATTTAAAAATACTAATAGACTCAGGTTCGACTAGATCATTTATCGACCCAAATATTGCCAAAAAATTATATCCCAATTGTATAATTAATGACCCATTTTTGGTTTCAACAGTATTCCAAAAATCGGCTCATCAATACAGCGCTTTTATACCTTCATCAAAAATATTTAATTTACCCGTAAACAAGAATATGAAATTTTATCTCTTTAAATTCCACAATGTGTTCGACGGTCTCCTAGGACTCGACAATCTTAAACTTTTGCAAGCCAACCTTGACTATCATAAGGGATTCCTAGAAACACCTTATGCGCGCGTTAAATTGCAATTTCATAAAACACAAAATCAAATACATTGTATAACAATTCCGCCTCGTGTCGAGCAAGTTATAAAAATCAAGACTTCCATAAAAAATGGTGACATAATAATACCTCATCAAAAATTACATAACTGCGAGATACCGGAGTGTTTATCAGTTGCGAGAAAAGGCATTGCGATAACAACAGTGTTAAATAACACTTGCGAGCCCGTAACGTTAGATCTCTCAGAGACGATTACCGTGGAAAAGTTTAATTCAAATGAATTACGTGAGATCGAGTTAAATAACTTTGATGACTGTCCCAAATCGAAATTAGATTTTTCTAAATTTCGCATAGACCATTTAAATGATGAAGAAAGAATTAAAATTTTAAAATTAATTCATGAATACTCGGACATATTTTATAATGAAAACGACCCGTTAACTTTCACTAGCAAAATAAAACATCGAATTAGAACGTCAGATGAGATACCGGTGTATACAAAATCATACCGCTACCCCTTTATACACAAAAAAGAGGTGGAAAACCAAATAAAAAAGATGCTAGACCAAAAAATTATACAACCTAGTAGTTCTCCGTGGAGCTCACCCATCTGGGTGGTCCCTAAGAAGGCAGATGCCTCGGGGGTGGCTAAATATAGGGTAGTTTTAGATTATAGGGGTGTAAATTTTAAGACCCTTGATGATCGTTATCCTCTCCCTAATATTACAGACTTATTAGACAAATTAGGCAAATGCCAATATTTTACAACCTTAGATTTGGCTAGTGGATTTCATCAAATTCAAGTACACGACAGTGACATTGAAAAAACGGCGTTTAGCACCGAGAATGGGCACTATGAATTTTTGCGAATGCCATTCGGGCTGAAAAACGCCCCCGCAACGTTTCAGCGGGTAATGGACAACATTCTTCGCGGAATTCAGAACGAAAAATGCTTAGTATACCTAGATGACATAATAGTCTTTTCTACATCACTTCAAGAACATTTAGAACGATTAAGAAGTGTTTTTCAGCGTCTGCGTGAGTCTAATTTTAAAATCCAATTAGATAAATCGGAATTCTTGCGAAAAGAAGTAGCGTATCTTGGCCATGTAGTCACAGCAAATGGCGTTAAACCAAACCCGGACAAGATAGAAGCTATCAAAAAATTTCCGATTCCTAAAACAACGAAACAGATTAAGGGTTTCTTAGGATTGTTAGGGTATTATAGGCGATTCATTAAGAACTTCGCGGGAATAACAAAGCCACTTACTAAGTGTTTAAAAAAAGGTGCCACTATAGAACATAATAAAGAATTCTTAGAATGTGTCGATATGTGTAAAAATTTGCTAGTAAATGAACCTATACTACAGTACCCAGACTTCTCAAAACCCTTTAACTTAACCACAGATGCAAGTAACGTGGGTATTGGGAGTGTCCTCTCACAGGGTGTAATTGGACAAGACCTGCCTGTAGCGTACGCATCAAGGACACTAAATGATTCCGAAAGGAATTATTCGACAATCGAAAAAGAGCTCCTGGCAATTGTCTGGGCCACCAAGTATTTTCGTCCGTACATATTTGGCAGAAAAATAAATTTAATAACTGACCATAAGCCACTTCAATGGCTTTTCTCCTTAAAGGATCCTAGCTCTAAATTACTAAGATGGCGAATTAAACTAGACGAGTACGATTACAACATAATATACAAAAAGGGTAAATTAAACACAAACGCCGATGCTCTTTCTCGAATTGAACTGCATACAAAAGAGACAACGGAAGACTTCCCACTAAAACAATATATCGAAGAATTTAACCGAGAATTACAAGAAAACCTAAGGGAAGAAGAAAATCTAGACCAAATGTCTACCGTAGCACAAGCTGATGATAATGACCTCGCACAGGTCAATGATATGAGAGCACATAAATCAGCTGACGACAAAACACCTGATGAAAATATGACAGTACACACCAACGAAAGCGAAGATCCTATAGTAGGAATCCCCATCTGCGATATTCCCGTAAATTATGGTTCTAACCAAATAATTATTTCTTCAGTACTGCATTCCCCAGCAAAACCAAAAACTACCATTTTATTTGAGAAAAAACGTCGTATCAATATTCAAATATCCGAAAATAACTTTGACCAGGACATATTAACTTTTGTTAAAGAATTAATAATTCCCGATAAGCAATACCACTTATATTTCGAAAAACCGGAAATATACGAGCCATTTTGTGAGGTCATTCGAAAAACATTTAAATGGCCATCTTTAAAATTTAAAAGATGTCTAAATAAATTGATAGACGTCACCGACAAGCAAAGCATTCCCGAAATAATACAAAACTATCACGAATCAAAAACCAATCATCGCGGCATTGATGAAACATTAAACCGAATTAAAGATAAATACTATTGGCCGCACTTAAAAAACTCTGTTCAAACATACATTAACAACTGCGAAATTTGCCAAAAAAGTAAATACGAACGTCACCCAATTAATATGCAAATGAATGTCACACCCACAGCTACCAAACCATTTGAAATCATACACTTAGACACATATACACTTGAAAAAACCAAATTTTTAACTATAATAGATAGTTTCTCAAAATACGCCCAAGCATATGCACTCAAATCTCTCGCCGCCACTGAAGTGGTAGACAAACTACTGTTGTTTTTCTCTCATCACAGTATACCTAAACAAATCATAGTCGATAATGGTACCGAATTTAAAAATACTATGGTGACAGAACTTTTAAATCTACACAAAATTAAAATACATTTTTGTTCCCCTAATCACGCCCAGTCGAATGGTTTAGTCGAACGATTCCATTCCACTATAGCGGAGCATATACGCTTACTTAATAACCAAAATTTTAATAAAACACCAATAACACAAAAAATGATATACGCAGTTCTAGCGTACAATCATTCAATCCATTCAGCTATAAATTTAAAACCAATCGATGTAATTAATGGTCATATCTCCCCAAATGACCCGTTTAATATTAACTTAGACCAAATATTATTAAGTGATTACATTAACACCCACAAAGAAAAATCACAATTAATGTATTCAAATATAAACCAAAAATTAATCGATCATAAAGAAAAACTTATCTCAAAAATCAACGAAAACCGCGATAACCCTGAATTATATAGCCCAGACCAAAAAGTCTATATTAAGAAACACATAAGACAAAAACTCTCTGACAAATTTGCAGATCCTACAAAAGTCGAAGCAGTGAATCAAAATCGTAAAACCATATCAACTCAGTCTCATTCTAAAATTCATATGGATAATTTAAAACGCCCACTTAGACAAACGTACAACTTTGACTAAAATATAAATATTATATTTCAGCCTTGTCGGGGCCGTTATCGGAGACGGAGATAAAGTCACGATCAGACAGCTAGACGACAACCCAGGAATTTTGCCGTTAAAACTAGGACAAGCAAAACTTAAAGAATACACCTTCACACTTATACATTATTATGATTTAAATCCCATTATAGTACAAATTAACAAATTACATTATAAATCACAAAACATAACCAACTCCTTAATTACTCACAAAGAATATTATGCTGAGTCGACTAATTATTTAAAAATATTAAAAATTACACAAGATAGGGTAGAAAACAAATTAAAAGAAATTATACCTCATCCTCAACGAAATAAAAGAGGCTTAGTAAATATAGTAGGCTCTGTTTTCAAAGTAGTGACAGGAAATTTAGATGCAGCCGATGGCGAACATTATGAAAAACTAATAAAAGAGTTAGAAGAAAATCAAAGTAAATTGGCTGAAAACATTCGAGACCAAAACTCAATTTCCTCAAGCGTCATCGACAAATTTAACACTACTATTCAACAAATAGGCCAAAATGAAAATCTTATCGAAAATAGAATAAATCAAATTAGCATAATCGTGCAAAAAACTACATATAGGGAAAACATGCACTTTATTAAAGATATTCTAAACCAAATTATCAATTTGTATGAAATCATAGATCTAATCCTACAGGATATTGAAAACTCGATAGCATTTTCTAAATTAAAAATTATTCATCCAAGTATAATAAAATTAACCGATCTGTCAAAAGAAATTACGAAAGTTGGAAAAATAGTAGGTTTCAATAGATTACCTTTACCCACTGATCTAGAAAATATTTTCCACTATGAAAAACTAATTGAAATTAACTGTTTTATACTAAATAACAAAATAACGTACCTATTAAAGGTACCAATAGTTGCTCCTTACAATTTTGAATATTATCATTTATATTCTGTACCAGTGGCGCACCAGAGTCTGTTTAAGGTTGTCATACCGCATGATAAATATTTAATTAAAAATCAATTACACTACTCTCATCGAGGAACACCATGCCAAGAAATACAGCCCAATCTGTTTATCTGCGAAAATGAAGAATTGAAAGAAATAGACCAATGGAGCCCCTGTGAAATTCAGCTGTTACAGCCCAGTACAAGCACCTCCACATGTAAACAAGTTGACGTCACTGTAACACGACCAGTCGCAAACCAACTAGATACTTCTAATAAATGGTTACTCATTGTTCCTAGAAGTACAGCCATCGACATAAAATGTTCCCAGGAAGAAGAACATCAGAAGTTACACGGAAGTTACCTAGTTACTCTGCCGACCGGTTGCCGAGCCAAATTTGATGGAATATCATTAATCAACAACGAGAGTCCAACCAAATTCGAGAAACAGCCAATAATCTTTCCTGATTTTGAAAAAACGCAGCCATACCTACCACTACTGAACTTAAGCATTCACTTGCAAAAAATTAAGCTAGATGAATTACATGCACTAAAGAACAAGATTTCAAAAAACCAACCACGAATTATTTTTGACAAAATCTCAAAATTACCCAGCTTATGGACAATTATAATTTACATTATTTTAATTATACTATGCGGCTATGCATTGTGCAAAGTGATGGTTCAAAGAAAGTTCTTCAAGAAGACAACCACCCAGCCAGAAACTAGCCGCCCACCAATTGAACTACCCCATACCAGGTGTAGTTAAGTCTGAGGAGGGAGGAGTTATGTCACGTTCCATCCCCAAGAACTGCTGAGCCAGCGGATCCTATGTCAACGAGGCTGTTATAATATTACGCTTCAGCGGAGCCGAGTTAGTCAGTCAGAAGAAGCCATTTTGAATACATATATTTTGTACTTACAATATTTTAGAAAAATAAAAATTTTTAAAAAGGGAAACCGTCGGTGGTGTTAGTTAACTCACGTTAAGAAATATTGTCAAATATCTATAAATTTTACATTTTAGAGTTAGTCATTTTCTTTTGTATACCTATGGCAATATATAAGGTTTTCGAATCATTTTGTCAACGATGAACATTCGCACTTAGTAGAACACACGTTATTAGGTAAAAGTATAAAGTATGACTGTTTTTAGTATTCCCCAATTTTTAGATAAAAATTTTGGTAGTATAGATACGGGATATTAACTTCCATAGCATTTAAAAGTAGAGAGGAAAGTGTGGTTTCCCGATCGCAGCATTCAATTCACTATTTTTTGGCTGTTATAACTTTTAATATGAGAAACAAAATTTGATATAAATTCTTACGTGAACAGTAAATTTACACCATTTTCATATATTTTACATTATCAAAGTTAAAATACCTTTCACATGTAAGAAAAAAAAAGATATTGTTTTTTATCTTAAATCGAAAAGGGTGTATTCGAAGTTATTAACTTTATTTATATTAACTGATATGTAACTTTGTTTACTTATTATCTCCAGAACCTAAAAGTTTTTTTTTAATTAATTATTTTAAGTAGTGTATGGAGGATATCACCTTCCCCTCGCGCAGTTGAAAGTAGAAAGGAAAAGTTGCTCCTGGATCATACCGATGGCTATTTAAAAAAATGAACAAATTTTAATTCACCATTTCTTGAATTTTATAACTTTTTAGTGCGGCAAACAAAATTACATATAAATTCTCACGTTAAGAGTAAATCTACGTCATTTTCATATGTTTTACATTGTCAAAGTTAAAATACCTCACACATGTAATTAGCTATTTAAAAAAAAATCACAAATGTTAATTCACTATTTTATGACTTTTATAACTTTTAGTAGGCAAACAAAATTACTTATAAATTCTCCCGTTAAGAGTAAATCTACTTCATTATCATATATTTTAAATTATTAAAGTTAAAATACCTTTCACGTGTAAGAAAAATAGATATTGTTTTTTTTATCTTAAACCGAAAAGGGTGTATTCGACTTTTTTCGTGGCGTAGTAAAGTTGTTACATTTTATTATATTAAGTGATATGTATGTCAAGGGCATTCCAAAGTCAAGGACATTTCAAAGCCAAACAATTTGACCTTCAAAATATCAAGGTAATATGTAAACATCCTTACCAATTTTTGAAAAAGTATTAACTCACAAAGGCACAGCAAAATACCGAAGTTGATTCCAAATCTCAACCATAAAAGATGTCTATTGTGCATTAAAGACCATTAAAAGAGGCGATTCAAATGAGTCCAAAGGTAATGGAAACGCATAGCATTTTTAAATTCAATAATTCGTCGTGGATAAAAACTTACGTTGATTCGTACAGAAATTGTAGATTTATCACATTTTACAAGGTCAAAAATGTATACATTAAATTAAAGGTCAAAAATGTATGCATTAAAACTACATGACGGCAAAGTTATCAAAAAATCTAAAGGAGTTAAATGTAACGTAGTGCGAAATAAAATAACGGTTGAGGATTATATTAACTGTCTTGCTACATTCCGCGAGAAAAGTGTTTGTCAAAATTTAATCCAAAATAAGGCCCATGATGTTTATACAGTAACCCAAACAAAAATAGGTCTTAGTCCTCATGATGATAAGCGCTACATTACATCGACTTTATTTTAATATTGTATCAAAAATTATTCAATCATTTATTTCCAATGCGTAAGTGTCTATATTGATTGTTTGTCAAATTTTACTCAAAAACATGTAATGCAAAATATGATTAGAAAAAATCATGTGATCTTATATGCAATCGATCAATCAAAAATTAGTCGATAGCATCGTCTTACATCAATTTCTGTAAAAACATTATCTTGGAGGTATTGTTCCATAATGTAGTAATTATTTATTTGAATGTGTTGTAATAGATGTTAAAGAATTACTCCTGCCTATCAGTTTGTTGTTTTTTACCTATTAAAACTCAAAAGATATTGTTTCTTAAAACACTAATCGTTTATACAGAATAGAAATTTTACATTAATTTTTTCTATGTGAGATAATTTACTAAGCCCCGTATGTTAAAGTTATAACTGTATAATTAAAATTAAGTATATCGAAATAGTCTGCATATTCAGATAATATTTTACCAAATGTTCTATGAATATTTATGTTTATAAAAAATAATTTTAATGAGTTTTAATAAGTATGTAGGCAAATGTATAGAACTACTACTAGGAAACTACTAATTCTCTATTGTTCTATTGTTCACAACTACTTTTCATTATAGTCATATTGAGTGAATAATGTGTACCCCTCTCCACATTAGATTTTATAGTGTGAAATTTAAAGTATCATCATCTAGTTATCTCTAATAAGTATGAAATGTATGATTTTGCTTGTAGAATATTGAAATAAATTTTTGGTTTGTAAATGACTGTTTTATTTAAGCCTAGAACAACCTATAACCTTTTCATTACACAACAAACGTAGACTGAAACATTAATTTAATTAGCAAATAAAAGAGGTTTTATTTTAATGTTCCGACGGGAGTCGAATAAGGATTTATTTGCATAGACAGTAATGGATGTGTTGGCTCACCAAATGAAACAGTTGGAATTATAACATATTAAGGATATCTATTCCAGTACCAGATCCTAAATAATGGGTTTTCGTTTACCTAGATATAATCAAACATAAACCATGATTTATCTTCCAAGACAGATCATATGAAGACATATCCAATCCGGGATGTTTCTAGTTTTAAATCAAAGGAAAATATCTGAAATTATCAGTAGACCCAATACTATGGCAATTTTTAAAAATAATTTTATAAGTTGTTACTGCTACTATTAATGCTATATGTTTTTCAATAGGAATAATATTTTTAAATAAGAAATAGTACAAAAATAAAAATTTCACTGTATTTTAAGTTTATATTATTAATTTACATATTACTTTAACAACAACAACCCCTATACCCCAAAAAAGCAAGAAACAATATTTAGATGATAAAATACCAAAAGAAAGTTCAACTCGTCTTTAATATTTACATAATTCTCTAAACAAGTATCACAAAATTTTAGTAATTTTATTCTATGTTTTAAAAACCTATTAATATTTTTATTAAACTAAACAATTATGCATGTATATTTTTTGTTAAATCATACTAATAAATGCAAAAACTGATAATGCCTCTTTGACACTTGCGCAAATGACTGATATTGGTCTTTTTCGATGAACCGTATAAGAAAAATGTGTGTAAATAGCGCAAAAAGTGGCTTTGCCAATCCGACTGATAATGATCTTACGAAAAATACTCTCTTGTACTTTTTTGACATGTTTTTTTTCCTATATTTACATGTATAATTTTAGTATTTAAAGGCATTATCCTATATTTTGCATAATATGTTTTAAATATTGAGTATTTACAAATGTTTTCTTTGTCTATAGTAAACACCCATAAAATTTTTTTTATCTACGCATTGACGAAATACCCTAAAACACTTAGAAAACAAAAAAAAAATTTTTTCCTAACATTTTTTTCTCATCGACTTTGTTGACAATGTTGGATGAAAATCATTCAGATTTCATTTAAAAAATATTTTTCTATCTCTCATAGTTTCCGAGTTATTACGGGTCAAAGTTGGCAAACATCTAACTATTTATAACCCTTTTTTCAAAATTCCATTAATTTCCTTGAAAAAATTACAAAATATAGTGTCTGAGAATACAAGAAACTTTCCTCAAATAAACATTTTTCTATATATTCGGGAAATAGTCTAAAAAAAATATTGAAAGTTTTATAATTGTTTATATATGCATTTCCTCATACTTTAATAAATTTCGTTGAAAAAATTACATAATATAGTGTTTGGAAAAACAAAAAACTTTCTTCAAATAAACATTTTTCTATATATTTGGGGAATAGCCTAAGGTTGCGTTTGTGGGCGTGTACATATAAATTTTTTCAAGGTTGCGTTTACAAGGACACACATAATGTATGTGAATTTTCAAGGTTGCGTTTACAAGGACACACAGAATGCATGTGAATAGGAATTGAGTGTTATTTTCTCGGAGACTTTTTTTTTCAAAGAAGACTAAATTTATTTCAAGGTCCATCTTTAATTAGAACTAATTGATTCTCAAAATACTCTATATTTGTATTGATAAATTTAAGAATAAACAAATAACACAAATACATTAATAAAATGATTATTTATTTACAAAATTATGTTTGCATGGTACATATAATTGTTTACATTCCTATTTGTTTTTCACAGTTTTCATTCTCTATATCGTCAACATCCATTTTGCTCCATTCCTCAGTAGCATCTGCGGTATTGTCTACACGATCCAAATTATCTGCACCATTTTTCACAACTTCATTGATGTTTTCCGCTGAGACCAAACCATACTTTGATAACAATTCCTTGGGTAAATTTGGTATTTCGACAATATAGCTTTGGAGACATTGGTCGATCATTTCCACGCAAAACTCGTCTAAGTTGATGGAACCATACAGGTATCTTTCACACAAATGAGCGCCTGACATGAAATTAATTACATCTTTCATGTACTTTCTATATTGACTGACTGTTGATTCAACCGCTGACCCATCCATCATACGTTGCAAAATGTAATATCTCTTGTGCCGCATTTCTTAACTTATGCGACAAACACATCATGTGAGAATCAAGGTCTTCACTTGGTGTGATGGTACTATTGCTGTCACACATCTTTCAAACAATAATTATTAAAATGTCTGTGTATTCTGATTTGTAGAATAATTATCAAATTGTTAATTAACCCAAACACCCAATTAAGCACCCAAATTAAAAGACGAAAATAATACCAAATTAAGTAAATATTTCTAAATTTTGTTTATTCTATTAAGCACCAAAACTAAAAGATGAAAATAATACCAAATAAGTAAATATTCCCAAATTTTGCATATTCTAAACACCCAAATTTAAATATTGATCTGCTAGTATTAGTGCAAGAGATTACTCGCAAGCTCTGCCCCAAATAAGTTAAAGTATACATCCCACTCGACTTATTTATAATTTCGATAACGTCTTCAGAAATGGTTTCGACAACACGCTTTGGTAAAAAAGTTTGGAATGTTTTGTCATGCGTTTTGTCGTACAATGTTGCATGAAAAGCTTTGCCAATTCTGGTTTTTGGGCATAATTTAACCTTTTTTCCACATTAACCCAAACACCCAATCCCTGCATGTCATATTGACCGTCCGACGTAAGCTTAAATCCAATACACCATATTAATCAACGCGCTTTTAAAAAAGATACCTATCTACTGCAAATGATGTCACATACCCCCTTTGTTTATTCTAAACACTCAAATTTAAATATTGATCTGCTATTGCTTGGTACATTTAATTTTAAACACACAAATTTAAAAATTGTAATTAATACCAAATTAAATAAATATTTCTAAATGTTGTTTATTTAAATATCATTTGGTTTTAATAGTTAACACTCGAGGCCATCTGTCGTCACACACCCCCAAGGCCAAACAATAGAGATGATGTAAACACGTGCGCTCAAGGTCATATGACGTCATTTCAAGGACAAACATGAAAACGTCTCACCCCCAAGGCCAACTGATGTAAACACGTGCGCTCAAGGTCACATGACGTCACTTCAAGGACAAATATGAAAACGTGGTAAAAATCTCCAAGGCCGTGGGGCGGGGCTTAATCTCATGGTCATGGGGCGGGGCTTAAGCTCCGGCCCATGACCAATGAGATTAAGTTCCGCCCCATGACCGGGGGCGGAGCTTAATCTCATGGTCATGGGGCGGAACCTAATCTCATTGGTCATGGGGCGGAGCTTAACCACGCGCAGGAGCAGTACGTCTTGGAGGGGAGGTGATGTAGAATGCCTGTATTACTACTATAGGGAATCAGAAACGAGAGTGCTATATTAAAAACAGTGGGGTCGTTTTATTGATATTACTTCAAAAATACTGTAAAATCGTTTTAATTAGTAAACAAATTAAATCATTTTCATACTTAAATTAACAATAGCTTGTTACAAGGATCATATAAAATAATGCCTATCCACGCAGGTTCAAATGATTGGGGTAGCTACGAAAGAGCACAGCGGCCATTTTCCCGAGACGCCAGAATTGCGGTTCGGTTGTTTTCGGATCCTCACATATTGGGGTACCTAGATGCCAAAAAAACATCTTTTCTCAATTCCGTAAGTCTGTTCGCGACATAGGTAAAAAACCATTTAACTGTTTGACTTCAAATTGTGGTCAAAAATTAAAGGTCGTACGGGGATGGCCTGGTAATACTTTGGTAAAAATCCAATAGACTAGTAAGGTGTTAAAAATTATATATTACTAAAAAACTATTTATCCAGTTTACCTCAAATTTTGCAAAAAAAACAAATATTGCGTAGGAATCAACTGGTAAAACCTAAGATGGCGAAACAGAATAGCGACTTAATAAAAATTTAAAAATTCTGCCTGAAAAAACTACTTAATAGATTGATTTCGAATTCATTTTATAAAGATAAACTGGTAAAAATTGTTGTGTACAAATTTAAAATAGGGGAACAAAATGGCGGCCAAATAATATGTTTGCAATCCTGAATAAAATCACCCTCCCAGTTTTTACATATTTTCACGTTTTAGTATCCCTAGATGCCAAAAATATGTTCTCTTAATTCCGTCAGTCTATCTATTTGTCTGTCAGTTCCCGGCGTAGCTAAAAAACTACGATACGATTGCTTGTCCACTAATAAGTAGGTTTGCAGGCTGATTTTTTTATATATTTTATGCGCATTTCTTCGATTTGTACCAAAATATTAACCTTTCACCCTTAAAACTCGATATTTATGCTAAAATAAATTGAGTACTTGGTTTAAGTAGCAAACTGACAGACAAATCGACGGAATTGAAACAACGTGTTTTTGGTTCCTAGAGACGCTAGAACGCGAGCTAAAATGTGTATAACCTGGAAGGGTGACTCAATTTCTGATCAATCTATATAGTTAGTAATACTTTCGAAAATAATACAAGTTTTTTAAACCCCCATTTATTATAATCCGTTTAACCATTTGATTTCTACGAGTTTATTTTTTTTCATAATGGCTTATATTTTGGACTCACTGCATACTATACTTAAATTTTGCATAACTCTTTGAAGTTTAAGGACATGGAAATTAAGATGTTGTAGTGCTTTAGTTATGCTAATGTACATGTCCTTAAAATTTAAACAGTCATTATGCATGTATGGATGCATGTTGTTAATTTTGACACTTAATGCTGCAAGAATTGTCTTAATATCTTGGTGTTGTCATACCATGTGTTTTAAAATAATTATCTAAGAGCCCCTAAAATCATTTTGTCCTAAGGCCTCATCATAAAAACTGGCTGCGGCGTTGCGTCAGATTGCTATTAAGTTTTTTTTTGCTTCCATTCTTAATATCACTATTATTATTGTCATTTTCTGCTTGAATATCAATATATTTTTTCACCTTTTTCTTTATTCTATTTCGATCGCATTACTTAAATTGTTTCATTGGCTCCCTCTAAAGTTATTTAAAATGACCACATTTCCACCGTTTCGGTACATCAAACAAACTTTAATTCATTGTTACTTACGACACTAATGAGACTAATAAAAATGTTTTCAACAAACACAAAAGGTTTATTGTACGACAGATTGAAAAGGCCAGTAAACATATTTTTGTTCGCTGAACTAGTAAATTTGGGGAGTTATTTAATTAGGTACCTGTGATATATCTGTTAATAAGGTGTTCTTATACAATGAGCTAATCCGAAAATATTTTAGATGTAATGTAAGTCTTTGAACTTATTACAATACATTTAAAATATTTTCGGATTAAGTCATTGTATAAGAACACCCTACTAACAGATATCACTTACAGTACCTAATGTTAAATAACTGCCATATTTTTGTCGGACAATAAACCTTTTATGTCTGTTTACAAAATTTGCAATCAATCTAATAAGAAATTCTTTAGGCTGATTTGAGAAAATATTTTATTAAACCATCATTTTGTTTCGCCATCTTGGATTCGTACCAAAATTTTACCACTTGAACCCCATATAATACTTGATTTTGTGCAAAATTTGAGGAAAATTGGGTAAGCAGTTTTTAAATATGCCGCGAAGACGCAGGACGTCATGCAGACGGACCGACGGAATTTAGAAAACATGTTTTCTGGCATCTAGGTACCCTAAAACGTGAAAATCTATAAAAACCTGTGATGGTGATTTCTTCACGATTACAATACTTGCCTTTTACAAGGGAAGTAAAAATTAAGCTTTTCTTCCACACGTTATATTAAAAAGTCCTCTATTAAATTGGAATAAAATATAATACTAATTCATTACGAAATAATTTTTCTATTAAGTGCTAGCAGGCGCATGCATCTTTTGATTTTCAATATATTTGACTCCAAACTGACCCTAAAAAACTAGTGATTCACATAAGAGGCCACAACCTTAACATAAAAATATCTAACTTGAAAAAAAAATTTAATGAAACTTTATAATACGTTCCACGTACATGTTAAATCAAAACTATTACTATTATTTAAGTTTTTATCTAATATTCGATATATGCAACCTTTAATCCTTAAATCTATAATTAATAAATGCATATTTTTTAAAAGAAAATTCATCAATCATAATTGCCTAGTTAAGATTTCGGATAGTCAATACATAGAGGAAGGGGAGTTGGGTTTAAACCTTTCTTGATGATATTGACACAGATTAACCATATAGATACGAAAATGTTAATATTCTTCGAATACCCAAAAATAGCGGAAGGATTTTGGATATTGAAGTCACCGGGTAGTTCTTCAGCTTGTCTAATTGATGGGTCTCTAGATTTCAGTTTTGGCTGGTGAGATATAGATACTGAATCTCTCGGTAAATGGGCAATGCTGGATTTGCATTCCTTTTAAGTTATTGACTTAGTTTGGCAAGATCACTATTTAGAGCTTGTTCTGTGAACGTAAAAAGATGATGTTGGTAGGCAATAGCTAATCAATAATAGAGCCAACACTGAGCTTTGAAGCAGTCCGTTGTTAAGCTTTCTTGAACTGCTCTTATTGTCGTCAATAAAGACTCGAAAGAGGCAATTTTTCAGGAGTTTATATACAAGATTGCAGGTTTCTGGGCACCTCTAGATACGATGTCGTAAGCTGCTGAGGATTCTATGAACGCTATAGAAGTTTTTAGCCATGTTTCATGTCCAGTTCTGATGTAGATAGTTAAAGATAAAATTTGATCAGTGCAACTTCTGCCGCTGCGAAAGCCGGCTTGTCCTATGGGGACGACGGCATCAATGTGTGGGCTGATTCTGTTAAAAATAAGGCGTTCTAGTATTTGTATTAAATCCTTCGATGCGCTTTTTCTTAGTTTGACTATAGCGATAATTTTTGTTTGCTTAAATTTTTGAGGTATTTTTGAAGAGTCCAAGACGTGGCTATAAAATTTGGGAAGCCATTTTCTTGTACTTGGGCCAAAGTTAAGAAACTAGGGATAAACTCCATCGAAGCCTGAAACTTTGCTGCATTTTGTGGGTTTTAAGGCAGAGTCTACTTCCGCCAAGGTAAAGTTGTTTGGAGGTAGTGGTGCGAGGCTGTATTTTAGGTTAGTATAAGCCTTTTCGATTTTCCTTGTATGGCGTTTGTCTGAAATTCCACAGGAGATATCTACTATGCGGTTGGCAATCTTATTTGGGTAAATAGCTGAATTGACCGTTGTCCGATTCTTACTTAATGCTTAAAGATAGAGGTTCATTATGTGTATGCGGGTCTCCTTGGAATGAACTATGTGGATATTGTCTCTGATTTCCTGGTTAATTATCTTAGTGTTTTTTAAGTTGCTTCTGATATAGGTAGCAACACCATGAGAATTGCTGTAAGTTGCACCAAGCTTACGGTGACCCGGAAATTTTCCCTCTTTTGAGTAGTTCGTCTTGAGACAGAGCATGAGATTCATGGATGACCACTATCAATTTTGTGGTCTAGGAGCACTCTTGAAAGAGTTTCGTTTTCTATTCTGCTTATACCCTTTGTGTTTAAATGATAATTTTAGTGATGTTCCAATATGCTGGGCTTTTGAGTTCATTGGGAGCTGTATTGTATTTTTAGCCAAGAGAAGAATATATTTATTAAAACATCGTCTGGCTCTCGTGATGTGCTGGTTTATTTTACGTTATCCAGAGTGCATGGACGCAAACCAGCTTTACACCCCAGTCTAAGTGTGACAAATAATTAACAATTCTGCCTTTTAATAACTATTTTGGTATAAAGGTAAAAGATTATTATACGTTCAAAAAGAGAGAGAGAAGCATCAAAATAACAATACAGTTCTTAATAGTATTATTTTTCCCAAATAATAATAATAATAATAATAATAATAATAATAATAATAATAATAAGAGCTCAAGACAGAATTTAAAATCAGACTCACAAAACTACTAAAAACAAAACTGAACTCCAGAAACCTAACGAAAGCTATTAACACCTTCGCCATACCTATTCTTACGTATTCGTTTGGTATCATGAAATGGTCACACACAGACATAGAAAGCATTCACAATCTCACGCGCTCTGTTTTCACTAAACACAGGAAGTTACATCCCAACGCATGCAAGAAAAGTCTCACCATCGAGAGAAAAGAAGAGAGGAATTATAAATATACAATCGCTAAATAAAAAACAAATTTACGAACTCAGAAAATGCTTCCAGAACAAACAAACTAACCTCCACAAGGCAATAGTGAAGGCAGACAAGAATTATACACCTCTCGACCTGTCTCAAACGAGCCACGCAGCAGACGCACACAGTCACATCCAATCACGACTATAAAAGATGAACACCTGGTCTGAAAAAACTCCACGGAAGACCCAGATACCACATACATAAAAAGCTTTCATATACGTGGTTACAAGATGGACAGCTGTTCCCCGAAACAGAAGGTTTCCTGCTTGCAATCCAGAACAAAGTCATAGCAACTAAAAATAACCAAAAGCACATCACGAAGAATACAACCATTGAAAACGATAGGTGCAGGAGATATCACGAGCAGAAAGAAACGATCGATGACATAACGAGTGGATGTAGAATAATGGCTGGAACTGAATACACCGCGAGACACAACTCAGCAGCAAAGGTCGTTCATCAAGCATTAGCCACAACATACAAACTAACGGAGAACACAGACCCTTACTTGAAAACGAAGACTACAATCTCTACTGGGGCATTGACATCCACACAGATAAAACAATCCCCGCATACAGACCCGATAACACCTTTCAATCCAAAAAAGAAAAGATCACTTATTTAATTGACACGGCTACCCCAACGACGAGAACATCCAAGGGAAATACCTTGAGAAGATCGCCAAATACACCGACATGGCAATGGAAATACAAATGCTGTGGAAACAGGAAAGGGTCTTCATTGTTCCTCTCGTCATATCAGTAACAGGCCTCACCCCAACGACGTTTACGTTACAACGTTACGCATTTGGCTCAATTAGGACTTAATACAGACATTCACAGGAACATCAGAAATCGATCATTTTGAAAACAGTAGCATCGTTAGATCATTTCTTAATACACAATAGGTGCTTTTTTCCTTTTCCTTTTTTTTGTTTTTTTTGTACTCACTTGGTATAATCCCGTCAGTATAAAATACAACCACAGGAATACTGTGAGACCATAAAGTGGATAAAAATAGTAATAATAATAAACGTCTTTATTTTTTGTCTTATCTTTTTTACAAATACAATACAAAATAATTATAAAATCACCAAGATCAAGGCGCCATTTAGCCATTGAAGGCCTTTAACAGTCAGGCTATTCTTCCATGTAAACTTAATCTGGTGTAAAACTTAACCTAGTAATCAAAAGCCTATAAATATTGATAATAATAAATCTTAATAATATTGAGAGTATAAAACGAAATATTTAAAAAAATTGAAAAAAAAAGAAAAATAAACAGCAACAAGTATACTAATTAAAAAGAGAAAGAAGAAAAACTGCTAAAACAATAATAATAAAATAATAATACAAATGTTTATTACTAACTACAATATTTATGCCAACAAATGACAGAAAAACTACAGACGTAAGAGGTAAAATGACAAATGACAAAATAAAATAAATATAAAAAAAGGCAAAATAAAATAAACTTTTACTTAGCCTATAAAAAAACAGTATACTTTGAGAGGTAAAAGGAAAAAAAGCAAATCCCTCTTTCTTTCTTGACGAACAACATACACAATCAAATTTAAATACAGGCATTTTAATTTGCTAACGAGATTATCTAAACTATTACCGCTACTTTTCTTAAACCCGCTACTCACCATTCATTGATTGGTCCATTCCACTCCAGTTTATATGACCGCACAGTGTGGAAAGTCCGGTTCATCCATTCGATTCGTTACGTGGCGTTTCCGTTATGTAAGTGGATATTCAAGTTGGCATTGACCTCTGCGAACCATTCGTCCGAATCAAATCTTTGCTTTTTTGTGTATTTTCAGACATTGAAAAAGGAATGAAGTCTATGCGAAATAATTAAATAAAAATTGATGAATAGTGTGGATAAAATATTCGAGAATTCATTGATTCGCCAATTCGTTCATTCATACGAATTGACGAAACTAATGAACGAATCGAACCGTCGTCGAATCGAATCAAATAATGAGTAGCGGGCTTTACATAGCACCTCGCACCGCGGGCTGAACTAATGTTCAATACGCGCGCACGACAACCGGGAGCAACATGTGCCGACATGCTAAACTCATAGGCGGTTGGCTATTATACTAACGAGAAAAACGGTTCTCTGACATTGAAAGACATGATATTATTTATTATTTTTTGTGCATTAATTATGTAGATGATTGTTTTTAAAAGTATTGCGTGTAACACTTAGCCGGTACTTAATTAACATTTGTAATGTTTACTATTTTTTACCTACCTTTAAGTTCAATGATAAAACTTAATTCCTATGACTCAAAGAATTATATACTATTAAGAAGGTGCTTCTATAAGTCATTATTCCTAGTTTTTTTCGTAATTAGACATTTTATTAATTCCTATTGGACACCTTGCACTTTGCTTATCCTAGGCCACCAACCAGCCCATTCTATAGGTGATGATACAGCTTAGGGGAACGGATTTTCTTATGATGATGCATATATACTTGGTATGAGACGCTTCGAAAATAACAAAATTAAGTTTATGACGGAAGCATCCCACATCTGCTTCCTATTGCATTACACTTAAAAAATATTATTCCTGGAGATAGACTGTTTTGTATACAGTACAGCATATTTCTTATACTCGTATATTGTATTTATCGATAACTAACAATTAACACAAGTAAGGTAAATACGTAATAAGAAAATATATATGTAACAATTTCCTTCATCATAGAAATTTCAAAATTCAAGTTTTTCGAGTTCCTTCCAAATTCTGATTGACCTTCTAAAAGGCATTCTGGATACACTGAAAGTGGAATTCGATTGCTCAATAGAAATTATTTTGACTAAGTGGAGTTTGAGCTGATACCTGTACATCATCTGGACTTCTATTTGAATTTTCTACCCTAGGCATTTTAGAATGGGATTCAAAGGACCGATGTAAGATGTAAGTTTACTCTACTTTCTTCATTCAGAATTAATCAAAGTAATATTTTCTTCTTATTGGTCATTATTCCCTTACGGCTGAAAACTGTGATAACTTGAACAAGTTGCACTTCCATAATTAGTTGATCGAATTTGGTCATAGTACCTGATGATCTTTCTTTGATCAACAAGAACTTCATAGTGCAGTTTTCCCTACACTAATGGACCCAAGAGTCCATTTTAAATTACTGGTATAAAACCTAATATACTAAATCTCCAATTTGAAATATTTTAACTTCTGTAAATTGTTTTTCCGAATCTTGAAAATGCTTCGTAGTAACATAACGCTTTACCAAATCAATTCTATTTTCGAAAATTATTAATTGAGCCACTACTAGAAAACCAAATCTGGCAAATAAATTTCTAAGAATGTTAATTATGGTTGTACAAATAATCCTTTTTATAGGAACTGCTTGTTTTGGCGTTTCCCAATGGTGTATTGGTACTTTTGACAGATTGTTCTATATTAAGCAGCAATTTCTGCCACCTTTTAGCATTTTCTCTGTCTTTGTCAATCCCATTCCATAATACAAAACTTCTTGCTATGGTGTTCATTTGGAATATTTCTGTACGTATTTTATGTAATTATTCCAGAATCCAATACCATAAAATATGCACCAATCTTGTAAGAAACATTATGCTAAGAACGGAAATCACCCATGCCTAATTGTACAGCTAAATATAATTTTCTGCATTCTGAGTCTTGGTTTCAAAACAATTTTCATTTTAGCTTACAGGAAGCAAATTTAACTGATTTAAGTAGAAAGCTCTATCAATGTCTAGTTCTTCAGTTTCTTCACTGTTTCTATGAATACCACATCTTGACAGATAATCAGCATTTCAATGTTGATGTGTATATCTAGTTTTGATTTTGTAGTTGAAACCAACAAAGAAATCTGCGTAATGAATTAACCTCACTGCATAAATCACAAGAAACTCTTTTCTGAGTGTAATATTTGGGCTACTGGCTTATTATAAATAATAAGGGTAATTTTCCATTCGTAACATTATCTGAAAAACTTTTTAAGACCCCATATTAGAGCTGTAGAATCTTTACCCAACTGGTTGCAATTTTTCTCTGCGTTGGTTAGAGTTCTGGATGCAAATGCTACTAGACTTTAAGTTGCGTCTGGCAATATGTTAGACAAAATTGGCCCAAAACCATATGGCGAAGGATCGGTTGCTAGAGTAACTGGAAGATTTACGTTTAAATTAATTTTTCGGTCTAGGACTGTTTTTAGTAGCTCAAATTTGTTCCTCTATCCAATGTAGTCCATTTTTATCGATTGTATGTCCTAGGTAGGAAATAATTTTTTTTAAAAATTGACATTTTGATCTATTCGAATGTTAATCATTCGAATTCAAATTTCAACGTTATCAAAAAACACGTTACATCTTGTCTTCAAGAGTTCGATCCATAAAGCGATGGATTTGTCCTATTTATTTTTTATGTACCGTTTGCTAATTGCTTGCATAAGAGCATTTGGTCATCAACGTTCATATGTAAATAAGCCTGGTTGATAGCAAGAGTACAAAGTCAATCCCACTATTCATTTTAGTAAAAATTTCATCGATTCTAGGAATTGAATAATTGTCATCAAGCAAATATTGGTTCAAGATTACCTTGTTATCAACACACAGCCGGATACTACCATTTTTCTTCAACCCAGGTGTAATTTTCCCGATTATTCTTAGTTTTTCAAGTCGATCAATTTCATCCTCTAGTCGTTCTTTAAATGCATACGGAACAAGTCTTGCATGGACGAAAACTGGACGAGTATTTTCTTGAAGTTGAAATTGACGTTTATAATTTGTAATAGTACCAGTTTCTTCTGAAAATACATACATATCCAGAACATGTTACAACTGCATTCCCGCTTTCTATTTCAAATTTTTTAATTTTAAGCTCTACTAAAAATATATCTGTATATTTTGGGCTATTCATATTAACTGAATTTATTGTATAAATCGTGTCCTCTAGCACAAAAATATCTAGATGATTTGTATTTTTCGTACCTTGGTTTTTCTTGAAACATACTAAAGGCCTTTTTTTTCTGCAAAAGATCTTATTTTACTCTGATTTATATTTATTTATTATATATTTACGTTTTTCAGATACTTTGTGAATATTATACTGTACTTTTCCTAGTATTTCTTTGCTCTCCGCTTTGGCTGCTTCAATACCAAGGGCTATATGTACAGTTCTCTCAAAAGTAATATTTATTTCTTGCCTTGCTCTATTTTCACTTCAACGAGCACCCTGTATAATTTGTGATCTTAAGTTAGTGCCAATTATAGGTTTTCTTACAATAATTAAAAATAAAATTGCAGTCTTTAGTAAGCCTTTTAAGTTCTGCATGATAATTTGCAATAGAGTCACCGTCTTCCTACATTGGCATCGAAAATTTGTGCTGCTCTGCTACGATACTAGGTACTGGGCACAAGTATGGTTAAGTAATCCTATAAGATCTATCTACTTCCTTGTTTTTAGTAAATCTGAGGCAGTAAGATTACTTAAAATTTGATAGATTTTTGCACCTATGCAATTCTGTCGTGTATACATAGATTTCTTACCTTCGTATCATTTCTATTTTAAATATAATGACACGTATATAACTATCAAATTATTTTATGGACATTTAACAAGTAACATAAGTAAGTTAAACAGGTATAAAATACAACTAACATAAACCACTAAAGGTCCTTGAAACTGCTAGGAAAGCTCTAAGATACCAGTTCGTAATAAATATAAAAAATCGGTAAATTTCTTTACCCGAAACTTCCCTCGTTATAATTTTTTTCCATTTGTTAGGAATAGTAAGGTGTGACCCAAGTTAGTTCAATACATAGTCACAGTATATATGTGTTACACATAGTGTCTTTTCATTTTTATTTGTTCCATCATATTGGATTCCTACCAATATGTTACCATTTTCTTTCTACCTATGCAACATTTGACTTTTGTGCATAGTAAAATAAGTTCAGTAACTGGTTTTACATTGACACATACCGCCATTTTGCTACTTCATCTTCAATTCGTACCAGTTTATCCCATTTTCACATCTAATTTTTCTGCAAAATCAATTAGACAAGATTTTTTACGTTGATTTTTAAAAATTTTATTTGGACGCCATTTTGTTTCGCCATCTTAAATTGCAACCCATATTATCAGTCTTTACCTATTCCGTTGGTCCGCAGATACTTCCCAGTTATTAAGTTTGTAACTCGTTTTCGTTTACGATCCTTTTGTTGTTATGTTAAAGTGGTGTATTATTAGTGGTAATCGATTTTATATCCTACATGAAACCCATTTTATCAGTCTTTACCTACTCCATTGGTCTGCTGATATTTCCTAACCCCAAATAATACACCACTCTAACAACAAGAAGATCGTTAAAAAAAACCATTAAGAAACTTAATATCTGGGAAATATCTGCGAACCAACGGAGTAAGAAAAGATTGATAATGTGGGTTTAATGCAGGATATAAAATGTATATGTGTCCTGATAATGCGACAATAAAGTTCCGAAACGTCGAAAAATTAAAAAAAGACTTATGTTTTTTTTTTTGCTAGATCCTAACCCCAAATAATACACCACTCTAACATAAAAACAAGAGGATCGTTAACGAAAACCATCTAGAAATCTGCGGACCAACGTAATAGTCAAAGACTGATAATATGGGTTTCATGCAGGATATAGAATCTATACACGTGTTCTGGGGATGCAACAATAAAGTTGCAAAACGTCGACAATTTAAAAAAGTATTTTGTTTCTTTACTGGATTCTAACCCCAAATAATACACCACTCTAACATAACAACAAGAAGATCGTTAACGAAAACCATAGAAACATATAATCTAGGAAATATCTGCGGACCAACGTAGTAGGTAAAGACTGATAATATGAGGTTCATGCAGAATATAAAAACTATATATGTGGCCTGAGGATGCAACAATAAAGCAGCGAAACGTCGACTATTTAAAAATAGATTTTTTTTTTTACTGGACCCTAAGCCCATATAATATACCACTGTAACATGACAACAAGAAGTTTGTTAACCAAAACCATTTAGAAACTTAATATCCAGGAAATATTTGCCGACCAACGGAGTGGGTAAAGATTGATAATATGGGTTTCATGTAGGATATAGGATCTATATATGTATCCTGAGGATGCACAAATTTAGTTCCGAAATGTCGAAAATTTTAAAAAAGGTTTGTTTTTGTTACTGGAGTTTAACCCCAAATAATACACATCTCTAAAAAAATTTTTTAAGATTGTTTAGGATTGGATTTCACCAAAATATTACCAGGTCATCCCAATATGACCCTTAATTTTTGGTCAAAATTTGAAGTCAATCGGTAAGTAGTATTTAAACTATGTCGCGAACTGACAGACGGACCGACGGAATTGATAAAACATGTTTTTTGGCATCTAGGAACGCTAAAACGTGAAGATATGTAAAACCTGAGAGGGTGATTTTTTCACGATACACACATTTTATTTAACAACAACGCGTAACACGCTTTTACTGATTTGACTAATGAATTTTTAAATATTTTATTAAGCAGCCATTTTGTTCCACCATCCTGGATTCGTGCCAAAATGTTACCAGTTGATTCCAACATAATACTTGATGTTTTTTGCAAAATTTCAGATAAATTGGATGAGTAGTTTTTTAATAATATCTGTTTTAATAGTTCACTAGGCCGCTATTTTGTTTCGCCATATTCGATTTTTACCAGAATCTTACCAGGCCATCCCCATATGACCCCTAATTTTGACCAAAATTTGAAGTCAATCGGGTAAGTAGTTTTTAAGCTACGTGGAGAACTTATAGACAGACAAACAGAAAGACCGACAGACGGACCGATGGAGTTGATAAAACAACATTTTTTGCCATCTAACGACGCTAAAACGTAAATATGTGTAAAAGTGAGAGGGTGATTTTTTTTACGATTACAAACATTTCATTTGGCCGCCATTTTGTTCGGCCATCTTGAATTAGTATCACTATTTTAATAGTTGACCCCTATATCACAATTAGTTATGGCACACAATTTGAAATCAAACTATTAAGCAGTTTTTTCAGGCTGAATTTATTTAATATTTATGAAAATTAAGTTAGTTATTACTGAAAACATTTGATTCTCACTCAAAGTTGCTACAAAAACTAATAATTAAAAACACTAAATATATTACTGAAAATTTGTATGGAATTTATGTAAAATACTTGCTTTCTCAACTAAAATCATGGAAAAAAACATTACTTTATATAGGTTATTTGAGATTTCCAAAACTAAAAATAATAAACCTTACGTAAAAGTTACACTAACTTAAAATGTTATTAAAAATCTCATAAACACTGCATCTCCGTTTTTTTTTTTAATAATAATAGAGATCGGAAACGATGTTATAACGTAAGCGTTTCAGTCGTATGGTAGAAGTTTTTGCCCTAAAAAATGCTATTTTATATTTGGTTTCAGTTCCAATTCTCCATTTGTAACAAAAATAAGGATAGCTTATAAACAAACATAAAAGAGCATGCTATTCAAAAAAAAAGCACAATTGGTTTTTAAAAAATATATTTTATGTTATAAAACCTATAACAAAATCACGTGAAACAGATGATAACTAAAATTATTGGACACAAGTATTTTTTTGGAAATCTGATAGTATAGTAAATAATGCATCTATTGTTACAATAAACATAATATTGTTCTAAATTCTAAAACTCAAAAATTACTATCACCAAACAATATTTTTTCAAGACATCTAATTTTACAGGATATGTTGTTTTTTACACTATAAAACGTGCACTGAAACACTTTAAACTAAAAATAACCATGCACTGCCAGACGATTAATGGATAAGGATAAAAGTGTAAACGTGGAGTTAAACATTTCTTCTTTTATTTTTCTCTCGCTTTTGGTCAGCGTTGCGTGCCACGTCGGGTAAAATTACGATTACAATTAATTACAATGCATGAAACCTTTTTGTAGAATTTGGATTTATAATGAATTCTCACGTATGTCTAGTAAATTCGCGAAGTACTTTTCATGGATATTTGATAAATTCGCAGGATACCTGATAACTATTAATGCATTATTAAAATGCTTTTTTTTACATGTAGTAAAGCATATTTAATAGTAAAACTTGATAACAGTTAGGTAAAATTTTAACTAAGTTAAAATAGCAGAACCCAT